>VWZL01001852.1:521922-648783 GCA_013396915.1 Stercorarius parasiticus
GCTGGAGCACCTCTCCTATGAGGACAGGCTGAGAGAGTTCGGGTGGTTCAGCCGGGAGAAGAGAAGGCTCTGGGGAGACCTTATTGTGGCTTTCCAGTGCCTAAAAGGGGCCTACAGGAAGGATGGGGAGGGGCTCTTTATCAGGGAGTGTAATGATAGGACACAGGGTAACGGCCTCAAACTGAAAGAGGGGAGATTTAGATTGGATATCAGGAAGAAATTCTTTACTGTGAGGGTGGTGAGGCACTGGAACAGGTTGCCCAGGGAAGCTGTGGATGCCCCATCCCTGGAGGTGTTCAAGGCCTGGCTGGATGGGGCTTTGAGCAGCCTGGTCTAGTGGGAGGTGTCCCTGCCCATGGCAGGGGGGTTGGAACTAGATGATCTTTAAGGTCCCTTCCAACCGGAACCATTCTGTGATTCTGTGATTTATCAAAACACTCAGGAGACAGGGAAACGCCAAACTGGCAGTTTCATTAAGAGATCATCCTCTAATGGTGGAGAAATTAAAATTCTTACATTATACTCTTAGTAACTGTATTATTTTAAGAACTGGAAGAGAGGGAGGGAGCCTGCACTTACAGCTACACTGCATGTGTCCTGATGCCTGGCACGACAAACCAGATGGGGCACAAGCAGCACACCGGTGAAGAGAAGGTGAGTTGTGATGATTTTTCCTGTCATTATAGGGCAGCTCTGTAATGTATACAAATATATTGCTTGTCTAATTCATGTGAAAACATATTTGCCTATTAGTAATGAAAACATTCCTCTACTCCTCATGCCAAGCACATTCCCAACACAAAACAAAAAGAAGGTCTGTGTGCTGGAGCATGATGTGGGGTACAGTGATCCAGGTTTAAATGAGCTGGCTCAAGAAAAGGAGCTATGGTTGCAGAGCACAAAGCTTTTCCTCCTACAGGCAGATGACTCCGAGCTCCCTGGCTGGATTATGTTCTTCCACATCATGCTGCAGAAGGCAGACGTACCCGAAAACAAGACAAACACAGCAGATGTAGAGACACAAGGAAACACTGAGACATCGGTCGGCAAGACAGCAAGCAGTCTGCACATTTCAGTAGCTCAAATACTGGCAAGCTTTCAGCCAGGGAGATACAGTCATCAGGTGGGATCTGAAGGAGACTGTGGGGTGACTTTGCAGTAGCTCTCAGGGAGCTCTTCCCAAGGAATAAGATAGGTGATACCGTCACTTAGGCATGGGTGATGGGAGGTGGAATTGCAACAATGGGGAATGACCTCACTAGTCCATAAAAGCTGCCAGGAACCTAAGAAGGGCTGGAACGAAAGAGAAGCAGCTTAGGTTTCATATGTACAGAAGAGTCAGGCCTGAAAAGGATTCCCAACCACTTTGTGCGGGGGGAGTTTCCCGAAGACTGCAGAAGTTCACTTCGCTTGTGCTTACAGGCATCACAGAGGCAGGTTCATAAAGACAGTAATACTGGCCTGGAAGTATCTGAAGTCTTCACTTACTTGAGTTGCACGTGTAACAGAAGAAAAAGACTGTATCATATCTTTGTTAATGGCCTCATTAATGAAAACAGAATGAGACTCAGTGCTGCAAAAGCCTAATTGCTGGTTAATGCTTAAAACGGCAAATAGTACCTATTTCTTGAGCAGTCAGTCACATTAATCACCACGCTTACTCCTTCCTCGCATTTCTGAGATGATGTTCATCTTTCAAAGAGGAAGAGAGGGAATGAGAATGCTGCCTGTAGTCTCATAATAGCTTCAGTTGTGAAAAAGACACATCTTCATGATTTCCAAAGTTGCTATTTTTGTACATGCTTGGAGAAAGCACAGTTTAACAAAACTTCACAATCAGCGATCCTCACAAAATGTTCGTCATGTATTTGCCAGTTCCTTACTAAGCTAATTCATTTTTTAAAAGCAGCTTAGCAGAGATAACCACTCAGATTTAGATTTGCATTCTTCTGTATCACATTCTGCAGTAGAAATGAAATACTTTGGAGATAAAAACAATCATATTGTTTCATTAGCCTGAAATATCTCAGATGGGGACAGCAATAAAAATAGATAGCTTTTAGATATGAGCACAGCAGAAAAACTATGTTTCATAGCGAGAGTTCAGAATGACTCTGGCAAACAACCTACTCTCCTAACAGAAGAAGTGCGAGTAAGGTCAGGTCAGCACATCGACTGAGTCGTTCAGCTGATGAAGGTCTTACTGCTCTTTGAGGTCTGTGTGTTGCGCATCCTAATACACCGAGTTTCAGTGCTTCCCCGTGGCTGCTTTATCTCACAGGGAAAAGCAGACACAGAGGCAAATGTTCCCTAAACTCTAAAGACAGAGCCAACCTTATGATCTACACTCACTATTTTCCCTGAAGGCAAGTCAGGCAGCATGCCATTCACGTGTAGATGTCTCAGAGTGTTCTTCCTCCTTCAAACTTCTGATGAGACATCTCTCCTGATAGGAAACATGTATGATTGTCCCCTTCTCCGAGTCATCATAAGATTTAAGTAAGGTTGTGCAAATTAGTGAGAGCCCCAAACCAGATTTTAATCAATGCTTGACTGACCTCCTAATGCATTCATCTCTTTGTAGAAAAGCTAAAAATTACTTTCATTAGAAAAACAGGCATTTTAGAACCAAAGCACTATCATGTAAAGCAAGCAAGAAAACTCCAGACAAAATACTTCTTAATTCCTTTTCATCCTGGAAAGTTACTAAGACTTCACTAGAATAGAACATCACAACCTGGTAAAGCTTTTCAGCATGACCAGCAGAATAACCTGTGGCAGCCTAAAAAAGCCATCTTGTTGGTATTAACATACAGGAGACAACTTAGAACTGAACAAAGAACTAAAACAATATAAATGATATACTGAACTTCAACAGCCTTTCAGATTCAAATGTTATTCATGTATATTGCTGAGATTTATTTTTTAAACTTCTGAAGTACATCAGAAGTTATTTTGGGAAGAACTTAACTTAAGCTATGAGGCACAGGCTGACATTCTGGGGTATCATCAGAAAGATCACAATGAGATGTTAAAGAGAAGAGCTATTCCCTCTAGGCCAACTGAAGCAGGAATGGCACATCCTCATCTCTCTAAGTCCACCACAAACCCTAAATCGTACAACAGCACACTTCAATTATTCGCCTGCTTTCAGTGTGCTAAAAATAAGACTGACATCATAAACCAATTTTAACTAATATTATAAAGTTAAGTGCATGCCAGTGTCAGTAAATGAAACGTAAAATTAATTGTGCTGCCAAAGAGGAAAGCCTTGTGAAAGAATTCACTGTAGTAGTAAATGGGGAGCACTTTGTATGCCCTCAAGCTTCACTGAAGTCATTAACATTTAGATGCCACGAAGGCCAGTTTCACAAAGTCTTCTTCAACATGAAGTTCATAATTTATTATCAGATAGCCACCAAAGCCAGCTAGCTAGCCAAACCCCACGACGCGCTGAAGTTAGCCTCTCATGATCTCAAGGGGCAGTATTTGGCCTCGCACCTGCAGAAGGGAGGCTGTTTGTAACTCAAGTTTTGACAGAACCCAACATTGTCTACTCCAGAGAGACAAAAGGTATCATTTTCTGAAATAAATACAATTGTCATGTTCTCGGAACAGGTAATCATTAACCCAGAGAGCTGAAACTTGAAGACGAAAGTAAGCAGATGAGGGGAATTTTTAAAAACTGGCACTCAACGTATCAGCTTTCTACACATCCTCAAATCACTACTGCTTACTTTCCTGGCCAAACAAGATTTAACTGCTGTTAGCAATATACTCCCAGTGCAACTATGGGCGGGCGACTTGACTTCTATATGCTACCTTCATGCCTTAATTACAACACTGTCAAGTAGAGTAAGTCTCTTCTGGTGGTGACTGCATTAAGAAACAGGAGGTAGACAGGTAAGGGTGGCAGGACAGCGCAGACAGGGAAGAAAAAGGCAACTGGTAACTTGCAAAAACAAAAGAAAACAAAGATGATGTTGAAATCCATAGGAGAGAACCCATCCTTTTACACTTCTTCCTCTCTAAAAGTCACTTTTTTCTTACAACTGCAGTTTTAAGTGGTTAATGAAGGAAGACAGGAGTACTGAATTTGATGCGCAATAGTTTTAGGACCAGAAGCTGAAAGCACAGAGATAACTTGTTCCGTGCTCCCCGAGGGCATACAAAATGCAGGTCTGAGTGAGTCACTGGACAGGCAGGGGAGTTCTGGGACACAAATGGCCAATTGAACAAGCATGCTAATGTCCACTGAAGGGAATGACAATTAGAAGCCAAGCTGTGTCTTAGGGATGAGATGAAGAGACAACGGGGAGATGCAGCTGTTTGGAAGGAAATGTGTTGAGCTGGGACCACTTTGTATCTTGTATCTGTGCTCTCTACCACAGAGATCCTGACTCTGCTACAAAAGTATTGACCATAGTTCTGTGGAAGATGGTTTCAAACCAACCTAAATATCACATTAAAACATTTTTATATATAAAACACAGTCTTTGACCTGACTGTGTCTTGGTCCTATTCTGTGGAGGGGAATTCTGCCCAATACATAGGGATGAACGCTCGCTAATGAGTATTAGTAAAATGCTGTGACTAGCTGCTGCTGGAAAACAAAGCAGCGTTAACAGCCTTGTTCCAAACACTGCTCTTAATCAAAGGAGGTTACTCTAAATACCTATAACTATAGCAGAGTTATAAGGAGTCAGTGTAAGGAAAATAATTTTCAGAACATCTGTGGCCACACAGATGATGAAGGCCAGGCTGGATGAGGCTTTGAGCAGCCTGGTCTAGTGGGAAGTGTCCCTGCCCATGGCAGGGGGGTTGAAACTAGATGATCTTTAAGGTCCCTTCCAACCCAAACTATTCTATGATTCACACTAAGATCACCAGTTCCTCACTTAGACAGTGAGCAACTTTGCTCTGGTAAGGTCACACTTATTCTGTGGTCTTTACATGCCCAGGTTTTTGCACATGCATTCACGTTTGAAGAACTGGTTCCTAACACCATACCACAGAACTCAGTCACCATACATAATTTAACATGGCCATTTGAAATTTAGTTTAATATGCAAAGCAAGGATCACATGAAGTGATAAACATTTAGTGTTAGTGGAGTTGAAGGTGACACACGACCATAAAATGAAAACATATAAAGCAGTATTTGTTCTCCCTGTCATCCTCTGCTAGACAAATTGATAACAAAATGACACACATGTATTTCCAGACTTAATCTGGATGCACAACAAAGCCTAAAATTTAAACTAACAGGCCCCAAGGATTTGGATCCAAGAATAGACTATGCCAAGAGAAAACAGTGAAATCTGATGATTACACTTTTCAGAAGAATGATCCCTCAAATGTGTCATGCCAAGATTATAAATGTAACCGAATATCCACAGAAGCTACAAGCAAAATTTAAAATAGAAGCCAGCCTTAAATACAAGAATTTCAATCATCTAAGCCAAAGCTTAGGTTATTGTTCTTTAAAAACAATTTTTGGTAGTTGTTTATTTTCAGTGTTATTAGCCATTAACATGACACTATCCAGTAGCTTCTTCTTGCTTACACCCAATTTAAAAGAAATAATAATAATAATGATAATAATAATTAAAAAGTCTTATACCTACTGGAAAGCCAACTTTCTTTCCCTACCAATTTTGACCTTTTCTGTTTGGGAGACATTGATTTTTTTTTTCTACCGCCTGTGTTTCTAATGGAGCTTGAAATTAACACGGCTTTTTGTTTACCTCCTAATTTGTGCACCACCATCATCAGTGCTGTCAGCACAGCTCTGGGAATAGGGCTTGTTTACTGCTTCTGCATAACCAGCAGAAGGAGCATAGGAGCAGAAAATAGGTTTGGTTTAGAGTTTTTCCTTTATTTATTTTTTTTTGCCCAGGTCCTTTTATAGGCTATATATTAATGACTTGAGTGATAATGTGGTCCATTTTGTCAGTATTACTTAAATGGAACACAGAAAGACTTGAGCTAGCTCAGGGGTATCTTGAATTCCTCTGGCACATATATAATAAAAAGTTGGTATTATTGCTGTGTCAGTCCAAAGCATCTGTCAGCCTTTTGCACAGTGCGAGTTTCAGCGAAACCTAGCACCGCCTGTCTAACATGGAATACCAGCTAGAGAAGTCCCACAGCAACTCACTCCCCGAGTAGCTGCTTTGCCACAACGTCCCAGTCTCCACATCAAGACAGCCTCCAATATCACAGCCCCTGAAGTGGTACAGGAACCATGTCATCTCTTCTCTGAGGTGAATCAAACACTCAGGATCAGTACACAGGCTTGCATTCTTGCAGATCTGCAGCCTTACCGTCTCTGTAAGAATAAGCTTATTTCTCCTAGTCGCCACCTAAGTGCATGGGCCAGGGGCTAGTGACATACAAATTAATTTGAGTAAGTTACCATCCCATTATCACGTCCTTCAGTAACTGTATGGTTGCTACATGATATGTCCAATTAGTATTATAATAGGTCATTGTATAATTGACATTTCTGATATGCTATCAAACCATTAGTATTGCCAACTAAAAATAATTCTATCCATTTTCCAGACATGACTATAAATTCTATGCACTGATTTTCCTTCAGTGCAAAGGGATGGACTAGATCATCTGTGAAACCTTGTATAACTGTTTTTCATTAGTACTCAGCCTAGACTTTTTTTCCTAGGAAGCTTTGTGGTCCAAGGTGAGAGAGAACAATTCTGTTCCCATACAGCCCCATGCCACGCCATCATTCACTCTTCTATGAATGCTGGCATAATCTACACAGGTAAGAAAACTACTTGCTCATAAAAATATTCTAACAGTTACTTTATTTTGTTTTTTAAACCAGATCCACCTCTTCAAATACTATAGCCGCAAAACCATGCGAGTTTGATGATCTTCCTCAGCATAATCTCAATAATGTTTCTTGTTGTTCCTCTCAGAAATGTACCTCTCTTCCCCAATTCAGTGTAACGTTCTACTATGTTCCCCAGTTTCCTCCTGCTTTTAAGATACCATTTGATGATTCTCAGAATTTAATGCTGCATTGATTCAATGCCTTTGATGATGTGCAACATACCTAACTATTAGGTATGCCTTAATAAAAATCCTGCTCCATTCCTTGTGAAGGATCAAGAGCTGTGTTTTAAATACAGAGATGCAGTATGTGGAAAATCATACCTTACCTGCTCTGTCAGCTGTGCTTCTCTGTCAAAATAATACCTTTTAGTTAACTCAAACATACAGTGTATTCCAGTTGTTTCTTTTTCTGTATTCTCTTCACTCCCCAGATGACAATCTTGTTGACTTCTGCTTGTATCTTCATGCCTAAAGCCTTTTTCTCCTACAGAAGGTCATTAAGTTTCAGGGTTTTTTTTTTTCTGCATGAAGCTACCAGAATTAGTTTGTCTCTCAGCACCGCCCTGTTATCATCCCAGAGACTAAACAATTCTGCTTCCTCCAGAGACAGGAACTCAGAAAGGTCATCTCCTGACCCAACCAGACTGTGCATGTGCTCTCTGTATCCCCTAGATTGTCTATGGGCTCAGCATAAATCACTACCAAGTAGTGGAAAGACGAAAGCTAATCTGATTTTTAATACATAACTTGCAGGAAAAAAAAAACAAAACACCCCAAAACAAAATGCCACAACAAAACAAAGCCTGGGGAATTATTTATTTTTCAGCTGAAAAAACCTGTAAGGTATGAGCAAAAAAGAAACCCCAAACAATGCAATTCCCAGCCTCCTAAACTGACCCTAAGAGGAAGCATCATATCCAAGGGGGAGGAGAGGTTGACTAACCTTGGAAAGTGAGTTACTTGGCCTTTTGAGGAGAGTGGATGCCCTGGTGGCAGCTTTGCAACGGGGAGTCTTGTCTATTACTGGGCATGTTAGAAAAGCACACTCATTTCCTAAGCCATCTAGTCTGATTTTAATCATCTGTTTACTTCTGGCCTCAGCTACATGGAAGCAAATGACAACAGAGACCACTAAGAGTCTCCTGAGCAATCCAGACTCAGTGGATTTTCTCAAAAATACTTTAAAGAAAAGATACTTGGACCGCACCACAAGCACAGTAGGTCAATTTGGGACCTAACTGCATCTCAGAGGAGAAATTTGCCCGCAGAAGATTAGGAAAGGATTCTCTCCTCTTCCTCTGTAATCGTATAGTGGGAACCATTAATAGTAAACATTTGTCGTCTCTTTGCAAATGAAATAAAAGGGCATCTCCTATTCTAACAACTCTGTAGTTAACACAGATGCCTGGAGTGATGGGATGTGGTGCTTTTCATTGTAATTGCTGTAGCATTGTACATCTGGTTAACCAGCACCTTCGGGCCACTGCTGAAGGCTGAACCTTGATCATGGTTGGACCATGAATGGACCATGGTCTGACCGGGAAAACCAATCTCACATGTAGCTTATCCCTGAAGTTCAAAAGCAGGTCTCTAAGCATATCTTATGCTCATAGGATCAGATAAAGTTAGAAGTATGCTGGAAGGACTTCCACAAGTGTTTAGTAAAGGTTTACTAAACTAAGTTTGTTTACAACAGCATGTGAGCATTTACCAGGGCACAAAATCAAAGGATCTTAAAGGTGTAATTTTAAAATAATGAAAATTATTTAAGTTTGTATTCTTATCCACCACTATTACAATAATTGTCTTATAAATAGATGCATGCATTTGTCTGTTTTCATTTCAATTTTTGTCAAAGACTGATGTACCAGAATGTTAATGTTATATAATTATATATTCTGTAAATTAAAGCAGCATGGCATACTGGTTGGGAATAGCACATTTCACACTTCATTACTTCTGCTGCAACTCAACCAATATTAAGCTCTGCATTTTCTGTTTCCAGTAGTCAAGGTTTCTTCGGTTGCTACTCTTTTTAAAAGCATTTCTGTTCCATTGTTCTTTGCTGCTTATCCACAAGCTATACTGTCCTCAGCGGCGGACATGTGGATGGTGATGGTGGAAATCTGGTGGTTTCCTCTAGTAACGAACAGAGATAACAATGGGAGTGAACAGTAGGTTTGGGAAATGTATACGGGTATCAAAGTGAGCACTGGAGAGGGGACAGAACTGTCACCAGCGGACTAAAGTTAAGACTACATGTAACATGGAAATGTTACAGCCAATGGACTCAAAAGCCTGACTATTCTATTTTAAGCCAAGCATGCGTTCCAAATTTATCAGATTAGGATAAACACCACGTTGCGAGATTGCTATCAGGTTATGAAATTGTTACGTGAATTTTGAAATACAGAAGATCATTCAAACTGATCTGCAGAAACATGCACAAAGAATATGTGCGGTGAATTAAGAGAGTCCAGAAATACTATTAACAACTATCTCCTACTTTGACACTTCTGAAAATGTAATTTGTACCGGCCCTTCAAACACACAATAACCACCAAGGAGTGTGCATTTTTGCTAATATAGCTATAAAAAGATTAAACCAAGATGCACCAAAATCCATGTCTTATTGTACCTCTTAGCACATTTCCATGCTGATTTGGAGACAGCTTTGATACCAGTAGTGAGAACAGGAGAGAATAACTGATTTATGTTGATTTGTACCGCAGAAGGAAGTCACAGCACAGTATAGACTTCTCATTTGTCTCTCAAAATCCAGATCTGCTGAGTGCAAATCAGTAATGTTGTCAGAGTGGCTGAGGTATTCGACTGTAGACATTAGAGAGTTTGAAGAGTTGTGGGTCACCTTTAAAAGATAAAAATCTTTGAATTTATTCATACAGGTTTAAGAATTTATGAATGATGGAACTAGCCATCTGTAAGACACCAGCTCTAACCATATCACGAATGGGAGTGTTGGGAGATCGCAACGTTAACTTAGTAGCTTAAAGCTGCACATGTGGATTTTGCCGGCAGCAGCAGGAGTGCCCTGCTCTCCCGCTGATCACATCGCGCAGCCCGTGAGATTCCTATCACACGTCAGAGCAGAAGCAACCTCACAGATGTGAATCTTCCCCCCATCCAGATCACAGACAGCTCTACTCAGAGCCTTTGGTTTCAGCTGGGCTTCTAACTAGCAAGCAGATTGTACGTAGCGAAATCTGCTGCTTTCAGAGTCACGTGCAACGCGCACGGATGGCATCAGCTGGCAGACCACAAGGTCCTTCTCTGTGAAGCTCTCTGTGAAGCACTCCACTGTTTTTTCACTTTACGTTTAAACTCATTCTGAAGTAGGGCCCCTTACTGAAGCTGTGGTTACCCTATGCTAACAACAAACAGAATCCCCAGGGATACAGCAATACACAGTTTCACAATGCTTCTGATATTTTGAAGGATATGAACTCTTTTCAATACAATAAACAAAAAGCTGCCATCACTGCAATGCCACGGCAGCTTCTATTTAAATAACAGCTATCATCTCCTTGTGCTTACAAGCACTATGAAATACCAAGACTCACAATATCACCAAATTTTATATATGGACCATCAAGGCAAATAAGGGTTACATTTCTGGTCTTGGTATCACCTGGGAAGCCCAGCGCAGAAACAGAGCCAAGATGTCCTGAATGGCAGTTCTACACTGTAACCCCAAGCAAATCCTTCCATAAAGGTACTTTATTTCAAGATGAACATTTTTCTTTCCAACTCGGCAGTTTGGCTTCTTTTTAAGGCCTTTAATTATAGCTCAAATTATGTTCAATTTATTTTTCCATGGCTGCTTTTTTCCTGTCCAGGGCTCCACTGTTTTTTCCTCTCTCCAGAAACACCAAATGCTTTAAAAATCTCTTTTGTTGTTAGCAAGCAGGAAAGGAGGAGAATTTCTTGAGAATGTCTCTCTCTTTCTCCACTGAGGAAACAAAACAGATGTTGTGCTCTCCTCAGGGAGAAGGATCCTATCACACAGCAGGTGTGAGCAAAGGCTGCTTTGCCTGTGGAAAGGAAAAGAGCACCATTAAAGGACCTTGCTGGAGAAGCAGCACCAATGGCAAAGGCATTTGGGTTTTGAGCAAGAAAGAGAAGTTCATCCACCTAAAGAAAAGCAGGGGTATGGCGAAAGTAGTAGGGAAAACAACACTCTGCTTTGCACTGGCAGGAGGAGTAAGGGCTACTGCCAACTTTCCCGATATTAAACTAGCGTTTCCCTTAAAGCAACAGCTCCACAAACCAGGGAATGGCATGAAAATGTCTACTTTGTTTTTTTAAAAAGGTTTAATGCTTCAGCCTGAAACCAAGAATAGCCTAAAGAGTCAAATTCCCAAAACGTCCAGAGCAAAACGTGGGTTTCTTTTAAACCTCATTATTTCTGAAGGGGGCCAACCACGGATTTTTTAATACTTTAGGTTGAGATTACTGGTTAACTTTCACAACCTGCAAGATTTCCTAAGCCCTTCGTTGCAACCTCAAAAGATAATTTTAAAAAATCTCCAGCATAATAAGAAACAATTACTTAAATATAATTTCATCTTTTGAAACGCTTCCTTTGTGTATATGTGAACACACAGTTAAGGAATAATCCTGTTTGTGTTAACAGCACTAAATCTTAGACAACTCAGAGTCACTATAGAAGTATTTGCAAGAAAATATGGCTGTGTTGTATATGGCAATAATTACGCCAAAACTGGCATAGTGAGTTCCAACCATTGATTGGATACTGGTCTCAGCTATGATGAAACAGTCACGCTCAGTCTGTATCACACCGGGAAAGAAAGGTCAGAGCAGCTTCCTCCATCTCCATGAAGACTGGTCTGCTAACTTAAAGAAAAGAAAAATTGTTTCCTTTGGAGTTTTATGGAGTTTTATTTTTTTTGTCCTCTCACAGATCAAAGAGTATCTTTTCCTGCATGAACTAAGTCCTGTTTGCATAAATGTCAGCTCACTTTTAAGGACAGCCTTGCACTACAGGCAGCCAGCTTTATCTGCAGAGCTCGATTTAAAAAAGGAGACATCAAATGAGCTGGTCCCAATGCTGCTTCCAAGATCAAATTTAAGAAGGTACAGGTGTTCATAGAAATTATTTATACTCACACGCAGACCCTGATGCATCCCTAGATCCTCCAAACTTCTGTCACCCTCCCCTGGCGTCTTTCTTCTTTTATGTGGGAATAATGCTACAGCAAACAAAACCCTGTTCGCTTGGGAATGAAAGAGCCATGACATTCAGGTACAATTTTACTTGTTGAGTTTAATTTTGATGGATGCATTTTTGACAAGTCCTCGGTGAGCAAAACTGGCTGTTTACACAGCGGGCTGGGGGTGCTGGAGGACAGGCAAGACTGCTGCATACCCGCATTTATAAATAGGCAACAGGCAAATGCTGCTCAAAATTGCTGAGAAGCGTTACCCTATTGTATCATGAAACATCCTAGCTGTATAAAGGTGTGATATCACCGCTAAGTGAGCAGGAAATCAGTGGAGTGCAGCAGCAGAGGTGCAAGAGGAGAAATCAAAGCCAAAGCAACAGCAGTAGAGCTCTTCAGAAACACCCAAACCCATTGGTGCTGACACCACAGGATGATAATCCATCAGATCATACACTGACGCACAGCAGAGCACAGACTTCTGTTCTTTGGGTTAATTCTGGCAGAGCTGCACAGGAACATCTCAGGCCAGGGCACTGTCACATCTGCACTAACTTTTAACTGCAGGTAACAGTGTCAGAGTATGGTAAACAAACCCCTCTTCCTCCAAAGACTGGAAAAAATAAAAAGAGAAATCTTTTTGTTTTGAGTTGCTTTTGACTGAGCAGTGAGGCCAGTCAGAATTTGGAAGTGGAGTTGCCTGGAATAACTACCAGCTATATTCTAAGAATCCAATTCAGTTTTTCATAGGAACACTATTCTAAAACAATGGAAAGTTAAAAACCTGATCGTTCTATTTTTCTGGCATTATGTTCTAACTGCAAATAGCAACCGTGGCCCCAGTCTCACTTTTCTGACCCAGCAGCAAGGGGACGAGGGTACAGTCTGTGCACAGTGCCAGCATTGCTGCTCTGCAGTGGCCAGGAGGGCAGCGGTTCAGTCTCCTTGTGTTGGTGGCAGGCCATGAAATCTCAGGAAAGCAGGTGACTTTGTCAGATCCTATAGAGCTACGCTTGGTAAGAACAGAAAAAGGACCCCAAGTCTTTACAATTTACGCTGTCTTTACAATTTACCTTTTACCTCACTTTGCAGTGGAATGAAACCTGTTCTGCTGCATGCACGAACCTCTGGAAATACTGTGGAACCACGCTAGGTTTGCCTCCATTACCCAAATGCAGTCTGCATTTTCTGCTCTTGAGAAATAAACAGATTAATAAGTTTGGTCCATCAAACAATAAATAATTTGTGTGCACAAACAGATTTGATTCACAACAGCTCAATGGTGCATGCTACCAATGCGGCAAGGTGCCTGCTGTAAATGCAATGCGTTCCCCAACTAAAGGAAAGGAAAGGGATACAGCTGCTGAAGGGTGATGTGAAATTAAAGAGGGAATGAAACGTGTGATCTTATTTAATCACACCTGGTGCTTCAATTTTTCAATAACAGCACCCTGCTAGACTGTGTCAAATCGGTTCTACAAAGAAAAAAATTATGGATGGAAAATGAATTAACTCTTTCATCCCTGCTGTTAATACGTTACACCAGACAGAAACATCTTTAGCCGGGGCTGTTAAGAATTCTTTTTTCTCAGATGAAAGGTGCTCAGCACCTGGCTAAACAGAGCTCAGTGGATGATAGTGCTTCTGGGCCAGCGAGTGAGCATGTGCCCTCCACACTGACAAAAGCCCGAGTCTTGAGTGTGTATAACCTATTATTACACACAAGAAATCTTCCTGGTCAGAATCAACTTGAAGGATCGAAGGGCCACACTGGGACCAGTCATTTCTATTTGTTTCCTTAGGTGGGTGGCACATATGTGCAGAGAGACAGAGAGAGGAAGCAGGACAGCCGGGGACAGCAGAATGCGAAAGGGCAGAAAGCAGCTCTTCTCTTGCCTTGGATGCTCTGCTCAGCACAGATTTCCTGTAAGAAAAAAATGTATCCCAGCAATTACCTGGTTTCTGGTTTCTTTTGGGCTTTCCTTTTTGGAAGATTTTTTTGTTGTTTGTTTTAAGTCTTATTTCGCAGTTTGGGTTTATATTAAATGCCAAACATAATTTTATTCTGCAGGCATTGCGTTGTGTGATTTCTACATCCCATTGGCTAGTCAGACACTGTTTGTCAAACAGTGTGCCCTACGTACTAATAAATCACTTGTGGTAATAGACAGCAAGGTGCTCTATCTAATGTAAAATATGGTAATTGTGGTCAAATGTTCCATTCTTCAGGGAAAAGGAAAAAAATAATCCTTCTACATGATTTCACTCAGCAGCCGAAAATAAAAAGCCAAGGTATAATTAGCTTAACGTAACCATCTTTATATTAAATTCATAGAGAAGAAAATTAAACATGAAAAATAGCTAGCAGGCTCCCATTCTGGTCTCCTCATTGAGGAGTGTCCCCAGTACGGCACTGGATAAAGAAAGATATCCAAGGCTACTGTCTGGATGAGCTGTGTGTTAGGAGAGTAGTTCATTAGAGGGGAGTAATTTCTTTATGCAAGTGTTACGTATTTAAGAAATTGGTATTTATTAGGACAAACTGTCTAGTTTTTACAGCACAGATTCAGTCAATTTACTGAAAAACTAAAGCATTAAAGCAAATACCTCAGAACAGTTTTAAGAACATCTTAGTCTCTTCATCATTACTTGTATAACTCATACTCGCAAAGAGATTATCGCACCAAGGAGCTTTTTTTTTTTTTTAATAAATAAAAAGGCATTGTAAAAGACCTCCATAAATAAAAGATGCTAATACTGCAACACAAGGGATTAATTTAAACCAGGGTTATTTAAAATGCTGAATATAATCACAGTTCAAATTAACAAAATTTATTCTTGTTTTGCATTTTTAATTTGTGTTTTCCTTTGGTGGCCAGAACCATCGACTGAACTGAAGTGGACATCAAAAAGATCATCTAGTCTACCCCTCCACTTGAGGCACAGACAAATATCCTCACAGGTGATTCTTACCTTTTGTTACACCTACAACCCTCCTCTACTTCATTCCCCCAAATATTACACTCTAATATGTTTTTGCTAAGTTTCTAATATCCAAATGAAACTTCCTTAGGTGCAAACTGAACTAATTACCTTCCCTCTTACCTTTGGGGAGGTAGAGAGGGCATGGGTAAACACCACTACAAATTTATATTACAAATCCTTTAATGCATCTGAAAGATCGTGTCTCTTTTCCAACTTTATCCTTGCATTCTGGACCCAACTCCTTCAGTATTTCCTCACTGGTCTTTTCTAAATCTCTGCTCACTCCTACAGCTCTCCTCCAGTTTGTCTATAGTGTTTTCATGGTGTGAAGCCTGCTCTGGACACTATCCCAGCAGAGTGACAGAGAGCCAAAAGAAAAGAATTAAGGATATCCTATGGCTTACATGCAAGACTCCCACTTACACTGAAGTCTGGTCTCTTCCCCATTTTCTCCCCCAGCCGTATCACAGTGCTGACTCATATTCAGCTTGTGATATCCCACCACCACATGCTCTCTCACAGTACCGTTACTTACTCAGATATCCCTCGTCTGCATTCATACACTCGTTTTCCCTTCCTTGCTGCAGCCCTTCTTACTTACATTTGCTGAATTCCCATCTTACTCATTTCAACCATTTCTGCATTTTATCAAGATCACTTTGGAATCTAAGCCCACCCTCCACGACACCCAAAGCCTATAGGAGCCGACAGCCCCTCGCGTGCTGCGCTCTCCGGTCCATCGTCCAAGACACTAATGAAAACCACGAGCAGCACCCGACCTGGGGCAGACTCTAACAGCGCTGCACTGCAGGCTCCCTCCCCACCTGCCAAGCAAACAACAACTATTCCTTGAACACAGTACTTCAACCAGCCCTGTACCTACCTTGCAGTGATTTCACCTAGATGATTTTTCCCTTTTACTTGTAAAACAACAACTGCCAAAAGCCTTTACTAAAGACATACCTACTACTTCTATCTGCTGCACCTCTTATTCCATTCAGAAAGGAAATTAGAGAGGTTTGACACATTTTTTTCTTAACAAATCCACACTGGCTGTTTTTCTATCAGCTTATTATCTTCTAGGTGTTTACAAAGTGATTAATCATTTTACCATGAATCAAAGTTAAGCTGACAGGCTTCCTCATTTTAGTGTTTAAGTTTGCCCTTCCTCGTCCTTCAAAAGGCTTTAAAGATAAAAGCTAAAGTTCAGGGATGGTCTCATCTAACTCCCAGGTACTCAGGGGTCAATTTCAAGAGACCCCGATGACTTGAGTGCATCCATCTTCCCTCCATATATTTCACTGCTGCCCCCAATCCAGCTTGTGTTTTTCCCTCTATTTAAATTAATGTTACAAGCACATCGTCACGATTAACCTGTTTGGGAAAACTGAATCCAAGAAAGGCTGGTGTTCATCCTCCTCTTTGTGACCGGCTTTCCCCTCCTTGTCCACAAATTCACAGAATTCTAATTTCCTTTATCTTTCCCTTACTTCTAAAGTCTTGAGAAACACAGATTTTAACACAGCTTGTAGTTGCAACTCATTAAACTAGATGTTTGTGCTACTTTTAAATTTTTTCCCTTAGCAATGCATTCTCCTGTTCCCATTAGTTTTAGCATTCCTGATTTTCAAGTAATTGCAGCAGTCCTGAAGTAGTTGTGGTATTTTTTTGTTTTCTCCTTCAATGGGACAATCTGCTGCCATGTCTGTAGTATCTTGTCTTTCAAAAAACTGTCAGTTCCCTTGAACTTTTTTTTCCCTCCTTTCCCTGGGAAAGGAGGGAAAATACCTATCCATTACCTATCCATTCCAAAGTTCAAAGAAACCATCTCTTTTAAAGTCTTTTGACATTATTCAACTGCTTTTACTCATTCCTTTCTCTCCTTCAGAGCAGAATTTTTTTTGTGATCATTTTCACTCACATTGCCTTCTGCCTTCAAATTCTCAATCTCTTCCTTCTGATGTCTCAGAATAAAGCATAAACACCAATCTCCTTTGCCCTCAGAAACACAAGTAACCCTTTTTAGATTTTAACTTTTATTAGACAGCCTAGACAAGATCCACTTGACCAAAGGTAGGCAGCTGTTTAGCTTGTCACTCCAGAGAGGAGATCAGGATCTCCCAGAATGAGATTCAACCTACACCCCAGTAGGTGCCTAATGCAAATCACATACACCACCTCTAATGGTTCCTGTTTCCCTCCAGTGACCCACAAAGGGAAGCTCTGGCAATTAGCCCCCACACTGGCATCTGTCAAATCACAGAACCATGCAGGATGGAAGGCACCTTTGGAGGTTTCTAGTTCAACCTCCTGCTCAGAGCAGGGTTAGTGTTAGAGCAGGCTGCCCTGGGCTGTGTCCAGTCGAATATGGAATATCTGCAAGGATGGAGATCCACACCTTCTCTGGGCCCATTCCACTGCTTGACCACCCTTTCTTCCCCCCTTAGATTTAGTTAGCAGCTATTTTCTGTATTGCAAGCTGTGCCTGGCGCCTCTTGTTCTGGCCCTGTGCATGTCTGAGAAGAACCTGGTTCTGTCTTTTCGGCACCCTCCCAAAAAGCAGTCACAGACAGCAGTTAAGACCCACCAAGCCTCACATTCTCCAGGCTGAACAAACCCAGCCTCCACCTCTTTTCCTACATCAGGTACTCCAGCCCCTGGTGACCTATCCATTGACTTGCTTCAGTCTGTCAATGTCTTTCTCGTACTGAGTGCAAAACTGCACAGACTGCTCAAGATGTCATCTCACTAGTGCCAAACGGAAGGGAACGATCAGTTCCCTTGACCTGCTGGCTATACTGCTGCTTGTACAGCCCAGGATGCTGTGCAGCAAAGGCACACTGCTGGTTTGTCTTCTAGTTGCTGTTTATCATGACCCCGAGGTATTTTTCAGTCAAGTGCTCCCCAGCCAGTCGGTCCCCAGCCTATACTGGTGCAGGGGTTTATTCCAACACAGATGCAGGATGCTGTATGTGTGTTTGTTGAACTTCCTAGGGTCTCTGTCAGCCCACTTCTCTAGTCTGTCCAGACTCCTTTGAGTGACAGTGCTGCCCTCCAGCACATCAAGCTCTGTCCCCAATTTGTCATCATTCCACAAAGTTGCTGAGGGTGCACCCTATCTCATCATCATGGTCACTAAAAAAAGGTATTTGGACAGTGTTGTACCCTGTATCAATCCCTTAGGGATGCTACTAGGTTCTCCGTCCATTTGTTGTCTCCTTATCCATTCTATAAATCAGCAATCTGGCTACAAGGACACCATGGGAGATCACATGAAAGGTGTTTGCAGAGTCAAGGTATACAACATGCTCTGTTCGCTCCTTGTCCACACAGCCAGTTCTTTCATCACAGAAAGCAATCAGGGTATGCCCTTAGTAAATCCGTGTTGGCTTCTCCCAGCTACCTCCTTGTCCTTTGTGTGCCTGGACCTCTACACCAGAAAAGACTGCTTGCTCCTCTGTGTCCTCCATACAACTGCTTTCTGCTAATAGCTCTTGATAGTTAAAATACTCCTTACCCCTTGGACCTTTCCTACCAATACTTGTCTTAACTATTCAAAAAATACAGAAGCTACTTGTCCTAAGCTTGTGGGCAGCAGACTCCAGATGTAATACTGAACTTGTCAGCTTGTTGACATAAATTTAAATATAGCATGTATCAATAAATATGGCATTTCTTTTCCAGTAAATACAAGCTACACATGATCATTTACATGATCGGCACTTTTATACACAACTCTTGATTGATTTTCATTCCTTATGTTCTCATTATATTTGGGCATGAGTAATGACAGACTATGCTAGGTAGTGGGTTTTTTTATTTGTGATTCATGTTAAGTTTTAGTTATAAAACAGATCTTAGTGTAAAAAGTGAAATGTAATAAAAATGTTTAAGAACAGTATTTTCCAAATAAGCTACATAATCAAGGCAAAAATAAGCTTATCATTATACTTTTTAAGTAATCAGTCTCATTAAGCAAGGAAGCATTACCTTGGTGAACTGAACGCCAGTTCTGGTTGCCATATTTCTCAAGATCGCAGAACTGGTAGATTTTATCCTCTACTGCACAGATTTTGTTCATAGATTAAAAGAGGAAAACAAGCTTTTCAGCTCTTTTCTCTCCCAAGTGGTTTCTTACTTTTGAATGAACTAGTCACCGAATTGAAATAGCTGAACAAGCATGAAAAAGATATTATCTCTGCACCTGCAGAAGTAAAAAAAGAGTTTAGCTCTTCAACAACAGGTGTTTAACCAGTGACTTTCACCAATTCTGTGGTCTGACTTCCTTTGCATTTCAGTAGCAAATACTCACTGCTATACATTGAAAAATATGAATTTAAATAATTGCAAGGAACCTGTAAGATCTAACTTTACTCTGCTGTCTGAAGTTCAAATAAATCCAATGTGGTTTTCTTTAACAAAGTAAATATGTAGCACAGTTTTAACCTAAAATCACCATTAATATTTCATACCCGCTTTGCACTGCACGGTTTGCAACTGTTGGAAATACGGCAGTATGTTAACACAATTTCTAGTTCTTTGATTTTTTTGAAGAGGAAGTAAAAAAAAAACCAAAACACGACAGACACTGTGCTGTAAAAAAAAGATGCAGAAGCACTTGCTGCCTCATCCCCCAGAGAATCCAAGCGTGTGCTGCGGGGAAGAAACAGGAATGGGGTAGATGTGAATAAAATCAGCTTTTGATATTCAAAACTGCGTTGCAATAAGTTTTGAGCAAACATGTTGCTGGCTTCAAAAAGCTTTTATTTCATGCTTTTGCAATTGTAACACAGGTTTTAAAATTTCAAGCCATTCAAGCTATAACATGTACAAAATCTCGCTTCACTACTGCCTGTGTGGTTCACCCTGGCCTCTTTGCATTGAGTTTGACATTTTTTCTATCTATCTCAGACACAGCTCTGAACCAAAATGCTGGAGATGCGATACAACGCTTTTAAAGCCCACAAGATCAGTTAGCACTTGTAACAGTTTATTTATCTCCGTCTTCCCTTAATTTTAAATGAAAATGCCTCCTCATTTATACACAGCCTAAATTTGACAATAAGGAGAATAGTTCTAAATAAGAACTAGAGACGCTAAAACCCATACAACTGGGCATGGATTAATTTTATTTTCTGTTTGGCACGTCTGTCAAGCACCTAGATCTGATGTGCTGATAAAACAAGACAGCTTAAGGCAATAAACATGTCAGATCCATCTGTTCTTCAGGATATCGAGAAGAAAAGGAATTGCTCCCTAAGGTATTCTGTACACTTGAGACCGCTCTGGAGAGGTTTCCCTCTGCTGCTGACAGCAGTTCAGCTCTACCAGCCCAAGCCAGTGGGTTTCCAACCTTGTTTCCTGTGTTCCGCCTGGGCACGCTGTGCACCCTTGGCTTCCTCTCCCTTCTCTCCATGGTCTGAGAATTGGTGGCTGGGATGGGGGTGCAACTATACTGGAAAGGCTTTGTCAAAGTCAGGAAACAAAGCACAGACAGCAAGAGTGAAGCCCATACTGAGTCCACCTAATCCAGGATCCTGGCTCCAGCAGTGGCTCCCAGCAGCTGCAGGCATACTGCTCTGCATCTAAGACCTGGTGAACACCCACTATGTCCTCCACTTTCTTAGAGCTACAGCATCCCTTCTCATACTATTCCCCTGCTGCATCCAAAAACTCCCACTGTGAATACTCCAATCAGGGCAGCCTTCATATCTCTCACAAGTCGGTGGTTTAGGCGACTGAAGGCAACCCTGAACAGACAACAGCCACTCCAGTATTTGCCACTCATTTGTCCAGGTCCCCAGAGAGCAGCTGACGCCAACGTTGAACTACAACGCTAGCAGCTACCAAAGAGCCACCCGTTGTATGGCTCCATATACAGACCACACCAACTGGAGCAGAACAAGCACAGAAAGAGCTGACAGGGCTGAGGTATTCATGACAAGAATCATCTTCCAGCTGTGTTTTAACAAAAAACACGTTTGAGCCACCTGCAGCCACATTCAAGGAGTTTGGCAGCCATTCAGGGGACGTGCTACTTTCTCACAGGAAGGTAGAATTAGAGTAAAGTTGGGGTTTTTTACAGGATACGTACAACCCACTGATACTGGGCTGGCTACAGATCTTTAATTCAAGTAACACCCACTCATTTCTCGCTTTTGACTGACAGGAGTAAAGAGGGAAGGAGGTCCCCAGCCTAAATGAACACAGAAGACGCAGATAACAAACAGAAAGCTCAGCTGCTTTCTGGAGTGAGCAGCACTCAGATTTGGCCACATGAAGGCAGGAAACAAGTATGCAAAAGGTCCCTTGTACCACATACTGGTCAAATATCCGTATGATCCAACCTACCTGAAAAGCAAACATCCAAGAAGACAGAGCTCACTGGAAAAGGTCCTGCTTTGCTCAGCCCTGCCAGATTAGCCCCAATATCAAGAGGTCTTTAACCTTGTTTCAACTTCCTCCTAAATGTTTAAAGCTAACACTGAGCTGCCAGTGTTGAATCCAGGCTGTAACAGTTCTACTGAAAACTACTTCCTCTAGCTGAAAACCATGCTGACTCTAACTTCGAAGCAAGATGGCCAAACATCTCATCCTCTGAGGACTCCATGTGGCAGTCACACAGGAGAGTCGGGCACTAATGTTATGAGAGGGGATGGAAAGGGACCATCTCTGCAGAAACTGTGGCCTCTGCCATGCAGTGCCAGATGGAGTTGGTCTTCCGATCACAGATGGGGATGTGGCACTAGGATGGGCAGGTGAATATGTATAAAATACGTATAAATCAACTTTGCCCTTCAGCTTCAGACAAAGCTGGGTCAGATTCATACTGTCTCATCCTTGCTAAGTACCAGAGGCAAAGGATTAAGCATATCACTCACTATAGTCAAAAAAAATCAGGCATATTATCAGTTACTTTAAAAGGCTGGCAAAAGTTGTGAAGGAACAAAACAAGCAATCAGAGCTGAGGGTCTGATTACCGAAACCCAGAAATATCCTTTTGGAAAGCTGGCCTTATTTGCTGCAAATCAGTTTCAGCAGCCAATCTGAAGCTATCACACCAGCATGATGTTATATGTAAGTTAATAAGCACTTACTATTGATGATTTCTGCAGTGGCTGTTTAATTTTTAATCATATCCTTAATCTACTGTTTATGTTTTTATCCAATTAGAGTGTGTACATGTGTGTGCATCTATGTGATGGAGAGAACATGGAAAACTGTGTTTATTCAGGAATACAATGCCTTGCTTTCTAAATGAGGAGAAACGTGTCTCCTGCTTGAATTTTTTTCACACAGCACTCATTTTTCAGGAGAATGCCATCTCAGGCTGCTGTGTGATGTTGCACCATTCTGCTGTTAGACATGGGCATCACTGACCTCTCTCTGCAATGCTGTACTCGGAGTTTGGAATTGAATGTCATTAAAATATCCGATGCTAAGAAACAGGCAGTTCTTTCCCGAACACAAATCCCAGCATCCCATATCAGACATTCAGGTAACATCCTGGGACGCCCTCATCCTCCTTATCCCCATTTCAACCTTTCATTAGTTTCCTGTAGTCATAAAAACTGGGTGCACTAAAAGGATGGAAGATGGATCATTTATTTTTAAGCACTGACGATTTTGCATGGCAATCAACAAGAAAGTTCTCAATTACAGAGGGAGAGTAAATAAACCAAAGAAGGATGGAGCTTCAAAGAGAGCTGGGAGATGACGGAAGGATAGAGATTAGAACATCTCAGAGTCCAAGAGATCAGCTAATCACAAATAAAATAATCTTACATTCCTGCTACTACCTGACATACTGGTTGGTGTAATGCCAGTGATTAAAAAAAAATATCGAAAAAGGAAAGCCAGAAATGCACTCAGCAGAGGCATGATGTGGTTGATCTGGGTCCTGGCAGAGCTCTCGGAGGTGATCTGACACCCAGCGCAAATCCCTGTGCCTGCCACCGGCCACAGGCTCAGCTGTACCTCAGATCAGGACAGGCAGTAACAGGACTGCACCCCTGCAGACACAGGCTGCTCTCCCACCAACAGGCAGAGGCTGCAGAGAAAAGGCAGGGCCCTTTGTTTCCCCCGTGTAGCATCTCCTTCAAGGAGAGATGGTGGCAAGTACCCGAAGAGCTCCACAGCAGAGAGTTAAATGGAGGTGCCTGACCTTGGGGGGCTTGCCGCCTCCTCCTGCCGTGTTCGTGGCTTGGCACATGGACACTCACATCCCACTGCGGCTGTATTCCCTTCATCCTTGAGAGCTATTCTGAAAAACCCAGACTGGCATCCACTTTATTTTGCTCTCAGGAAAAAAAAAAGAAAAAAAAAAAGAAAAAGACACAATTCCATCCCTCTGCAAATATAACACCTCCAATTCCACTTCTTTTTTTCTACAGCAAAAGAAAGGTAAAGATAGGAAATGGATAAGTTCATAGAAAAAAATAAACCTCTACAAGTTCTCATAAAAGGAAGAAACTAAAGGGCTATGGCTACAGATGTCTTAACAGTGACAGAACAGGTTGGATTAACATGCTGAGGTAAAAGACTAACAGAGAGGAGTAAACTGCTTTTAGATTAAATGCTCCAGGTTACAGCGTCCTTTTTCAGAAGCCCATTGCACTCTGTAGCCAAAGTGCTGGGCAGTCAGGCACACCTTCCCGCAGGAGCCATTCCTAAAAACACCCACTCCAGGGAATGTTTCTGCCGAGCACACGCAACCCTGCACTCCAGGAACCAGACTCCTGTGTTTAAAACAAAAGCTGTCAGCATCAGCTAGGCAGCTCAAAAAGGCGGCTTCAGTTCTTGTTTTCTTCTTTGCCCCCGGGAGCAGGAACTCGCAGCGAGGAAGGAGGAGACTGTGTAATAAAAGGGAGACAGGAAGGTCTCCAGTAAGCTCCGAGTCCTAAAGATAGCAATGAAACTAGCACGAAGGGAAGGAGGAAACCACCCTCCCACATAAGAGGAAACCCCAAAATAAAACCTTTTGGCAGATGGTAAAAGGCTTTAGCATTTAACAAAACGAATGAGCTGCATGAGAATGTAAGAGAACTTCAAGGGAGATGTAGAAAGCCCCAACAGAAGAAGCTTGTTTTTTCAGTCACTCTTCTGTGTTATTATTTCAAGTAATTTTTTAACAGGTTTTACCACTTTTCTATTTAATTGAAACTATGCAGTTCATGGTTTTCAAGAGACATACAGCTTCGTTAACTGTACTAATCAATTATATGAAAGGGAAGAAGTTTTCAGTAACTTTTCTCAATTACAAAGCAAAAGTTCAGTTCTCAATGAGCATTTCGTCTGGGGCTCTCACGCTGGCCCTGGCCTTCCTGTGTAAGACTGGACCCAGCTCCACAGAGGCAACAAAAGCCACGATCACAAAATAATAATAATGGTTTAATATTTGTATCAGGCTCAACCACATCCCGATGAAAGGAAGAACTCAGAGGACTAGGATCTGTCTAACAGCAGTTATTAAAGCACTCATGTCTGAGAAAAATTGCCAAAGCACAAGTAAGTTATAACCTTATCCCAAGACAATATATAAAATGAGTCCTTGTCTGCTTCTGACTAAAGGACCATTTAAATTACAAGTAAGAAAAACCCCCAAAACCTCTTAATCCAGAACTTGTAATTCATTAATTTTAGCCTTTTTTGTTGTTGCTTTAATTCTACTACCACTGAGCAGTAGTTAGCTCAGTTAAAAAAATGTTCATAGAAAGTAATAGAATATGAAAGACGATCTTATCAATTGTAGTAAAAAAACCCCAAAACAATTTAAGGGCATAGCATAACCAAATTTTGCTAACAGGTACATATAAAGACAATAAAATGAACATACTAAGGCAGTGGAAGATTGGTGGCAAATTAAAAGTGGGTAATGTCACTTGTTATATGCTTCATGCTGAGAAGCAAAAAATGGGAAAAGCTACTGCCTATTTTTCCTCTATTTAATTTTAGCAATCCCAAATTAGATGGTGAGTCCTCCAGCTGACAGAGGCAGGAACCTCTGGAGGGCAATGTGTTGCACCTATCGTGGGCATCTGTTTTAGAAGGGCACAGATTACCTCTGGAGGTGGCTGTCGTTCCTCATTCGGTATTTGAGGAATGAGAGCAATGAGTTCAACCAGACACCTAACTTTTAGCTAGTACAACAAAGACACCTCAAACTGCTTAAGCTAAAAGAAGTATACTGGTTTTTATCTTTGATTATGCTATTTTGGTAAAGAACATGAATAAAAAGAGTAAGATAAAAGCAAGTTCTGTGGGTTTCATTTTCAACAGTGATTATAAAATTAGGATTGTGAATAACATGGGCAGTGCACACCATTAAAAGAGATTTTGAGACCAAGTGAAAAATAGGCTTTATATAGTTAAGAAAAAAATTCTAAAGATAATAAAATATCCAAATTGTATTTTTGATACAATAAAATTGGCAAGGCATCATATTTTTCAATTTTAGAGAGAACTATGTTGGGTTAGAGAACAGAACACTTATGTTTCTGTATTTGTTGTTTTAATTAAGTTACTAAAAAGGTTTATGGATTTGATCCAAAGGTCAGCAAAGTCATTGGTACCCTTCATTGATTAGAATGGGCTTTATAGTCTCATGCTGTAGAGGAAAAATGGGGTTGATCCTGTTCTCATTTTAACTAGTTTCACATTTCGCTGAAATCAATGGAGCATTACTCCTTCATTCGCCCTCCCAGAACCAAGAGCAAAGTTGAGGTCTCAGATTTTCAAAGGAAAACAATTGGGATAAAACCAGCCCATAGCTGGTGGTAAGACATAAATTTACATTCTTCTTAGTACACTAGCTACTTCTGTATTTGCTCACTGTGCTAGAATTGATGTAGTATGTGTCCATGAAGACTATGGATCAAGTTTTAAGTCATCTGAAGACTTTCCCAAAGTCTCTAGCCAAATTAATTATGAGCAGCAGAAACTTAAAGAAGAGACTAGCTTTAGGTGCTTCTAATTCCTGGAGACATCCTTGGTAAAAGGATTCCTCTCCTCTAGTCCCAGCACCTGTTTACATTCCTCGCCCAAATACTCTGGGTTCTGATCATCTGGATCAAGAGAAATCACTGAATAAATCAGTAAAACATATATTCTTATACCAGAATTATCATGTGATCAGTTAAGCCATGTAGAAGTACAGTAAAATTCTGACAATGACATTCCCATTACTAGAGGGAACCAAAGAGATCTCAAGAATAGCAGTAACGGTATAATAAAGGAAAACACGAGTTGCTGACAAGTTAATGGTCACACATTTTAGTGCTTACCACAGCAGCTGATATTTAAGAAGGGAGAAAGAAAACTTATCAACAAACAATTCTAGCAAGTAATATCAGTAAGCAATAATAATAGCTCATTAGGATTAGAAGAAAATAATACACTATTTTCATGACAATAGCTGAAAAAACCTCTACACCTAAAGGAAACATTTATAGAAAAGGACAAAAAAAGCTCATAGATGTCTCATTTTATGAAGGTACATCTCAGCAAAAAGACATTCATTACCTTGATGGGCTGCAAGGGCTGGCTGCTTTTCTATGACCCTCAAAAAACCATGCTCCAGGTTTAAGTAGAGATCTACAAAAGTCAACAATATCAGTGGTTAGTGTCACAGTCAACAGCTGTAACAGAATGGATGGCAGCTGCACTGCTGGACACATGAAAATAATTCTTCAGCCTAAAGAAAGACGCATTCAGAAACTACACAGGTGACAACTGATTTGTCAGTGGAGCTTTAGATGTAGGACTATCCCTCCCTTCCTCTTTCCTGTCCCTTTCAGCTGAAATATAGTCTGTTTGCTTCAAAATCTTTAAAGTTTGGACCAAGAATTATAACTGCTGTGACACTGTGGGAGTGACGAGCATAGGGAATTTTCTAAGGTCTATCGGCATCCTTAATTGTCTGACATTTTTAAAAGCTGGTCCATTGTCTAAGATGATGCTGACTGCTCCTTCTGGCATCCAAGATTCTTTAAATACAGCTGGACCACCTTGGCACCTAATGACAGAAAATCACAATGAAAGCCTGAAAAGTGTTTCACATAGCTACGCTCTCTGGAACAAGCTAGAGAAATTCTTCACCAGACAACTGTAGTCTAATCAGTCCTTAAATAGTCAGGCTAAAGGAAAATCAACAAAAGAAAACTAGAGCAGGAGATATTAGTCTCTTGGCCCAACTTTAACAACGATCCTCAGTTACTCAGGAGTTCTTAAAGGAATGAAAGAAAAAAAAAAAACAGAGTAAGAAAGGTTTTCCTCTTCATTTCTCAAGAAGACTGGAATGACCTAACACTTTAAAGAAAGAAGGAAATGTGATTACCATTCCCTCTCCACCTCTACCTCTGACATATGCTGAAGAGGAAAGAAACCAAAAACCATACAGCTTGGAGGACTTTGGAGAGTAAATTTTAACAACAGAAGCTTTGCATTACTGCTCCCTGAACAAAGGCATAACCAGTTAGAACCTTCTCTTTTTGCTGTGCAAGACCTTTTCTTTCAGGTCTTTCTCTCAAAACCCAGCTCCTGAAAGTCCTACACAACAGTACTCTCTCAACACAAAAAAACAAGAACTGAACTTCAGAGTTTGCCGGCTGAGGTTATTGACAGAAAGCCTCCCAACTGGTCTCAGTAAAGAATGAAAGAATGTGGCAAAATTACTCATTTCAAGGCCCAGGTGTGGGAGTTGCTTCAACTCCATCTCACAGCATCAAATGCCTGTTGATGGCAGCTGGGTGTCCCAGATGAACTGACTGGGAAGGTCTGAATCCTATTTCTAGCGGAGAGGACTCAAAACTCTTAAGACCATCTCAATGCGTATGCCTTCAAACTGTGCTCAATCTTGAAGGGGAATCTTGACATGCCTTTTTGTTTACATGCAAAAGTTCTAACTTGCTTATCCCAACAGTTCCTGAGGATGAGAGCTCTGTCCCTCTTGTAGAGTTGAATGAGTATGCCAAGCCAGAATCCCGACATTTTATACCAGGTTGCCTGGATATAAAATGATGTGCATGTTCCTGAGTCTGGGTGTTTTCTAATCAGGTCGTCTTCAGGTCAAAGTCATTGTACAAGCCAAATGTATGTAAACCAACTACTTTTCCAATGATGTGGATAAGCCTAACTGAGAATAAGCTCTAGGATGTGGATGAAACCTTAGTGTGGTTGAGGAGCTTCAGAACTGTGTGGTGTTGCCATGTACACACTTGCCTAAAACTCAACCCGTCGCTCTTACACTGAGAAAAAAGTGACATTGACTCCATGCCCTTACAGGTATTAGCTTTGGAAAAACACTGAAGTTCTTGCTGAGCTACTCACTGCAGATTTTCCTCAATGTATCCTTTCTCTGTACAGGTAACTTCTAATGTTAGGTGACTGGGAGGTGTTTTTACTGATAAACACTTTAAAGGTAATACTATACATAGCAGTATATACTTAAATGTTAGGATCACACAATACAGCTGTAGCTGAACTGCAAACAGAAAAATAGATTTATTTTAAAAGCAATAATTCCTCACCACATTTCTATTCACATTCATGTTAAAATCCAGGCTGCTGTACTCATGCTGTCATCTGTTGGAATTAGCACTTAAATAAAAAACCCTACAGGTGCTTTATGAGTACTTACGCTTCATAGAGGAAAAACAGGTATTTTTTGAGAACTGTTCAGAATTTTGTTAAGAGTTCAGAACTCCTTACATCAAGGACCACAAGATCATTGTTAATACACTTCAATTTATTATTTTATAGAGAATCAATTTCAATTAAAATCCATTCAAATAGTGACTGGAAAAATTCTATAATATTGATCTTGAGGGGGAACCAGCATAGTTAAAATTATTAATCATACTTGAGCATGTCATAAAACACTGGGCTAGTACCCATGCTTTATGATCATGTCAAATAAAGAGTTTAAAAAACCCACCCTCTCCTTTGTGGAAGATGCCAGAGATCTGCATACTGCTTAGTAATAAAGAAACAGTTCATAACACTGCTGACTGCCTATGTATAACAAAGTAAATGAAGGTGCTCTATCATATGAAGCATAAAAGCCATTAAGAGTAAACTTTTATTTGAATAGAACCACATTCATTTTTAAAATTACATTACAGAAAGGCTTTTAAAGTATGTGAAAGAAAAAAAGAGAAGCTTTTAAATAAAACAGGTTCTTTTTACACAACTTAGAAACGCAACTTTACAAAGGCATAAAAAGGACAGGGTTTTTCTCCCGCCTCCCTTAAATCTTTCCAGTAATTATAAATCTTTACTGCACAGGCCATAAATGCTAGTAACAACAGGAAGAAAAATGCTTTTGAACCATTTGGCAAGATTCACCTTCAGGGATTCAAAACGGCACAAGTTTATTTTATATTTTCAAAAAGGGTTTAAGTGACTTTCATGTTTGTTAGAAGTGCCAATATGGAGAAACACTTTGTAAACAGAACGCATTTATACAGGCCATCAGCAACACCAGTTTCATAAAATCAGAAAGATGGTGCTACCAAAACCCATCTGAGTGAAGAGGGCAATTCATCCAGCTTTCAGACCAAGTTATTTCAGCGTAGGAGTTTACATCTAAGCATAGCAAGTGCAAACTGATCTCACCTAAGTTTAGTTGTCTACCGTGTAGACAAATACATCTGGCAGCCATCCTGTGCTTCTTTGATAATCAATGGAAAGCAACAGGCGCAATTCATCTGACACGTCTGAGGTGTGACTGGTGTATCTGAAATACAGAGGACGTGTAGCTACTACTGCACACACATGACAGCAGGATTGCTTAGAGTCTCTGTGGAAGGCAGAAGATACCCAACTGAAGGCATGCCAAGTCAGACTGGCGCTTTCGGCACCGCTGAGGCTGTCAGTGACTATATTCTAGTTTGTAAAAAAAAAACTTGCGAACAACTTGTTTCATGACAGAGTGAGACAGATACTCAATGGATACTAAAAGAATTAGGCAGGGAAGTACTCTTCCTAATGCAGCAATTCTGGATGCTGGGGAGCCCAAGGGGATGGGACCACAGAGAGGGGCCAGGGTTCTGGGCTCTGCCTAAACAGCATCTGCTACTGTCAGAGTACTGGGACAGAGGGATACTGGATCTGACTAAGAATGGCATTCCTTATCTCCTTATTTCCAATGCTATCCACCCAGTCTGACTATAAATGTGTTAGCTGATGAAGACAGTCAGGTTTTGAACCAGAAGCCCAGCAGTGAAAATTTCTATGTACCTTCTAAGGGGTCGGAAGTATAGTTAGGGCTCCGATTTCCTCAATTCTTCTATAAAACAACTATCAACCCTAACTTTATTCCAAATCTGATTTCTGGAAAAATCTCATTAGAAATGACAAATATGTTACATTGTAAATGGCACCATCTTACAATATGTAGGCTTGATTTATTTAAACTCTGTGTGAAAGACTGTACCTATTCCTGGAATCCCTTTTACCAGCCTGTTCTTTTCGGCTGGGTGAAAACAAGTGATTTCTACTGGCACTGATCACAAACAGCTGTTGTTAAATCACAGCCTCTGACTGCTCAAAACTTTCCTATTTAGTTGAAAGGCTTTCATGACTGGCTGCAGCACAAACAGCAATATTTTAATTTTTTTCTTAAACCTTAAGTAAAATTGTTTCTTCTCTTTCCAACTTACACATGAGTACATATATATGTGTATGTGTGTGTGTGTATATGTAATATCTACTCATCAAACATGTAAGACAGTTTGGGGTATGCATTAGCTCAGGACGACTAAACTTTCCAGACCAAATTTTCCAGCAGACTGACTTCTGAGAATTTTGAAAAGCAGGAATGAAAAAAAATCAACATTAATAAAATAATAATAAAACCAGACAACTGCAATCGTGTCCTTGCAATCATACAAAACAGCTAATACTACATTCCCAGTAGACCGAGTTGCAATATTATTTATAGAAACAGATAAAAATGCAAGCACATTGTAATATTATACAGCTAAAATCTTGCCATAGAAGTTCATCAATACAAATTTCATAGTTGCATACGTGTTTCCTTATTCATACTCCAAACTAACATACTACGCATACTGAAGGACAATTCTGGACTAAACCTATGCAGAGTGCATTGCAATGAATTGTCCAGTGTATTGGAACTTATTTTACCTGTCAGCTGAATCACTCAGTTATTTGATATGAATATGTATTAGCATCACAGCAATAGCTAAAAGGTAACTAACAGAACTACAGTAATTCAATGGTCTACCAGGGACCATTGATTGCACTGCAAAGTACATTCTCCAGGTTAGAAACCAGCCACATGAAATTCAAATAACTGATGCCATAGATGGAATTTGATATTTATCGTCACTGATGCATGTATTTTAAACATTTTATCTGCACTCAGATACACACTCCACATACAGTATTCTGCTTCAGCTAAAACAAATGAAACTATAGAGAATCCCTCAGCGCATACTTGTAACCTGAAAAAATTGATTTTCCCAAGTCTTAATAGTGCCTAAAGTCTGAAAAACCTCTCAGGAACAACCACAGCTTCTGACTCCAGAGCCTACGTCCTCTGTAAGCGCTGAAAATGTCCTTGACTGGGAGCAGGAAAAATACAACAGAGACTGCTCTTTTGTAGTCTAACGGATGGTAGCAAAGTTATTTTACAGTCTTGGAAGAGCAGTGTTAACTACAAGTTCTACGATTCCTACAGTGGTACAGGAAAAAAGGACACACGATGGAAAGGACTAAAAGGGATATGGACATATAGTGAAAATAAACCCATACCAAGAAGAAGCTTCAGATTTCTGTATTTATAATCAGGCAATTTAGCATGTTGAGTCCTGGAACACAGTATCACTTATCCCTATGATAAGGGATAAAGTACTGCTTTTGGGTAATTTCTGTCAGCATTTCCATGCTACACTTTCTGTTCAACTCACAAGGTCTCTCAGAGATTTTGGAGCATACCAGGAGCACAGAGCAAAGGAAATCAGCCGGGAATTAAGTTCGCTGGAGCTCTTCTGAAATATCCAGTGTCTTTTTCTGTGCCTTGGATAGATGCCATGTATGCAGCATATGCAAGAAACATTTGCATAGCGATTTGTGCTATAAGAACAAAGGCCCTTCCTGACTAGCTGCAAGCTTCAGGGTTAGGGAAAACAAAAAGGTGAGGTCAAGACAATGAAAACAAAAGAACGGGTGCCTGGTAAGAGGACAGTCAACACTTCAAATGCCATGCACGCCTCTGAACACCACCACAGGGACGTGAAACCGAGATTCCTCAAGTGTTACACACTTCCCCCGCCAGCTGCCTGGGAAGGCGAACACACTGCCTACCTGGAGCGCTCGCAGAGGCAACATCTGCTGTTTTTTAGAGACAAGAAAAAGAGTATTTCTGGCGGAAGGAACTCATGATTCCTTGGGTGCCAAAACCTCAAGTCCAGAATGTACCCAGGAAAGAAAACAGTACATCCTGGAAGTATAACAGGATGACCTATCACAAACTTCAGTTGTTCTGACTTCTTTACAGCGTTGACAAAGAAATGTGTTGATCTGAAGCAATGCTTCTTCAAGGGACATGAAAGACAGTAGGCAATGGCAGTTCGGATACTACTGTATCCATAAAGCCTACACAGCAGGGGGACAGCAAGCTGCAGTCATATCCTCTTAACTCCAAATGATCTTCTAGTTCTGCGCTTTGCAAGGTCACATGTTGTCAAATTTCCTGACCACTCAAGTCCCTTTTTAGGCAGATGTGTAACTCCCAGTCATTCATGCTGTGTACTAGAGCCACCACAGCAGGGAAGGTCTTCATATGTGGGAATTCAGAAGATGGGAACCAGTCTAGTACTTCAAGGCTTTGATTACGGAAAATGACGACAAATCTCCTCACACGCGGTGATGCATGCTAGAATGGCAGCGCCCAGGTTCCTCCCACAATTAGCCCATGGCTTTCTTATAAAAACATAACAAAGCAACCTGCCCCCAGCCCCTCAACACACAGCACACACAAATCTCTCTTTGGCCCCTTTGCCCTGGCCTGGTGGACTTGGCAGCGTTAGGTTCGCGGTTGGACTTGATGCTCTCAAGGGACTTTTCCAACCTAAACGATTCTATGATTCTAAGAAGCAGACAAAGTGAACAGGAACTAACATCACATTTCTGACAGCCTGGGAGGGCTCAGTGCCAAACAGCTCAAATTTTGATCAAGCCTGACTTTACTCTAGTATGAAGAGGCTGATAAAGCTGTAAAAATCCTTGTAACACATTTCAGCTGTGGGGGGTCTCATGGTCCTGGTTTACTCACGACATGGACCCTGAAGGCAATGTTTCTGTTATAAGGTTCCTCTAAAACCCAGTGAATGATCCATCACTAGAATACATGGCTTTTCTTCTTTCCTCGAAGATGAGATGCATCTTTGAAGGTCCTCTAGTTCCCTTCCTGGAAGAATACAGTACTAGGATACTGTGACAGCTTTTCAACAGCTTTGGAAATTGAAGGAAGGAAAAAAATTGTTCTTATTGTGGTTGTCACTGGGCACATACATTTATCAGTAGCTGAGCACCAGCATAGGATGAGCAAAAAACTTATTGAAGAAATAATTTCAACAGGTATCAGCAGCTGTGATGATCTTCAATGAAGCATAAAACCTTATTCTAACACATTTTGCTAGCAGGAGAAGGGGGTTTTTTTGAAGAAAATTTGGCACATTCGGTGGCCTGGCAGTATATTCAAGTAGCACTTTGCCCTATATGAAACTCACAGAGGAGCTTAGGAGGGGGCCCAACGTCATCTTAAATGGAGGTATCATTTAATCCAAACCCAAAAAAGCTTCTTAAACTCAGCCCTGTTAGCAGATTGCTGTCTATGGATGCTTTGCTCAGAATCACACATGGCACAGTTCTACCACTTTGAGGACAGTCTCCTCTATGCTAGCCAAAAGCAGGACTCGCACTGAAAAATCTCAAAATAACTTCTTCTCTGTGTAGTTATGTAAGGCTTTTTTAGAGAAATGATCTTTCAACTCAGGCTTGCTGTGGTAACAGTACAATAATGGTGTTTCCAACAGTGTGCAGCTCTCCCCAAGAGACATTGGAAGATATTTTGTCAAATTAGTTCCTCAACATCACTAAGTCTGGGGAAAAAAGCACAGATCAGTAGTCAGGCCTGTGCCCTTCTATCCTAGTGGAGGTTGGAATAGCGTTTCTGCTGATAATAGCCTCAATCAGGCAGTTCTTACTCCAAAGAAAAGTCTTCCTAAAACTCAAGACAAGCCTTCAATTACACAATCACATACTATTCTGGCTTTAAGATCCCCAGAACAGACTGGATGGTGTGTCCTGAATGGAGAAGAATGAAACAGTTTTAAGTCATTTTCTGAAACAGGAGTAGAAAAGAATGCTAGTTCTCTGTTGAGTTTTCAAAATGAGGTTAACTTTCTCTGCGGACAACAGAACACAAAACCACTTAAAATATCTGATAAGTATTACATAATGCTTTTTTAAAACCTTCCACGTTTGCTCCAGCTTGAATTGGGGTATGAAATAAAGTCAAGTGGAAGTCTTTTTACTGACATCAATGGGCTCTGAATTAGGACCTCATTGCTTCCAACCCAGCTTGTGTGCTAAATTAATTCAGAAAGGAGTTTTAATGGCTCTTTCACCTAACAATCTCCTGAGTTGTGCACTGAGAGACAGAGGGCTTTTTTCCCTCTCTTTTTGGAGGACATTTTGGAGGACAGCAAAGGAAAATGTAGCAACAGCTACACTGTGACCTGCATTTTGCAAGTGGAATTTCCAAAAGGCAGAAACTGTTGGCATGCAAATGTGTTACTTTTCAGAGAAAAAATGTTCTCCAAATATTCTCCAAAAGAGAAAAGCACTTACAGAAAGCTATTCTGGTACCAACCTAGATTGGGAACATATCAACCATAACAAGAATACGTGTGGACACAGTTTGAAGAAACTGGGCAAGGAGACAGAACCAGTTTCAGAGAACTGACACACACACAGCTTTACACACTGCACTGTAGTTGAGAAATTATATCTTAACCAGAGTACTTGCAAACAAGCACTCGCAACAGACACACTCTCCAACTTGGTGTAAATGAGGTGATAAGGGATAGGGATACTGCTGTCATCCTATCACTCGCTGTCCCCCTGCTCTGGGATCACACGATTACCACAGCTCTGCTGCACAGGGCAATGTTTTATGGACTCTTGTGCTGCCCCGTAACTTCAGCCCTATTTAAGAAGGATGGAGTGGAGTTGAAGTGCAGCGCAATGGCCAGCACCACTGTGGGGGAAGACAGCAGGAACTGCAGACCACCATTTTTTGTAAGCTTGTGCTGGCTTTCATAAAGCATATGATGGCATGCCTTTATATGATCAGAGTAAATAACAAAGTTCTCTCTACATGGCAGACAGAGGCTGCATTGAACAGTCATCCATACGTCTATCACTAGTCTGTCCTTCATAGTCCAGCATGTGTTTATTTATCCTCTTACCAAAGTCCAAAATTGTATCCTCAGCTGCATGGGCAAGGAATAAATCTCAAAGGATGCTGCCCTGAATTCCTTGAAATGGCAGTCGCCACTGTCCGACTCATCCACCAGTTGATGTGTCCAGAGGGGAACCAGGGAGAAACAACAAAGGAGAAGCCTGGAAACACATAGTCCTCAATGCCAAATACAGGTTTATGGAGAAATCAGTGATCAACTGACACAAATTTATAGCTAGTGGATCTTCATTGTCCCATATCAATAAATTCCCAACTTCTGTAAGCAGACCTAAAACAGTGATGGTTGGTGACCAGAACTGCGCAGTCTGGCAGTCTCTCAAGTACTGCTCCAGATGTAGGGGAAGAGACAACCCAGACAACACTGAAGAAAAGGACATAGGAATAATGGATGAAAGGACGAATCGATGAAGGGAAAAGGAAGAGCTCTAAACATCTGGAGAAGACACTGATGCTTCAGCATGTGCACTGCTTTTGATACATCACAAGATGAGGTGAGGTCAAATTCACAGGTCGTGGCAAAATGAAGGAGGCCTAAAGCTCCTCATCACAATCCGTATGACACTAAGCCTGAAAGAACAATTCAGTTGAGACATTGGCTCTTTCAGATAAAATGCAGCTTACTCTTCTAATCAGAGAGGTTTTTCCCCAAACACAGTGAGCAAGTCTTAATCAGGAACACAATGTCATGTGTGAAGGACATTTTGTTAAAAATACACTGCATGTACTGAAGAAGTCTATTTTTTTCATATGGTGTGACATATAACGGGCACTGAACCAAAACACCACATAAGTATGTGGTTTATGCTATCTCACTGGACTATCAAACAACATTTAACGTTGAGAAAGTATTGCAAATACATAGTAGAGGATGTCACCATAATGATTGCTTTTCTTCTGTGTTACCACAGCTGTTAAAAAACCTTAATATAGAGCTAATAACACAAGTCATTATGAAACATCTTAACCTCATTTGGAAAATATGTATGAGCTTTTTTGTTACTCCTTCTTCCCTGTCTTCTAATCAAGATCTCCATATTGAGACCAGTTTTGCGTTTTCTTAGCAGCATAAATTAGAAGCAACTCTACTGAAGTCAATAAAATTACTCCAACATGAAAAAAGGAATCAGCCATCTGCAAAAAACAGAGTCTAACAGGTAATTTTCCACTGACAGCTCTTACCATAAAACAGGTTACAGAGATTACTCTTTTATCCAACACCGAAAGTAAACAATTAATGCAAAATGTACAATGTCTGTAAAGACAGCTTGTTCACTACTTGTGCCCTTTACATGTAATTATTTTCATCCTAGTAAGCAGACAGTTAAGTAAGACTACCATCAAGCTGTAGATGAAGCCTATTCATCATGCAAAACAGGCAGCTGAACATCTCTATTTATTTATGCATTATTTTACCTTTTGTTCCCAGCTTGGAAAGCATGTGGAATCTATGAGGCGTTTTCACGCATCATTTCTTGTGGGAGAACGTCAAGTCACCTTTTATGCCCTCAGGCAACCTTCTCCTACCTGATCTCAATAACTGTCCATATCAAAATTATTTTTCATACCTTGTGTAAGCAGCTGGAGGTTTCGGACTTCTTCTCTCACCTTCAGCTGAAGGACTTGCTGCAGAATGTGCTGTCTCAGGCTTTCCTGGGCAATGCCCATTCGTTCAAGCTTTTTGTCAGTAAGTCTCAGCAAAGCACGGCCTGGATGCAAAAGTCAAAAAGAAAAATCACCCAGGGATTTCCACTAAAGTGATATTCTCACTCTAACAGGCTAATTTGCTACAGTAAAAATTCTCAGACCTGAAATACCTCAGTCTGAGAAGATACTGTTTCATTGGTTAGGTACTTCCTTACTGTCAGACATCTGTGTTCCACTCCTCCCTTTTCTTTTGATTTTATATATTGTTTTGATGCTCTGTGAGACATTTCAGCATGTAAAATAGGTATCTTGCGCCATTTTAGACAATGAATTGCTGTTCTTGAATGCCAGCTGGTCTCCCAGAAGTGGGATAACCCCCATAAGTCTACAATTGGTCCAGGTGTCTAAATAGACCCTCATCTATTCTTAAACATCTAAATTACTTCTAGAAACCACAAGTGAAAGTGAATTTGACCAATTTAATCAATTTAAGATACACTGAGAATGAATACTGTTGCAATTCAGACATGCCTATAGTGTAAGAGCACCGTTTCTCAGGAGGACCTGTACTTTGTGGTCCAGCCTTTCAAATCCCTCTCAACAGCAACCTATCACAGCAAAACAGAAGAGCCAGATATTTCCCTTCGCATGAGCAGTTATATCTAAACTATCCCTGGAAAAGATGTTTGCCCAATTATAAAACGGCATTTGCCCAACTATAAGGAGTCTATGGTCTTTGCAGGCAATTACTCCCAGTTCGTGACTTATCTTTACCATTAGGGTAATGTCGAACCACAGTCCCACACAGATTGTAGATATTAAAAAAATCAAACAATCCACAATCCCCAGATTGTGTTAGTGGAACTCTGACTCCATCTTTTGGGCATCTCTATGCTATAAGTAAACAGGAGGAAGGCAGCACACTGGCTGAGCCAACACTAAGGAAGTATTTGGACCAAGGACACAACCAAAGCATCAAGCAGAGCTTTACCTTATGAAGAAACCCAAAACTTAGTTTCTTTGGTCTTCACCACTGCTGTGAGCTATTACAGGGAGAAGTGCCCTGCAGCCCTCTACTGACCCTTGATTCCCAATGTATACATTTGCTGTCCAAAGGTGCCCTGACCAATACTGGCAAATCACACTGGAGCTACATTGATACTACCTTGGAAAATGGGATGTTGTTTGTAACATTTTTTTAAACAGACTCAACTTTTTACCTCCTCTAGTTCTGACTGTAAGTGCTTTTTAATTATTAAAAATCTCTTCTTTGATTTCTCAGGCTTTATTACGAAACCAGAAGATGACAGTGAAGAGCAAGTTACTCCCTCTGCAACACAGCAGCCTCTGTGCTACCACTACTGTGGCTTTTGGATGAATGGTACATTTAGCTCATCATAAAGTGTTACCCAACACAGCAAGATAAGGCCCTTATTCAATCTCTTCCCTTCCAAAACAGCAATGAGTACAGAATTTTTATGATTATTTTAATTAAAAATTTTAAGATAAATGCCAAGAATTTAAAGGGGCGCATAATATTTGCCCCAAACCAAGCAGTTAGCGGTATACTCTTCACTGACTGCTAGATTTCACTCACAAGCAGTTCTGTGAAGCAGTTGGTGGGATCTTGATATGATATAATGTAAAATACTGGGATATTACTATTAACAAAGCAAGATATTATTGATCAGATAAAAAATGACAGGGTTCATGAGTTTTCTGCCCTTCCATGTCTCTCAAGCATTACATGCTACAGAGGATGACCTTTTGATTAGGAAAACTTTCCTTGAAATCATAAACAAGAAGAATTCTATGGGTTAATGTAATAACAAAATATGGAAATTAAGTCTCTTACAGATCAATGCCAGCTGTCCAATTCCCCTGGTGATACAGACAGTAGTAATGACTTCAATTTTTATATCGTCTTATCACACTAAAACATCTTAAAGCAATTTATAAAGGATATGCACCAGTCTGGTCTGTAATGTCAATCTAGCAACTGAAAGCAAACAAAAACTAAACAAGTCATCAGTTTAAAGAGTGCCAACACACATGTCATCTTAGGGCAGGGAGTCAGCAACAGTAATAAGAAAGGACAGACAGAGGCCATGCATCACATCCAGTGCCCTCCACCTCTTTTTGGCCATGCATATAGTCATTACTCTTTAATTCCTCTGGGCAACTCCTTATTTCATTTTCAAATCCGTTTTCTACCCCAGTCACCGCCTGTGGAAGTCGAGTGTGCACAAGAGATGTCTCTTTTCAACTCCTGGCATGCCAGTTCCTCTGCAGCTTAGGCTCAAAGCACAATGCCATTGGAAAAAATTGTCTTTGACTCATACTATCTGCAGCAGCTTGCACGAGTTGCCTTAAATTAACTCTTTCTTGCACCAAATCCAATGTGACATGTTGAGGCAGTGATGAGGCGAGAAGGCAAACATCCAATTGTGGCATTCCAAGAATGCAGTAAGTGACCTGAACTAAAGAAAATTCAATCCTCCCCATACTTTCTTCCCCCTCAACACTCAGAACAACATCCCAGCCAGAACTGGAGTAATTATTTACTCTGGTACTAAGTCACGCCTTTGAAAAGATATCGCTAATGCCTGGATCCTCACCAAAGCCAATTAGTTACTAAGGCCAAGGTCCTGACAATCAGCTAATGATTTCGGATGCTTCACTGTCTTGCTTCCTGTGCTGCACATACCTGAAAGAGTTATCAGTTGGTGTTCTAAGGGTTATTGAACATTGAAACCAGTTGTCCAGAGAGGTTGTGGAGTCTCTGTCTTTGGAAACATTCAAAACCTGACTAACAATGTTCTGAGCAACCTGCTGTTGTTGCCCCTGCTTTGAGTAGGGGGTTGGACTAGGTGATCTCCAGAGGTGCCTTCCAGCATCAGCTGTTCTGTGATTCTGTGAAACAACCTGCATCAAGGATCTCAAGATAAAGATCTATTTTCTTTGAAAAAGAGAAGATTAACGAAGGAAATGAATAAGCATACACAAAAGATGGTCATTTTGTCAAGCATCATGGTTAAAACAGAGAGACATCTATACAGTAAAAACTGGGGACAGATTTTTCATTTTCAGGGAGTGCTGGATAGACTGTATTATTTGGAGCAGAAGATGTAACACAGGTAACATTTTCTAAGAGTGTACGCTGATCTTTGCTAGGACACAAGTAAAAGAATTATACCTACATCTCAGGAAAATTTCCCAACCCTACAGAACTGACACTACCTCTTAGATGTAGCAGCTACATGCATAAAAGAGACCAGGAGAATTTTTTCAAAAGCACCTTGACCATCAGAACCATAAAGATCACAGTCACAAACACCCAGGCCTTGGCTTTAGCTAATGGCAAGGCTGGAAACCGAATGCTTTAAAAAATCCCCACAACTCCCTAAGTATCTGTATGCATCTTTTAGCACCTAAAACCCAGCCCTCTCATACTCAGGACAGATCAGCCGTGGAATGTTCTGAGACACCCCGAGGCCAGACACAGGCTATAAAATACTTTCCAGCTTAATAATGGATTGATGGCCTAATTTTTTCTAATATGACTTCGCTGCTGCAGATCACATTTGATCAAGCTGGGATTAGATGAAAATTTGAATGGAGGGAGAAACATTGCATGCCACAGAACATTAATATAAGCATTGGTCCAATGAGGTTGGCATTGGCCCTAGAGCAAGGAATGTGGCACAGCCTGATGTACCTAATCAGAAATGCTTGTACCTCTCTGCACTGCTACAGCCTACTGCTCTTCTCCCCGAGCCTGTGAAGCCACACCAACTGCCAGTTCACAGACACCCACGGGGACACCACGCGAGAAGCCTTGAAAGTACTCTTATAATGAAGGTGAATGAATAGGTAAGAAAGGACTTACTAAATGTGTAGAAAGAACTGAAGAAATACAGGTAAATGAGAGCAGATAGATAGTAAAAGGCTGGTCTCACGCAAAACCCCGAAGAAAACTAAGACTAATTTAAAGTTGATGAAAATGATAAACCACTAGTGGGAAGAAATGATGCATGCAAAATATGGCAAAGAAAGGTGATCCTGTCTGCTGGGTACAAATGATAGGTATACCTGAATATCAAGACAAGATATTCAGTTGACCTACCATGGGGCACAGAATCTAGAAAAGAAAGAACAGGGTGGAGAATACAAGGACATTAAAAATTGCCCTAATGCCAGACCAACAGCTCACCCAGCCCGGTATTCAGAGTGGCAGTAGGAGAGACATTTTGGGAGAGCTATTGGGAGGCCAACTTTCTGAAGTCATTCCTTTGCACCGTGCCAGCATCCAGAACTGTTATACTAGGGTTATTAGAGAGTACAGTGTTTTTAGCACCTACTTATTGTCCTGATGTCCATAAATTTGTCTTTTTGATCTTCCTGGTACCATCTGCCTCTGCAGCCTCCTGGGGTAGGAAATTCCAGAAGCTCCCTGCCCATTTTTGTCTGTTTTATATTAATTTCTTACTAATTGCTTCAAGTGTTCTCTCGTTCTTGCATTGCAGTATTTGGTTAACAGTTCTGTTATCTGTTGCTTCCATGGTTTGTAAACTTCAGTCATGTGCCTTTTAATCATATTTCTGGATGGATCCAGCTGACAAACCTAGAAAAACAGGACCATGGGATTCACTAAGTCCCTAAATTATGCAAGATGAAAACTTTTTCAAGTTTATACTTAAATGCTGCACCATTTTAGATTGTTCTTGACACAAAAGAATATTCTTACTTAATTGTCAGTAATGTGCTTCTCTAGTTTTGGGGTAGAACAGTTTCTTAGTTCTAGTTCACTGGGTTTCTCTACTTCAAATAGTCTGATCACAGCTTTCCTCTTGCTTATATAGGCTGATCGTTGGCTTCTCTTCACTTCAGTGCTTAAAAACAAGCCTCCTAGGACTTATCAAGTAAGAAATTTCCACGACAGAGACACAGACATTAATATCATTGTTCAGGTGCTGGTGAGACACAAGTATAACATTCTCATCATGTACTCAGGCACGAAGAATTCAAACAAGAATAGGCAAAGAGAGAGGCTATGACTACATAGTGAGGAATGGTGAAATTATGAGAGGAGGTGAGAAAGGAATAGTCACTTACAGAATGAAAACAGCCTCATGAGGGCAGTGAAAGGAGATGAATGTCGGGCAAAGAGAAGAACTATTAAACTAAGGAACTATGTTGAAAAGAGAACAAATGGATATGAATACAATTGAGGGCGCTGGGTTCAGAAACATCTTGTAAAAGAAGCACAAACCAGAAATCAATCAAATTTTCAGAGCAAACTTCATGACGGTGTTCTTGATAGCCCATCAGATCTTCTACAATCCTAGATTTTCTGCTTTCCACATGAGAATTTAAGAGCACGTCTCTCCTTCTCATGCCAGTCTCATCACTAGTCAACCAGACACATCAGACACTTTGTCATCAATGCCTTGTGGCAAATCTACAGATTTTCTTGCAAGAGTTGTATCTGGCTCATCTTACAAATCATTTTAGCCATAAGACTGGTGCAGACTCTTGGTAAACTGCAGCTTGCATTACCACCCTCTTTGCCCCACTTCAGCTATCTAATATCTCATTAACCAGAGAAGACTCACTTGCTTCAAAAGTAAAAATGCATTCATTTTTCATGAGACCCACCATAGCAGCAAATGCTTTATTGATTTACCTTCTAGCATAATGGCAGCTGCCAGCCTAGGCGAAGGAGAATTAGCTCCCAAAATTGCTACTGGTAGCTGTCTGGTACTTCCAACATGATGAACAACTCTCAACTGGGGACCAACTTATACAGATAGGAGACACGAGGGACACTGGTATGGAAATAAAGCAGAGGGAACAAGAGTTTCTAATGATAGGGACCAGAAGGAGCAAAGAAAACTATTTAACTTTGATGAATATCAGAGATCTCCAACGGAGGAAGTTCTCCAACATCAGAGCCAGCATTCTTGTGCTTTCTCATCCTGTTAACAAATGCAGCAAACCTCCATGGAGCTGTAGGAATTACTTTCTGGTTAAGTTACAGGAATGGGAGAGGCCCATGACTCCAGCATGTCTCCAGTGGAAGCACAGGAAAGCACAGCAAGGCATTTGCTTATCTATCAAATTAGCTTTGGACACGCCTTTATTTGTTAACATCATCACAGAAGAATAAGATGATTTTCTGGCTCTTTCTCATTCATTATTTCCTGGATCTGGATGAGACCAGCTCTATAGTAAAGTTTCTCAAAAAAAACACTGTCATACTGGTCAATTAATGTCTGATCAAACTCAAAAAACCAGCTATGTAAACAAAGGCACTTTTTGAATATTATCTGCATCCTTTGTCTTCACATCGTGTCTGTTTATAGTTCTGACAAGAAGAAGTAATGACTATTGTTACTGCTGCCAATAAATCTACAATAAAATCAGTTTATTTCCATAAACCCCCTCTCAGGTCACAGTTCTCTTGGACCTTTCTGCCCTTCCTCCACACTTCTGAACCGCAAGCATGAACAGGATATGAAAGAAACTAACTCAACACGCACCCTTTAACTTAGCTGCATTTTCAAATACAAAATTAGCAACAACCAAGACATTACTTTGTTTCTAAATTTGTCTAGTTTTGACAAACTTATTGTGTGTTTTTGACAAATTTATTAAGTTGGCAGTAATATATCTCTGAAGCTATTTAACTTGGCATAGGTATTTAATTTGGTGGAACTTCCTCTCACCTTAGCACTGCCTTTCCCGGTTCTCTCCATATTCCATCAAATAATGCTGTCATTTTCTATTCTCTCAATTCTGACACAGGCCTTTGAGCTATGTTCCTCCTATGCAACAATGGTCTCCGAAAACGCACCAAGGTAGGGGATGTCCTTCTGGCACTCAGTTTTTCCCTGGCTCTTCCCAAGCACCTCTTCCAGGTAGCGACCCCCAGCTCCTTCTCCCCAGCCACCACTACCTTTGGAGCTCCTACACCCAGCTACACAGGCTCAAGCGTGTCCATCTGCTCAGTCACAACGATGTTGGATTTATGCTATTGAAAGAAAATAATAAACCTGCACTAATGGTGAAGTCATGTAAAAATACTAAAAGATAGTGAGTTAACAGAGCGTGGATCTTGAATATTCATTTAGGGACTTTGGTGGACTTGGCAGTGCTAGGTTAACAGTCGGACTTGATGATCTTAAAGGTCTTTTCCAACCTAAACAATTCTATGATTCTATGATTCTAAATCCACCACTGCACCATGTGCCTCAGCACCACGTCTACCCATCTTTTAAATACCTCCAGGGATGGTGACTCAACCACTTCCCTGGGCAGACTGTTCCAATGCTTGATAACCCTTTCAGACAAGAATTTTCTCCTTATATCCAATATAAACATCCCCTGGTACAACCTGAGGCCATTTCCTCTTGTCCTATCGCCTGTTACTTGGGAGAAGAGACCGACCCCCACCTGGCTACAACCTCCTTTCAGGTAGTTGTAGAGAGCGATAAGGTCTCCCCTCAGACTCCTTTTCTCCAGGCTGAACAACCCTGGCTCCCTCAGCCGCTCCTCATAACACTTATTCTCCAGAACCCTCACCCGCTTCGTTGCCCTGTAGAGCCTTCCTACCCTCAAGCAGATCAACACTCCCGCCCAACTTGGTGTCATCTGCAAACTTACTGAGGGTGCACTCCATCCCCTTGTCCAGGTCATTGATACAGTTACTAAACAGCACTGTTACAGATATGTAACAGCCTTAGTAACCAAATTTTGAACTAATTACTCCAGTGTCTAATGATTTACAAATACATTCCAAAATAACTTTATTTTAAGACAACATTGGTTTTATACAGAGAAGGGAAGGGGTTAATGAGAAATTGTGCATCATGATTACTGTAAGTGGTTCAGTAAGTAATTTACTGTACTGATGGGAACTATATTGATTCCTTACAAGTCTTGAGTAAAAGACTGTTAGACAGTCCTGTTTTTCAGCTGAACATATTCAGGACCTGATGATTTTAATAGGAGGAAATAGTAATAACTTGAATTCCCCTCTGAAAAATAAATTCAGGCACAAATCATATTATGCCACTTTTCAAATGTACTGTAAAATGTGAGACAACCATTTTTAGTGCTCTCAGGAAGGACCCTATAGGACCCGCAAAGTAAATTAAGGATAAATGTAAACCTTTAGCAGGCAGTCTATAAATCCACATTGCTTGTTGTATATACATTTGCCAACCTCCTTCCTGGCCATACAAAATTATATATTATCTACAGCTATATATAACGATATAAAGACATATAATAATGGACTTCTATTATACTGCACATCGTATTTTTTAGGAAACAAAATCCAGGACTATTGTTTACTGGTATCTGTGTGCTAGATTTATGTTCCCCCTGTTCAAATAAACAGCCTCAAGGTCTTTTTTATTTGTGATGGAGTGAGCGAATCTGTCAACACCTTTGATTTTGTCCACCATCAGCAGGACACGCAGTTCTTCAATTCCTAGTTAATCTAATGTCGCTCAGTGTGCAACCCATTATGCATTACATATCCCATTTCTTTATTAATTTAAAAAAAAATGACATTACATCATGCCTGCTGGCAAAACTCCTGTTAATTTATTCAGGAGTAAACACACATTCATATATTACAATGCACAGCTTCTACACAGAACAGATGAGGAAAGAGAAAGCCAATTTGGAAAGCATTAGAATCGACTGAACTCTTTACAGCAAACTCAAACAGGAGCCTTTCCTGTAACTCCTAATGGTGGACCTTACAAAAATCAGTTTTCTTCCAGAAGAAAAGGATCATTTATTAACACAAGAAAAATAACCACACACACATGCACACAAAAAAACCAACACTCATTCTTGATGTGCCCAACTGAAATTGGAACTGGGAAATCCTTGAAATCACACAGAAGACTGTCGTACCTTCTGACATTTCTAAAGCAAAAGGGGTTCTGCAGTTCTGCCTCGAAATAGAACTGGTTGGTGCATCCAGCAAAGGGGGCAAGCCCCATGAAGTACACATGTGAATTCAAAAAAAGCTGCCATTCAGTTGAGTAAGAACACCCGCTCCTATCACAGACAAATGTACTCACTGAGCAATTTGAACTGCACCAGTATGAAACACTCCTGTGGCTGAATACCAGGCTCTGAGAGCCTGCCTCCCCCATCCAAGGGACAGAAATTGTCAGTAAGTATTGCTGCTCGCTCTTATTTGCTACTAATCAATCCAATCAATAACCCAAAGGTGCTATGCCACAAAATACACACCAAGGTCACAGTTCTTCAGTATGCAATATATGGAAGGATGAGGAAAGACAAATAATTTATCTGCAATATATTTCATGTTTTTGCAATGACTCAGAAGGCAATCCTGGAGGCCACCTCACTTGTTCTGCGATGCTGAGGAATTCCGGCTGTCCCTTCTTCCTCCTGATTACTCTAACCACCATACAGCATTCAGGCAAAAACCTACACAAAGAGGTATTTGGAACATGTTTAATTAATTTTCTGAGTTTCTTTTAATGCCAAACTTGCAGGAAGCAAGGGGGACCAACGTAACATGACCAGACAGCTTACTGTACTGCATTACGAAAGCTCTGTGGGCCATCATAGGTTTCACTGGAGCAGAATTTGAGAACTTACATTTTCTACTAAGATCTGGCAATACCTGCTTTCTTTTTTTTAAAAAGAGCAAAATTAAAATTTTATTAAATATCAAAATTAGCTTTCACATCCCAATGTTGAGGTACATACAGTATTACAACATTTCCCAATCTCTACCCCTACCTCCCTCCTGCTCCACACCGTTATCTCCAAGCAGCTTTCAGTGGCGACTTCTTCCATGCCTGTGCCAGCTTTACCCTTCGTTTTTTTAATAAAAAATGGAATTGAGAAAGGTTTTATGTTAATATTAATGATGTTAATAATTCATGTTAATAAAAATGGAAAATTAAAAGCAGCATGCTCATAGGTTAAGCACCGTAGACTGCTTCAACTCTCCTAACCTCAAGGAAGAATCAGCCACATCTCTCCTGATGCACTTTTTGCTCTACCATTTCTCTTTGAGGGCTTTAACTAGAAGCTTGGCACCTGTCAGGCTGCACACACCACCTCTGATGGGCCCTAAACTTACAGTTTATGCTGCCCATTTTATAACCTATTGTTATAAAATAATAATGCAACAAAATTTTCCTATTGTAAGAGTCACCCCTACTCAATTATACGCACAGTTCCACAGATGCAGACACTAATCTGTTGCTACATTGCTGGTGCGGTAATGCAACAAACTTTGCAGAGCTCCTCTGCATTTCTTCCAACTTTTGTTCCTGTAGCTGTAAGGAGAATCAGGACATAAGGATTTTATTCTGCTGGCTTTTTCTCCTACTTAATATTTACATTCAACCAGCTGTGGGAACACAGCCATTTTGGATCAGAAATAAAACAGATACCGAAGCAATGCCTTATTTTACCTAACTTGTAAGTAAATGGTCTCTGTAACAGAATCCAGACCATATTTTTTGAAATTCTGCTGCCGATACTCCATGCATTTGACTCAGCAAGACATTCAACCATGCATACAGAAGCAGGACCAATAATAATAACAATATAACGCTAATGTACAGGAGCCTTACCAGAGGCTGCAGCCTGCACTGCAGTCCAAATGGAACATGCAGCCCAGACCCCACCTTGGGCTTTGGGTCTCACTCTCCCAAAGAAAAATAAAAGCTCATTTTCCCAACAAGGAACAGAACAGCAGGAAGACGTCGTGTGACCTTTTTTTATAAAAATAACTGTAATAGCTAGGAGCAAGGGAGCTCTCCCAAAAAGAGGGAGAACCTCACCTCCAAACTCGCAGGGGAACGTGCCGAAGCCCAGCTCCTCCTCCAAGCCAGGGGCCCCAAGGCTCCCGAGAAAAGGCTGCACTGACCTTGCAGCACTGTACGTGAGATGCAAGGGCACAAATCTCTGCCAGCTCCCAGCCTGTTTCCAAGAGCAGACACAGGGAACCCACTCCAGCCCTTGGGGGAGCATCCCAGCAGCGGCAGTGGTGTTACACAGCCCGCCCTCCCCTGCACGCCAGGGAAAGCCCAGGCAGGTGGTTAGCTTGGAGGCAGGATTTGGAAGTCCTCAAGATGAGGGGGAAGCCAGACGTATTTTCCCTTCTACTCTTCTGCTCAGATGGGACAATTTTGGGCACGCATAAAGAAGCAACTCCAGGAACCAAGGTAAATTTCACAGCTAAAATAAAACGGGAAATAGGATGTTCAGGCACCTCCAGGCTTTTTCAGCAACCACAGAAGGGACTGTTCTGGATGATAATTCAGGAGTTCAGCTTGCAATCCGGAGCATCGTACCCAGGTCCTGTGTTAGGCGTAACGGGATCTGTGCATTGCTCCCTCTCTGGCTGCTCAGCAGCAGATGCCTAGAAAGGAGCTTGGGAGCAAAGCAAGAATGTAACAGCACTTTCCCAAAATACTCTCTCAGCCTCCAAAAGCTTGTAGTTTAGGGAATAATTAACAAAAACAGAGTTGGTTAGTTTGAGCTATAGCTGAGCCCCAGGTCAGCGGATGGCTTCCAGTGACTACAGCAATACTCAGAGCCACTTGCGAGAGGAACCTCACCAACATCTTAAAAAGGCAGAACAATTCTCCCATTCCCAATGGGATTTGATCTAGCAGGAAGGGGCAAAACAAGAAACAAGTGCTGCAAGGTAAACCTAAACTAACTAAAATGAGAAATGAGTTCAGTAATGAGGCTAATCCACAACCAGAGACATCTAACAGTGAAACGGGCAATTCACAGGTCTTCCGATGTCTTCAAATGAAGTTTTTGTAAAAGACAGTTCAGAGGAGCTCAGGTTACAGGGGTGAGGGAGGCAGCAGTGCTGGGGGAGTTCTTTACCTCTGCGTGACATCCAGCATTCCAAAAAGTCTTGGAAAAAGGTGTGGGAAAGAGGAAGAGGAAGAAAATGAAATTTATATAAACCAAAAAACTACTAGCTAATTCCCAAGCCTCAGGAAATAAGGTGGGTTTTTTTGCTTTATATTACGTTGTCTTTCTGATAGCTTCAGTGGGTTTTCTTTCCACTATAAATTAAACTTTTTCTCTTTCAGGGAGCCTGCATCACTTCAGAATAGCAGAAAAGCATCCAATTGTGTATGAATCTTCAGCTACATCTTGTTTTTAAGAAAGAGTATATAGAGAGGACACATTTGAAAACATGACATGATCCACCTTTAAGTCTTTTTGTTAAAGAGGCACTGAGTTGAACAAACACTAATCAACCAATAAAGTCAGATTAGAGAAAAAGCAACAACTGTGGATAGTGAATGTATTATAACCCTTATCAACAATTTGTATATAATAATTTATACAGAGGAAGAAGACTGCAAAGTATCATCACAGAAATTACCTATGGTAATACTGAAGACAAGCTCTCTAAGCAGACCAAAAGAGCAGATGACACACTGTTTAAGCACAGCGGTTTTACTTACAGAATATGCATTAGGTATCAGTGATACAGTGGTTAAGTCTAGGGCCAGATACTTTCCTGGTGCAAAGAGTGACTGTTCTGGTTCAATGAAGATGCATCCATTCACATCAGAGCTCAGACACAAACATACAAAATCATTTTTCCACTGGTTTAGACACACACAGCAAACAAAGAAAAGAAATACATCATTTGTATGTGATGTATATATGATTATATATGTATATGATGTATATATATGATTTTCAGCCTGGCAAAACTTCCCTAAACTACAAGAGTCCAGAGAAGGAGAATGTTTTCCAAGTATTAACACTGAGCCGCAAATTTAATTGTTAGAACTGCAGAGTCATAGAGTAGTTTGGGTTGGAAGGGGACCTTTAAAGGCCATCTAGTCCAACCCCCTTGCAATGAGCAGGGACATCTTCCACTAGACCAGGTTGCCCAGAGCCCCGTCCAACCTGACCTTGAATGTTTCCAGGGATGGGGCATCTACCACCTCTCTGGACAACCTGTGCCAGTGTTTCACCACCCTCATTGTAAAAAATTTCTTCCCTCTATCTAGTCTAAATCTACCCTCTTTTAGTTTAAAAGCATTACCCTTGCCTTGTCACTACAGGCCCTGGTAAAAAGTCTCTCTCCATCTTTCTTATAAGCCCCCTTCATTATTGAAAGGCTGCAATAAGGTCTCCCCAGAGCCTTCTCCAGGTTGAAGAACCCCAACGCTCATCACAGAAGTGTTCCATCCCTCTGATCATTTTTGTGATCCTCCTCTGGACCCGCTCCAACAGGTCCATGTCTTTCCTGTGCTGAGGGCTCCAGAGCTGCACGCAATACTCCAGGTGGGGTCTCACCAGAGCAGAGCAGAGGGGCCGAATCACCTCCCTCGACCTGCTGGCCATGCTTCTTTTGATGCAGCCCAGGATACAGTTGGCTTTCCAGGCTGCGAGCGCACATTGTCGGCTAATGTCGGCTTTTGATCCACCAGTACCCCCAAGTCCTTCGCAGCAGGGCTACTCTCAATCCCTCTGTCCCTCAGCCTGTATTGATGCCAGGGGTTGCCCCAATCCATGTACAGGACCCTTCGTTTGGCCTTGTTGAACCTCATGAGGTTCACACAGGCCCATTTCTCGAGCTTGTCCAGGTCCCACTGGATGGCATCCCATCCTTCAGGTGTGTCAACTGCACCACTGAGTTTGGTGTCGTCTGCAAACTTGCAGAGGGTGCCCTCCATCCCACTGTCTATGTCACTGATGAAAATATTGAACAGTATTGGTCCCAATATGGATCCCCGAGGGACACCACTTGTCACCGATCTCCATCTGGACATTGAGCTGTTGACCACTACCCTCTGGATGCGACCATCCAACCGATTCCTCATCCACCAAACAATTCACCAATCAAATCCATCTCTCTCCAATTTAGAGAGAAGGATGTTGTGGGGGACCATGTCAAAGGTCTTACGGAAGTCCAGACAGACAACATCCATAGCTCTTCCCTTGCCCACTGATGTAGTCACTCCATCATACAAGGCCACGATGCTGGTCAGGCAGGACGTGCCCTTGGTGAAGCCATGACAGCTGTCTCAAATCACCTCCCTGTCCTCCATGTGCCTTAGCATAGCTTCTAGGAGGATCCGTTCCATGACCTCTCCAGGCACAAAGGTGAGGCTGATAGGTTGGTAGTTCCCAGGGTCCTCTTTTCTAGCCTTTTTAGAAATGTTTCCCCTTTTCCAGTCCCCAGGGACTTTACCTGACTGCCATGACTTTTCAAATATCATGGGGAGTGGCTTGGCAACTACATCAGCCAATTCCCTCAGGACTCTGGGATGCATCTTGGCAGGTCCCATAGACTTCTGTATGTTCATGTTCTTCAGGTGGTCACAAAACCTGATCTTCTCTTACAGTGGGAGGGACTTTGCTCCCCAAGTCCCTGCCTTGTGGTCCATCCACTCAAGAGAGGTTGCCAATGAACACCAACCACAAGGTTCCCTTGGTTGCTTCCGTCTCTAATTCTTACACATAAGCTTTCAACCTGCTCGTGGCTTTTCTCCAGAGACAGCTCTTCACACTCTATCCATTTCTTGATGTAGAGGGCAACGCCTCCTCCCCTCCTTCCTCACCTGTCCCTTATGAACAGTCTGTAGCTGTCGATAGCTGCACTCCAGTCACGGGACTCGTCCCACCAAGTTTCAGNGGTTGCCAATGAACACCAACCACAAGGTTCCCTTGGTTGCTTCCGTCTCTAATTCTTACACATAAGCTTTCAACCTGCTCGTGGCTTTTCTCCAGAGACAGCTCTTCACACTCTATCCATTTCTTGATGTAGAGGGCAACGCCTCCTCCCCTCCTTCCTCACCTGTCCCTTATGAACAGTCTGTAGCTGTCGATAGCTGCACTCCAGTCACGGGACTCGTCCCACCAAGTTTCAGTAATGGCAACTAGGTCATAGCTTTCTAGCAGCACAGTGGCTTCCAACTCCTCTATTGCCCATATTGCGTGCATTGGTGTAGAGGCCCTTCAGCTGAGCTGTTGGTCATGTCACCTTTCTAGAGGAACACCCCTTAATTCCTTTGAGGTACTTCACTGGTATTTCCAGTCAAGTACTAAATTGTTTATCTTTATGTCCATTCATTAGCTTGGACTCAGTCTTCCACACAAAAGCCAAATCATTTCAAGGTTAGTTTCAAACATAGTTTTGGTTATGCACAAAACACAATTTCTTGTGTCTACATAAAAAATAAACATTTAGGTTTAACACTCTTCCCTGGCTTGTAGGCTCATGTCTTGTGAAACTCCAGCAAATAATAATATTAATGTAGCAAGATCTGAATAGCAGCACTACAAACGCAAAAAGTGACAACAGATACTAAGAAATTATTTACTTCACCTGCCAGTGTATAATTAAAATTCTAAAACAAATATCCTGATCTGTAAATACTCTTTGCTCAATTCACTTATATTTCTTCTGTAATGTTCTCCTATGAGTCCTCTTTGCGATACACATTTTGCTTGGTTTTCCTCACCAGTGTTTTACTGTTTTCTTCCTACTGGAACAAGTTATTTTCTGCAGTTTTCTCAGACTGCGAAGCTTCCCTGATTAAGGAAAATGTTGTGCACCATGTGAGCACTGACAGTGTGAACTCCTGTCAATATCCCAGAAGTAAATCAACTGGATGGTAAGTAGGATCACAGCTGTCTATAGATTGAAGTATCAACTACAGATCCTTCGGCCCAGCTGCATAAGAAGTTGATCTAAATCCAAGTTATTTCTAGCCTGCTCCCAAGCAATTTTCTGATGACCTTTGAAGACAGGCAGGCCAAGATTCTTTCTGCAACATACAGCAAGCCATGGACACTCCCAGCCATGTCCTCAGGACCTTATATCTGCTCTCAGCACCCAGGAGCTACTTAAATGATAAGGAGGAGATCGCATAAGGTCCATTCATAGTGGTGTAGGAAACACTTTAGTTATTCAGCTAGCAAAAAAAGGACCTGGGGTCCTGGCGGATACCAAGTTGAACATAAACCAGCAATGTGTCCTTGCAGCAAAGAAAGACAACAGCCTCCTGGGCTGCAGTAGGGCAGAACGATTCCAGCAGGTTGAGGGAGGTCATCTTGGCCTCTACTTGACCCTGATGAGGGCACATCTGGAGTACTGTGGCCAGTTCTGGGATCCTCAGTACAAGAGAGACATGGACATACTGGAGCAAGTCCAGCAAAGGGCCATGAAGACAATTAATGGATTGGAGCATCTGTCAGATAGGAAAGGCTGAGAGAGCTGAGATTGCTCAGCCAGCAGAAGAGAAGGCTCAGCGGGGAGCTTTTCAATGTGTGTGAATACCTGATGGAAGGAGCAAAGAGGCAATGGGCACAAACTGAAACACAGGAAGTTACATTTAAACTTAAAGAATCTTTTTTATTATGAGTGTGCTAGAATACTAGAACATATGTTCAGAAAAGTTGCAGTTTCCATTCTTGGAGATACCTAAAACTGATGGGACACAGCCCTGGACAACATGCTCTAGCTGATGGTGCTTGAGCAGGGGGCTGGACAAGATAACCTCCAGAGCTGCCTTCCGACTTCAGTGACTCTCTGATTCTATTCCATGAAGGTACAGAGCAGCAAATCTGGCTGCCTGAACTTCAATAGAGTTAGCAAGGTCACAATTAGCAGCTACTGAACACAAGAGTCTTACATAATTTGTATATCAATATATTCAATTGAAACGTGCAAACCAAGGAGACAGGTGAAAAAATACCTAGCTACTTGGAACCTGCCTCAAAATTGTTCATATACTAGTGTACACTGCTTGCAGTATACTTCAGTAGGACATTGGATTTCTCTAAAGGAAATGCTATGACCAGGAAGGGTAGAAAGGCAGAAGGATGGGGGCTATTAAGCATGTAAAACGTGGTTTCTTTCAGCTCTTCGAAGCTCACCTGATGTCGCACGCTTTGAAAACAGGGCTGCAGCTGGTTCCAAGTACGTGCACTCTCCACTGCTGCCCATTCCAGTAAATTAACCAGTGCCACCATCGTCCAGGCCCTGGAACTTGGTTGTTTCTACTACCAAATCACCCCAGCAGTTCCTGGGATGATTCTGGCCTGGGCCACTTAACACTTCCCCAGAAACTCCCAGGTATGGTTCAGGAACGAGCAGAGACTGGGGCTGTTCCCCATAGATAGTGTGAATACAGCCATCCTGTCCTGAAGACTAAAAGCCGTAAGCAGCACGGGCACAAGCTATTCCTTACTAATAGCCTCAGTACCAAAAGATGTTTGAGGAAACATCACTGATGCCAACATGGCAACATTACAGAGCCACAAGTTCTGTTGGCAAAACCCAACCAGCTCTACTAACATAGTAGGTCTGCTACATAAGGGTCTGTTCAGTCGTAAACACCAAGAGGACTTCCAGGATTCGTTATCTCTTCCTGAAAAGTAAAAGCATAAGCTGGTTTCTCAGAAATCAGAGATTCAGAGGTGAGACAAAATCATTTCCTCCCTTGTGAATTCTATGTGTCCATTGGCACAAGTCAGAGCAGTTGGAAAGGATTTCCTCCACTGTTTCTTACCTGTTCTAAACTACTGAATAACTTCGTTCTCTCTCAACAGTGGAAATAACGAAAAGCAATGGGAAAGATATGTTTGGTTAAGTTTTTAATGACTATGACAATTTTATTTAGATTATTTTCACTTCTAGGCATATGAAGGATTCTGCTCTTTTCAAACCTGTCTCAGCTCTTACTTATGCCACATGAGAAAGATGTTCCAACGTTTCCAAACACTGGAAATGGGGAGGAGAAAGAGAAGAGGTGCAAATGACTGGACACTGTGTTTGAGGAAAGCAACACCACATCTCTCCAAGGAATGCTGTTTCTGTGAAGTCCTGTAAGAGACAATGTGTGAAAAAGCCCCAAAAGCAATAATCTCAAGTCCAGTTTTGGATTACTTCTGAAGGGCAACATGCTGCATATCACATTGCACAAGTCAGAAGAGCTGTCAAGGATTTTTACACACATGGTTCACAGGGACCATTCATTATAGTTGTAGGATATGTCTGTGTCAGTTCACTTGCATTTCTTGGGCACACCCTTAATGCGTTCTGTAATCCTGACCTCTGAGCCAGTACTGCTTCTGAAGGTCACGCTGTCAGGTCACACAGAAAAAATGCTAACAAAGATTGGTCTCCTCCCACCTGCAAACACAATTAGACTGATGGCCCAGACTCCACAGGAACAGCTTTAAAGCAAGGGAATAAGAGCAGGCAAGAAAGAGAGGAAGACTAACAAAAATCTGATACTTCTTATGATAGTTACCAGGTTTTGGTCTTTACCTAACCACAATAATCAATGGGATAAGGTATCATTTCAGACTTGGGATAAACACCACGTGAAAAAAGTAAATCACCTTCCTACAACTCTGCAGACTGAACACCTTCTGCAAAGTAACTTGCCCGGTATGGGAAAGCACCTTGTTATTGCTAGCCAAGAGTCCCCTGCTGTTGCAGAGTGGCTGGGTAGTAGCAGAGCTGTTACAGGACTGCTGTAACAGAAGCATGCACAGATATCAAGAAGACTACTCTGCTGTCACAAAGGTGGTCGATATGAAGACAGTCACTAATGGTTTGTACTGTTGGGGTTCCCGAATGGTACAAAGCTGTTAATAAGAACCATTCTTATTGCCACTTCCCACTTTAAGTATTGAGATTCTCCGTAGATACTTTCATCTGGCTTCAATCCACTGTACTGAACGTTGTGAAAGGTTTACCTGGAGAGGTGATGGAAGAGGTTAGAAAGAACCACAATGCCAGGATTTTAGAAAGGTCCTAACTTACATTCACACACGTTTGCATCCACAGACAGAGGAGCATCTCCTGAGATGAGTCCTGATTTGCAGCACTGTGGAATTGCCAGACATTCAATGCTCTCCTCAAGCTTGCAAAACCTTTCATTAAACACTTGCCTAGAAAAGAGAATCAATTCAAGTCTGCCTTAAGAAGTCCCAGAACAATTGGGAGAAACAGCTTTTAGAGAGCTGAAGGACAGAGCAGCACCCAGCTAACCAGCCTCTTAACATGGAAATGTTTCTTGCTACAACTGACTTCTGCAATGCAATCAAGGGTTTTCTGAAAGCAAGAGAGACCTGCACTTCTATACGGAGTATCAGATAATCTCAGTTACATGAAACAGCCTCTATGAAACAAAGTGATTCAAGAAAGAGAAATAGAGAGACTCGTAACAAATCCAGGAGCAATTTGTGGGAAATCCATGTTCTTCGATAAGAAATTTTATTTGTGTGATAAAATAAAATATTGCCCCATATACGCTTACCTACTTGAGTGTGAACTTACGCAAAGTGTTACTCTAAACTGAAGTATTCATGCTTTCATCTGTATTTTATCTCTTCAATTTTAATAAGCTGTTTATTACAAAGTTATTTTCACATAGCCCTTGTTCTGAATTTGTTATAAGGCCCGCCTGGCCTTATGCAGTAGTGCTTCAATACAGAAAGAGAGGAGTATAAAGCCATCAAATGACAAATGCAATGAAATTTTGGGATATAATTTATTATTTTTAATAATAAAACCTCAATAGTATACCAAGATGAAAGTTGCTCACATTAAAGCATTTTTATTGTAGAGTCATAAGGCTGTGCAAAGCTAGAACAGCATTTGCTTAAGGAGGACAAATTGCTTGTCTACCAGCTAAGTTTCTCTCTGTCTTCTCACACTGATACTACAATGAAAATAAAACACAGGCTATCTCCGGTGCCCTTCTTCAAACTCCTTTAGTCAGGTGATACTGTTATTTTTTATTCTTTATTTTTATTTTTGGATTGTGGTACAAACCCACACAAGTGAAAAGACAAATAAGTATAATTTTTCCTGAGCTTTCTTATCACCCTAAAAGAGGAATAAAGAATTTGCATCATCTCTAACTGCTACATTCAGTGGTGTGGCAGGAATGCAGCAAGTACCTTATTTCTCCATCCATTAAGTTCTATTTCTATATAGTCTTAAATACTTACAGGAATTGGAAACATGATCAGTAGAGGTGGAGATCTATGGTCCAGATTTCTCTTGTTTTAACTTGGACTCACTGAAGATTTCTATGACCCCGCCTGGTTCAGTGGGTTAGCAGCACATGGGTTTGGGTGTGAGTTATATTACTCACCACCACAAGTTTCGAAAGCAATGCAGCACACCTAACAAGATATGCAGAAGATTTTTAAGTTACAGTATCACACCTCTCATCATATTCTGGAGAGGCAATAGTCAATACAACATAGTTTGACCACAGCTATTTTGTTTTACAAAGGCACTGGAGAGAGCCCTCGTTGTCCCCTTACTTGGAACCTGCCCTGACTTCTGCTTTAATAGCTCTGTTAAGCTACTGCCTGACAGCTGGCAAAGATAAAGCTCCCCCCTCCAGGGGTCAATTACACTGAGCATTTCCAGTACATGACCACAATACAGTTGCCTGAGGCATGACTGGGGAGTAATCGGGACAAAGATATGTGATCTCCCCACAAACTAAAATTGCACAGGATGGTAACAGCCACACACCAATATTTAAAACTAGAGATGAAATCCTGCCTGGATGCCCCTGGAGCAGGAGAGAACACATCAGTCAGCAAGGAGATACTGCATTACTGGCTGTATGAGTCATAAGGAACTACTTAGAAAACTTAGTATGCTTGGAAGAACTACAAGAGGACACAAGGGCATCCATGCCTGCTTTGTTGAGGGCAAATCCAACCCACTTCTAGGTTAACCCACTTCCAATGTGGTTTGACAACCAGATGACATACAAAGTTTATGGACAGAAGGCATGTCAGTGCAAAACAACTTGAAGTCGAGTCAAACTAATCTGTTGTCCATGTTGGGCCACTGCAGTTGCAATCAGTTCCCGTGCCTTTCAACAGCCTCCTACAGAGGACAATTACATGACTGGTCACTGTGGTTTACATAAAACAAAAAAAGTTCAATATTCCACCTATGATTCTCGTCCAAGGTCAGATTTGGCAACTTCACTTTTCTGCATTCAGAGAAAGCCATAAATTATTGAAAAAAAGCAAGCTGCATTTCTTTTTGAACTCCTGTATCAGTCTAGAATTAGCAAGTCCTCAAATTCTTGGGAAAGCTGTTTCATCATTTTGATATGTTTTTGAGAGATATTATCAAAAGATACAGCTTCCCACAGTCTCTCACTACCAATTATAATTGCAGGTTTGTACAAGTGAGTGTTTCAGACTACGATTGTTTATACTATTCTTTTACTGTGGGTAATTCATCGAGGTACAGAACAGATCCAGCACATCAGAGCTCTTGCCACACCAAAGTGTTAATGGCACTGCCGTTTACAGCATTTTTTTTCTGCCAGATGGATGATCATATTGGTATAACAGTTCCCAGCAATTTTTGCAAGTCAGCAATAGACTGTACAAGATTTAGTGGATGCTGTTTAGCTAGAGCTTGCTTACATAGAGAGTATGCAAATACTTGCTTACTACTGATGGATTCACTCAGACGGGATATAAAAAATCATATTCTACTTTGCCTTAAATTTTCAAGACTACAACAACCAACATGAGATGAAGTTTCCATCTTTTCCTGGAAGTTGTATTCTGACATCTGGCATTCCAGAACAAGTAATAAATGCTCAGATACTGTAATTGTTATTTTACTGACAACTAACTAGCTCTCTAATAAAGGGGAAAAACAAACAAACAAAGAGTCAGTCCTGAAGCGTACCTGGTGATAATAAACAGTCTGTCAGGGAAATGAAAGCCAGGCATCATTCATCAAATTCAACAAAATAAAAAGGCTCTGTGAGTTCTTCAGAAGTGGTGTCTCTGAAGGTCAGAACTGTATTGCAACACTGGGGATCTCTAAGTAAATACTGCAAGTTTTTCAAAGCAGACTTCCGTCAATGTTGATAGAAATATCTGAAACTGGGGTGTTCACCCTGGAGAAGAGAAGGCTCCAGAGAGACCTAATTGCAGCCTTACGGTACTTAAAGGGGGCCTACAGGAAAGATGGGGACAACCTTTTTGCCCTGTTGGAACAGACAAGGGGCAATGGCTTTAAACTAAAAGAGGGTAGATTTAGACTAGATATAACGAAGAAATTTTTTGCGATGAGGGTGGTGAGACACTGGAACAGGTTGCCCAGAGAGGAAGTAGATGCCCCATCCCTGGAAACATTCAAGGTCAGGTTGGACGGGGCTCTGGGCAACCTGGTCTAGTGGAAGATGTCCCTGCTCATTGCAGGGGGTGTTGGACTAGATGACCGTGAAAGGTCCCTTCCAACCCAAACTATGCTATGATTCAAACACCGTAAGTCTAGATCATGTACGAAAACTAAAACAGACTTCCATGGGCATATATTGTGGTCATTTAGGTTGCATTTTCCTGACGTGAAAGTATTTCTGCCATCAAGTAACACAGAGAATTCATTTTTAAACTAAAATATTAAATAAGTATCAGTAAAAACTACAAGCTCAAGAGGCACACAGTTTTCTACTTTATCAGCCTGGTGGTTTTTGTGTGTGTTTTGTGGGGTTTTTTAAATACCCTTATTACTCCCTCTCACATCTTAAAATGTTCATGTTTTCTAGTACAAAACACAACACCATCACAGAGCACATGAAAACTCAATATTAAAGCTGCACTGCTCAGATCTCAGAAATCTGGAAATGTCAGCTTTCAGGTTGCATGAGCACTCTTATCTCTGTCCTTTACTCATGCATATTACCACAGAGACTTCACCTATGTGTTCATACAGTGACTGCTCAAACACAAGTTATCCTATCTTGTGGAAGACTACGAACAACAAACTGTTGGTAGGCAGAAGGGTATTAGGAGGAAATATTGCTTGTCCTGTACGCACACTCCTCCCTAAGCACTGTTTTTGGACAAAGGGAGGATTCTAAGCTAGATACATCTTTGGCCTGATGTAGCTTACTCCTAACCACAGCTGCTTCGCTGCTTTAAAGATGCATATAGAATATATTTGAAAACCATGTGTACTGTGGTTCCATGAGAAATCTGAGAATCCCTGAAAATTATTACAACACATTGAAACTGCATATACAACATATTATTTGTAAGAAATGAAACTTACTGATAATTATTTTCTATATAAGGAATTATAGTGTACTTCTAGCTCAACAAATTCATTTTTAAACAAAGCGATAAGAGAAGAAAATGAAAGCTTCCATAGAAGTATACTCTTGATTCACAGAATAGCAGCAGGCCTTCTAAACAGACATTCCCTTTACACAGAGAAATGTGCAATGCAGCCAATAGAGAGACTCACAACAATTAGGCATTGCACGTATTCCTAACAAAGGAGAACAAATACATGTTTCGGTACACATATACAGCACAGGTGTTGATGACTATGATTATAGCCGCTTGACACCTTTCATACCCATCAAGTGTTGCTGAAGCACAATCACTGAGGCTGAAAATTTCCATGTCAGTTACTTTTCGTCAGACTGATTTTTGGTAGGCTAATTGTTGTTGCCAAAATTTCAATGGTTTTCAATACAAGGTCAAGGAAAATACTTGCAGTTCAGTTAAAACAATTAAAGAAGGAAGAAAAAAACCCCACAGTCTCTAGTTGGAAAGTACAACCTGAGATTAAGTCTTTGCGCCAACAGCTGTCTTCATGAAGATCAATCTAAATTTGTTAATGTTAGAACCTTTAAAGCATTTCAGTCTGCAACCACTCAACAGACCCACTCAAAAAGTCATTTCAAGGGACTGTGCATGCTCCAACCCCAGGCTAAGGGACAGAGTCATCCAAGCCAGATAGTGCCTTTGTGGAGCCAGACACAAGAAGAGAAGAAAACTGTTCCTCCTGTACTTCTAAAGGTTTCCACTACTGGAAAAGAAGACTGTTCAAATGAAGGAACAAAAATCTGAAAACAGAAGAAACAAAAATTTTGAAAAGACTAAGACGAGGGCAAGAAAATGATGGTTCCAGTTACATGTGACCAAAACAGAGCCTGAATTTGCAGTCTTTCGAATGGACATTCACCAGTACCTGAAAAAGAAGACTCTCAAGACTTCCTCTACTGTCAGCCAGTTGCTGGCAAAATGAAACCCTCATTGTCCTCCAGTGGCTGGTCCCTGTAGAAGATTAGAAACCATGGCATACATCTGTGATCACCATAAGCAGTCAGGGATAGCTCCACTGAATTCAGCTCTGGTAATGAGCAATGTCGGAATCAATGCAGTTTAACACCGTGAGCCAAAGTTGCAGTTTGTGGTTGCATATGCATTGAAATATGCATTCTTCCATTGCAGTATCACAAACCATTCCCTCATAAGGCTCTACCTCGCTTGTGTCCCGGAGAAAAGACTGCTCACGGATACTCCACGCAATCTTTCATCTAGCTTGAGAGCTGAGCTCAGGCAAAGCTGTGTCCGCCTGCAACAGTGCAGATCTACAAATTATGAAAGAGATATTAAAGGTGCAGGAAATTAGACCCGGACGATCCAGTGTCAGTGTTTCTCTTTGTACCATTCACACAGCAGTTTAAGATTTAGCGTTGTCAAAAAAAAGTCTTGTACAGTTCTACGGCCAGTGTATTCTTTCCACCTGAGTAGGTAGCTGTTTCTGGTTTTGTTAAAGAAAATTCATGCACCAAGATAAAAATCTCCTGGAAGCCTACAGTCCTTGAATTACTTTTCTGAATGGACACCAGAGAACACCTGAACTTCACAATCTGAATCCTTCAAAAGCTTTCGCAAAATCTCAGACCCTGAGGTTAGGTAATCTATTTAAACCTAAAGAAGCCATAAGCACAGAAAAAACATAACAATGGCATTTGCAGAAGTAGAATATACTCTTGCCTAAAAATGGGATGAGCACAGCCAGTGTGAACCCTCCTTTCCTTTAGATTGATTTGATGTCCGCAGCTTTAAGTCCCATCCCAGCAACACAGCATTGGATCAGGAAACCTTACGGCACTACTTTATGTAGTGTATGGAGGTCAAAGATAGCTCCACAGTTAAAATCCTTCAATTGATCTGATCCAGGCTACATCAGTTGATGGCCACACATTTCTGAACTGGAAAAAAAACTTGGAAGTGTTATACCTTTGGAATAAATGGTCTTCATATAGTTATTTTCATTAATATTTTTATGACAGTGCAAGAGCCACTTCTGATGTTGCAAATGTAAGGAAATGCATAGTATGACATAAGAATTAGATACCCACCCTATAGTGCTTTTTACAGCAATTCCCGGGCAACAGCTCTAGAAATCAGAGTCTCCTACCAGGCTGTAGGTTTTGGTACCTGTCCCAGCAAGAGAGCATCATATGCAGCTTCACCAAGAAAAGTTTATCTGATCTAGAAAGAATGTGTAAACAGACATGGAAACCAGATGGTATTAATAGGCTATGTGGGGAATCTTGTATAGAAATTATACCTAAGAAGAGAATTAAAGCAGTGGCAGGTACGTAAGCATGTATCAGCATCCCACTGGACTCATGAGAAATGTGTAATAGATTGTTTACAGATGTCAACTTTGCATATGTCACATTTGGTACATTTGTAAAATTCAAGTCACAGGGGAATTCTAAAAGAAGACAGAGGAGGACTTTAAATCTCAGAGTTCGCCTTTCTGTATTACACGAATCTAGCCTAACATGCTGCCTGCTCAAACACAGGAAAATATAATAGATTCAAACCCTAGGAGAACTGTCAGAAAAATACACATTACACATATAAATTACTAAGTGGTTTTACCACGTAGTTTCCTAAGTACAAGTATCTACCCCAAATGTGATGTTTACAACAGGGGTACATCTAGTAGCACGCAGGTCTGCTCACATCCAGCTCAAAGTGGGAATACAAAGGTAAGATGCCCTTATATCAAATGTTTTACCCCAGACCTAGTCAGACATACTGATTGAACAAGTAGGAAAAGCCACTTGTAGAGCACAAGAAGAACAGCTGGGTAACTGGCAGATTATTTTATCTGTAGTTTTGTTAATTAGTTTCTCCTGCTATGTGGGGCGCCTAGTTCAAGGCTCATTTGAGCTTCCCAGGAGCCTTGGCTTCTGAAGGCCTACATTACAAGAAGTAGAAAAACGCAGATACAAGTCACCCCCTACCCAAATTCACACAACAAGGTTGTAGAGTGTGCCAGCATCTAGAGATTGCAGATGTTTCTGCTAAAGGACCACTGTGACCAGGCAGCCTGGGTGCTGCATGTACCACGTATTTTTCCACCCACCTTTCTCACCTTTTAAAAACTCAACTCTGTTGGCGTCTGCCCTTTTCCCAGTAAGCACTTGCACTGCTGAATGACCTGCAAAGCCAGGATTCATTTTCCGATTACTGAATCACTCAAGTTTCCAATTTCAGCTTTTGAACACATGCTGTTGTCCTGCTAAGTCCCCATACCCAGTTATCAAGTCACTTATCAACCTTCCTTTCAGCAGCTTCATCTCCTGTAACGTGACAACACAAGGCTCATCTTCCAGGCTTGGGAAAAGGCTGGGCTCCGCCTTTCATCTACTTCTATGCTATTCTTAGAATTAAAACATCACAATTGGACACTGTATCCTAGTAGGAGACTTAAGTGACCTGACCTGTGTATGTTACAACAACCCCTGCTATTCAATACAACTTTTATAACCAGAGATTACGTTAGTCCCATTAGCTTTGCATTTAGAGTACACGTAACGTGACCACCTACAGTAACTCCCAACTCATTCTCTTTTTTGCCAGCCTGCTTTCCAAGGGAGAAGAGGCCATACCTGCGGGATGAAGGGATTTCTCATATACTGCACTACATTTGGCTACAATAAAGCAAATTTTGTCAGAACCATTTACCTAGACTATTTACACCACACTTGTACCATTAACGTGTCCTGCTAATTGTTTGCTACCACATCAACCACAACACTTAGGCAACCAACACAGGAAGTCTGAACGATGCTGCACAACCAGCTAAACCAGGGGACACCAATAAAGGCCCCTTTCATGAATGTCTCCCTGCTGCGTACGGGCATCTGTCAATGAACCAGCATGCAGCATACGGAATTAAAAGGCACATCTTTAATTAAGATGTCATGTGAGCCTAAGCTGTATACTTTGGGGGCAAAAAATGATACTGTATTCCACACGGTAGCTATTAACTACTAAACTTGTACCCTTGCCAATGGAAAAGAAAAAAAAAAAAAAAGAAAGAAAAAAAGTACCAGGTTAGTTTGACAGGCTAGGCATCAAGATGACTGGTATTAACTATACAATGCAATTCTTTGCCGACAGAAACCCAAATTAACTGTTCCATTATTTTGGTAGAATTGGCAAGAGGCTAACAGGTCTGTAGCTCCTTGTATTGAGTGTAACGAAAAGAAAAAAAACTCAGAACGTCATTTTTTAACAGAAAGCAGCTTTCTCCATGAGACTGACTTGGAATGAGTCAGACTGATATGGGTCTGAATATGGCTTAATGTGACATAAAAAAGGACTGTACACACCTGTGAATGGTAAATTCAGAAGTAGATTAGTTTAGGATAAAGGTTACAGGTGACATCCATCACAATCAAGCTGTCTTTTGTTTGTTTTTGATAAGCCAATATATGACAAGCTTTATCTACATGTGTATAACATCCATAAACCAATGGACACAAGCATTTTAGCACTGCAATTTAACTAGCGCTTGACAGCGGATTGGATTGCAGTACTTCATAGATTTGATATGCTCATAACAGATTGTCACATCCCTGGCATTTCTCCAGACAGTGTTTATACCTAACAACAGCAACGAAAAATTAGAACACGTAACAAACACTTCCTTATAGGCCATTTGGGATTATTCCACATTTGGCACTGTTTTTTGAATAACATTATTAATCCATCTTCAGGTTTTGAGCTGTTATATTTAGATCAAGAACACGTACTGCGCGATAAAATCTACACAACCTATACATAATAAACATTAAAAAGTGTACATGCAAAATGATAGTCAAGAAAACCTTGACTAAAGAGAACATCTGTGCCAATGTTCAAAACCCAACTGGACACGGTCCTGGACAATCTGTTCTAGCCGACCCTGCCTGAGCAGGGGGGGGTTGGACTAGATCATAGAATCATAGAATCTTCATGGCTGGAAAGGACCTTTGAGATCATCGAGTCCAACCATACACACACACAAAAACCCCCTACAATCTCTGTCACTAGAGCATGCCCTGAAGTGCCAAATCTACACGTTTCTTAAATACCTCTAGGGATGGTGACTCAACCACCTCCCTGGGCAGGCTGTTCCAGTGCCTGACCACTCTTTCAGGAAAGTCATTCTTCCTAATAGCTAATCTAAACCTCCCCTGCTGCATCTTCAGACCATTTCCTCTGGTCCTGTCATTATTCACCTGGGAGAAGAGGCCAACACCCACCTCTCTGCAACCTCCTTTCAGGTAGTTGTAGAGGGCAATGAGGTCTCCCCTCAGCCTCCTCTTCTCCAAACTAAACATGCCCAGTTCCCTCAGCCTCTCCTCATACGGCTTGGTCTCCAGACCCCTCACCAGCTTGGTAGCTCTCCTCTGGACCCACTCCAGCACTTCAATGTCCCTCTTGTACAGAGGGGCCCAGAACTGAACACAGCACTCAAGGTGAGGCCTCACCAGGGCCGAGTACAGAGGCACTGTGATGATGATCTCAAAAGGGCCCTTGCAACCTAAATAACTCCAGGATTTGGTGATTTTGATATGTGAACAGGTAAGTAATTTCAATTCTGCAGTTCACTGCACCTAACAGAACCTGCAGAGAAAGTGACTGGGGTTTATCCACATAAACTCGTTTGGGGGATCAAATGGTTCTGTAAAAGACCTCCCTCTAATCGCAGCACAATGTCACCAGGCCCTGTGCGATGCAGGTGACCTGTCAGTACAGTTGACAGGGCTGGGATTACATTGATGGCTTGTCTCAAACACATGGCACGCTGACAAGAGAGACACATTTCCTCAAGGGTATCATTGTTCGGCATTTCACAAAACAGAACAAAACCTCAAATTCCCCTTGGGGGAGCATTCAGGGTTTTTTTAGTCAGTGATTAAGAAGCAACATTTTTGTCTGTGGAACTTGGAGATTTCTCTTACCAACCTGGTGGGCAGGAATTCCTCTGTGCTTCAAGCAGAGCTACTGGGGAACAGGGTGAGGTCTGCACAGCCTGATGGGTTGCAGGCTCTTGAGGTTCTGAAGACTTCTGTGGGATAGCTCATGTTCTGACATGATTTGAGGGTTTCTTTTGGGGTTTTTAATTTGGGTTTGTTTGGGTTTTTTTCATCCTTCAAGCCTGCTTCTGCTGTAAATATGCAGCAATGTAGTACTGAAAGACTAAAATCCACAGTGGACTGTAATAGCAGGCACTGAAGTTCAGTAAGAAAAGAGCACCTGATTTTCAGCACCAACACAGCTCTCAAACGTATGCATTCACATATTGGATTATGTTAGATAGTAGCTGTAGTTAATAATAAGCCATTAGAACAGGAGTCCCCCAAGTTTTATCTGAGGTTAACCACTTAATGCTGATTGCTGTGTAACAGAGTTTGCCTCTGATAAGTACTTTGGGGCTCAGAAAGGTTAATGAAACCTCAGGGGATGGAAGACTCTATTTTGTTGGGTTTTTTTAAGGAGTCATGCCTTTAGCACACCTTGTTAAGAAGGTTCATGGATTAATCTCTATGTTCACGTTTCAGACCAAAGTGGCTTATTAAGATCCTACTATTTTTTGTCTCTAGGCTCACATTTGTAAGTATAGAGTTTCTGTTCACAGATAACAAAATCAATTAAAAGATGCAAGTATCTCACAGTGGATTCCTCTTTTTGAGTAGCAAGCAATTCTCTGGCTGCACACAGAAGGACAGAAGGCCTTCTCCTACATCAGTTAAGTGTTGATCACCACTACGATCTGAGGAATCAGATAAACCCTTCACAGGGTGTGGAGATCCTTGTTGGGTGAAGGGCTGAAAATTAATTGCTGAATGCAGTAAGGGCTTGGACAGAAGCCAGCCTTTTTTTTTTTTTTTTTTGTTCCAGGAGCTCCTTCCACTGAATTCAGAAGAAAATGCTGGAGCTGGATCCTTCAATCTTTGCTAAAAGAGACAGGTATTTGTGACCTGCCTCCACTGCGCATTCTACAATAACAAGGATAAAGCTCAGTGTCAAGTGCATTGTACCGGACCCTGTCAGACTTTCAACCTGTTCAATTAACTATATCAAATCAAACAATAATTTTCACTGGAGCACTGGGAGGCCCTTCTTTTTTTAATGAAGACTATTCCCTTGGCAAATCTTGACTTTCAGAGGCCAGCTGTTTTAGCACCTGAGTGGTTAAAAAAAAAAAAAGCAGCTTCGGATTTTATTTTTATTATAATACGGAGGAGGTAGAGAAGAGAGGAGGGCTTTTTCCTTCAGTCTTTTTCCTCTCTGTAAAAGATGGTATTTCCAAAACCGGAATCGTTTTCAGAGAGGGACATGAAAAAATTAGGAACTGACAAGCTAATTCGAAGAGACTGAAAGCTAGGGGTAAGGACTGGCTTGTCCCGCTAAGCGACTGAGCGCAGTCGTCCCTGATTACCCAGACGCTGGTGCCGTGTTGGGATGAAGCCTCCCGCAGTAGGGCGGAGGGGCTGCCACAATCAGCGCCGGGCTGGCGAGCGGGCTGCCGGCCGCGTTAGCCTGTGTGCCGGCTCCCCCCCGAGGGGACGCGCGGTACTGCACCCCCAAACGCGCCTCGGCCGCCACACACGGGTAAAAACCCCACACTTTTCCCAAGCGCATTCCCAGTTCTTTCTAAGCACCGAGCCGGCGATACCCGGGAAGTGCTGGTGACCGCAGGCGGCTGTTGGCCTTGGCTAAGCAGTAGCGGGGAGCCGGGGGTGCAGGCACCGGCACAGGGAGAGCCCGGCACAGGGAGAGCCCGGCTCCGGCTGGCAACGCCGTGGGGCCGGCCACGGCGTCCGGGGTCTCAGCAGGAAGCAGCGGAGAACATGGGGCCGCCACAGAGGGCAACATGTAGGATATGAGTTAACCCATTTGTCAGATGGGTGCAAGAGTGGATTTACTGTCTACATATATACTAAAAAAAGAGAGACTCTGAAGAAGCTGGAATCACAGCAAAATCGACAGAGGGTGTCTGGCTTGGGAAGAATCACAGGGGATTAGACAATGGCAAGAGTCGGAGGTGAGAGAAGGAACACAAGGAATTGCAGACCGATCAGAGGAGAGGTATTAAATACGCTCTCGCTTGTTCGTGTCACAAAACAGAAGTCAAACTCTTGGCTGTGGCTTCCTCCAGGTTCAGATTTCAGGCGAGCTTCTTCCTGCATTTCATCATTAGGTTAGTTGTGTTATTAGACTGGGGAAAACTGCCAAATAATTATAAGATTACACTAAGACTAAATCCCCACATCATGAATAGCGCATGCTGGCAAGCAACAAGCTGAAATAAAAAGAATCAGCTCTAGCTCCTCACTGATATCACAAACACACACCCACTAAGCAGCAAATTAATTCACTTCTTCAAGGTGAAGAATTGTAAGGTCCTCTAACAACTCCTCCACTTAATCACTGAAGTTTTCCCCATCTCAGTTTTCCTTACCTACAACTAAGCCATAAAATTGACTTTGTGTCTGCACAGCAAAGAAGACAAGCACTCCTTCCCAGACACACCGTAATCTGCACGAGTAATCTGAAAGGAGACCCTCCAATACCTCCCATTTTTGTCCTGGTTCCCACCTGAATGGGAACCAGAACTTCTGAACCGCTGCAGTGAAGCCTGACTTGGTGGGAAATGAAAGCCCAGCAGTTTAACCTGCTTTAAACTGCTAACCAGCAGTTTAACCGAGCTGAAAAAATAAGTTCCAGACTCAACAGATACAGCAGAAGTTTTAAAAAAGCAACACAGAATTACGGCTTAATGAGACTTTGGTCAGGGCACAATACTTGGAATCGGCACAATTCATAGGAAGGCCTAAGTATTCAATGGCCAGTTCTAAACTAAGGACCTCGTCCTTTGAACAGGAAGACTCCAGACTCTTATGCACCATACTGAAGTAGTTCATCAGTATTAATCAAGTGGGGGGAAAAAAAACGGAAACAAAGAAGTGCCATCAGGGTTAACAATGCAACATCCTATGGCTTCAAGCTGTTCCTTGGAGGTCTCCAAGTAACAGCAGTGCTTCACCCTGCCTCGCTTCTAGATAATGGGATCACACGGGCCAGTGATCGATCAAGGAACACGGTAAAGCAATAATGTAATCACTAGCAATTGGTGACGGTTCCAAAAACCTGTAGGAAATGCCTAAGAAATAAAATGAGAGCACAGGGCTTCAATATTTGGCAAAGTGTTAGAACTATTAATAAAGTAATCAATACCCTTGTAAAGTAGCTGAAGAAAAAATATTTGATAAAAAGCACGCTTCGTCAAGAACATGTGAAGAGTTGCAAAAGAAAAGAAGGTGGACAAAGGCAACAGGGTAAACATAAAAGCAGTATATTCATAACATCTTTTCTTAGATACATTAAGTCCACTAAATTAATCTGTTTGGAGGCATCCCTCACCCCTCCATTGATTACTTCAGCAATTCACTCTCTTACCCTTGGTCTTACAAATCCCACTTAAGCTGGATGCCCGAGTCACCTAAGATAGATAGGGTAAGCACCCAAAGGCTAAATCAGTAGCTCCTAAGCTTTTTGGCTCTGTCAGTGGATCACGATCACTGTTCAGGAGTTCTTGCAGGCACACTGCGCAGCCTTATCAGCAAACTAGGAAATATTACAAAGCTTTACAATATGGCTTGAGAATTCCTGAAACAGGCTTTGCTCAGACATTTGATAGTTTTCCATATCTTACCCTAATTCACGTTTTTAGCTCCCCTCTGAGTAAAAAACAGAAATTGACTTTGAAACTGGCTGCCAGGGTGAGAGGTTCTGGGGGTGAGTTTTACATGATACTGTTGTGAATCAGTGTTTTGTAGAGAATACAGCGGATCAGGTTTACAAAGACTGTAAAACAAGGATCTTTTCAAGGAGAAAGGTAAAAGATGAGATGATCTCTAGTTAGTAAAAGTTGACTAAAATAAATAGAACAAGATTAAATTAAAAATGCAAAAACCCCTTGTGTTAGAGGGAAGGAATAATCCAATTATCATTGCATGTAATTATGAAACATTAATTTCCCAACATCTGACAGCACTTGAGGGGTAAGTACTGAGGAGCAAGTAAACACTGCTTCAAACAAAGAGCAATATACCTTTTTCTCCTGTCACCTAAATACTCACACAGGACAGAAGAACTTATCTAAGCTGAGTTGACAGGGAATTTCAAATCTGAAGCTGAAGGACAGGAATTATACTTTTCAGTTCAAAGATGACTTGGATTCTGCGTTATACATCAGGTAGGAGTAAAAGCTACAGCAAATCTGGCTACCATGGCTTTTACTGAATTCTTATACAGTAACAGAGTAAAGAAAAAGGCAGCTAGAGTGCAATTCACTTCCGAGTATGCTGTAGAGCAATCGTTTATTGAAACCACGAGAGATCTTCCAGGTAGTTACAAGTGGAGAGAGCATACCAAGGAAAAGCAACAAGACCCAAGAAATATCCAGTAAGACAGGAAACAGTGTAAAACATTCATCAGCTACTTGCACAGCAGATCTCATAGCTGATAATGGAGCAGGAGTGTGGAACCTGTTCATTCTGAATTTAGTAGATATAGAAGCAATAACATTAACATGTCGTTGGCAAGCAAGGCCAAAATGCCTCAACTGCCCTTCAGCAAGTTCCCTTTCCTATTAAACAGAACAGATGATAATATCACTTCCTCCACACAGGATTTTATGTAACAAATAACGGCATTAGACACTCCCCACAGGTTTGCACACGGAAGAGAAGACAGCGCCACTTTAGGACTAATTGACTCGATTTCTTCTTACTCATATAGGGCCCAGTTCTCCTATGGACAAGCAGCAAGTTGGTTTAGCAATGAAGACTTTGCCACAGCAGCTAGTTAGAAAACGTTCTGCTGTTCCGGATTAAAAAAAACTCTCATAAAAAAAGATGTCTTTCTGCCATAATGCTCCACAGATTCTTTTTCACAGAAAAGCCAATTTATCAGAAAATAATCAACTTGTTAATACTTAAGTTACAACTTCCATGAATTGTTCAACTGCCTCATTGTCCTCTTCTCAACTGCAGGTGAGCCTTCCTGGTCACACTGGATTCTTTCCTGAGCTATTGCAGTTTGGCCTCCTGTTGTGTGAGTTCACTATATATTGAATGAGCTATAATCTGACTGAAAAGGAAAAAACCCAGGAACCACTGCTGAGACACGAAGAGAAGATTACTTTCATGTACAATTTTCTTTATCGGTAAGAGGTTGAATAATGAAAAAAAGATTTCCATTTTCCAACTCTTTGGCTCATCCAACTTTCAATTCTATGCTATATAAACACAGGGTTACATTAATATATTCCTGATATTATTTTCCATGCAAAAAGAACAGTTGCCACATATTATGCAAACAGGAGCCTTATACCAACGCCCATCACTCTTTGATGTGTTCCACATGTTAAAATTTGAGAGCAGGCAAGTATGAAATGGGGAAAACTCTTTAGTCCCTCACATTTTCCAACACGAGCATCACAGCTCAAAAAAGAATGCTGCAAATAAGTCTGACCTTATCCAGGCAGAAGACTAAAAGCTCTCTCCAGGGTGAAGCAGTGATTTTATTTTTTTAAACCGCAGATGGATGTAGTCAGGATTGATCTGACAGCCCACCAACCAATATTGCTGTTAAGACCTCACAGAAAGAGCAGGGAAAAGTGGCATAAATGAGGACCGTGGGCAAGACTGGCTTAAGCTTTGCAGCACGGAGAAGGGAAGGCCTCCACAGAGATGGCTGGAGATGGAAATTGCATTTACAACACCACTACTAGATGAACATTGCTTGGGAGGAGAGATCTATTGTGCTGAAGAGCAGTGTCACATGCAAAACAAGGAAGATAACTAATATTTTATCAGAAATACCCTCCATTTGGACACAATGAAGGTTCTTTTTGCCTCTACAAAAAAATTATTCTGTGAATAAACTAGATACTTTCTGAGAGATACGACAGTGCTGTGGAATGCTCAAAACTCGCTACCGGTTTGGGACCAAAGAGAGAAAAAAGTGGCAAGTAAAATTTTAATAATGCTTTCAAGGAGGCTAAAGTACTTCCTACAACACCTTTCCCTGACCCAGGACCTTCTTCACTTGGTACCAGTCCTACACCTGATCATAAAAACAGTCCTCTACCAATAACAACCTAGAGGGTAGGCTGTCGCCAGTTCATAAGGGACAATAAAACAATGTGCGATAAAATAAGCTAAGAAAAGGTACCGGTTTGTGTAGTCTGCTGCACTGTAACAACAGTAGGATTTGTGAGGAGACTCTGGAGGGCCAGGAGTCAGGTAATACAGACAGGGAAGCATTGGGGCGAACACCTATTGAGGTCACCTTACAGAACACCTCATTTTGCTTCTTGCATCAGGCCTCACATCAGGTGTGCTGCGTCACTGTCACGAGAGATATTTTGCGTTAATGTGATACTCATCCATAATGGAAGGATGAAGGATAACAAAGTTGGAATCACTTGCAAAGGGAGGAATGATCAGGAAGTGAGCAGAAGTTGTTCCAAATGAAACAGACCTGTTAACAGGAAGATTCATCTGGCTCAAATAATGTCTTTTAAACACATAGCAGAACATATTTAACAACACTGGTATCTTTGTCTCTGTTGCACGAACACCAAAACATATACAGGGAGGATGAACACAATCAGGAGGTGGCAACATGGTGAATAAAGCCACCTGGTTTTGGTCACCCTTCCTGCTCCAGAGATAGGAATGAAACCCAGGCCTCCTGCACTCCACTGCACAGCTTTCATCCCCAAGTCACTGCACTGATTGCAGCACAAAACTCAGCTGAGTTCCGTGAAACAAAGAGCATAATTAAACTATATATGTTCCAGAAATTGGAAAGCTATCTGGAAATGCTTTGGTAAGAAAAAAGAAGCCCTTTCTCCATATGGAGAGAGTAACTTAAACCCTGAGGACTCAGTGTGCTTCCTACAAATACCAGAATAACCTGAAACAGAGCCAAGATTTCTCCAAATTCCAGGGTAGTATCCTGAACCACGAGACCATCCCTTCACCAACATGCTAAATAACTTGAGCATTTCATCTGATATGACAAACCCCTAACATTTGCAAATAAATTACTGAAGTGAAAAAAAAAAATCAATTCAGATTTTAGAAGCAAGATTTTATATGAATTTCATACAAATATGTGACAATTTAGCTGATTTAATGCAAGCATCTTTAGAGGTTATAGAATTAGCCGGATTTTAAGGCTATTTGCAGCAGGTTTTCAGTAGCAGTTCATATTTCATTTTCCAAGGTCCCATTTGGTATTTAATGAATATTCATAAGTTCTGGGCCCTTCTAAAACTAAAAAGAGGTTTTCTTGAGTCCTGTTCCTTTCCTCCTTAAAAGTTTAATTTAAAAAGGCTTGAGTCCTTTCAAGTACCTCCTATCAGATTCCTTCACTTGGACCAAGGTACCTCTTGGGTATTACTTTGACAGAATGAGGTTTGTTTAATGATCATAGCATTAAAACCTCATGCTCTGAAGACATGCATTAGCACACTGGGGAACATGGCGTAAAAACAAGAGGTGAAGCAGAGTTTCTTTCCTTCCTTCCTTTCTTTTAACAAATCACACATCAATAAGCAGTTACTTAGACATCTTTTCTTTATTACTTTGTCAATGGACCATTTTCCCCCAAATGGTTATTCCTTAGTCATTCTACACCCGGTCTTGCTCCTGTTAATGCTGAGACATTCCAAGAATCTTCATTTGTTTAAATGAATGTTTAAATGGTAGAGGATAAGACTGTCAAAGAACAGCTCATCTCTCAAGAACTCCCTAGTCTTTTAGAAGTATTGCTGCCTGGCAAATTCAGAGTCACAAATGCACACTGAAAGCAAGGTCCATTTCTCAGGTTTGCCCCCTGGATTATACTGGTATAAAATAAGTATAAAAAAATGGCCAGTCAGAGCAACTTACTATGTCCCCTCACACTGGTGTAAAAGCCAACACCAGTTGTGGAGCCTCCGGTGACACGGCCCTACCATTACATTGCTTTCTTGGTTATTCAGGCCACCGTCATCTTTGTTTCCCCTTTTTATGGTCTTATTTTTCCTACCACTGCTAATTCCTATCAGGTGCCTTTAGATCTCACTCAGTATTAGTCCTTCAAATTCTTTTGGTTCTGGCTCTGGGTCTAACACCGTGAAAATGACCTCTGAGCTGTTGCTGAATAAGTCAACTTAACAAAATACTCCACTCCCTGAATTTAAGGATTTTGTGTATAAAAAAAGTCTCCCAATTTCTTATTAGATCTTTCCATATTTAATTCTCGCTAACTGGCTGCAAAATGCATTTCACTGGTTCTGAGGTATTCAGTGAGTACTCAGCAAATCATAGGACCACAAAAGCATTCAGGTTGGAAGGGACCTCAGCAGATTTCTAGCGCAACCTCCTGCTCAAAGCAGGGTCAGCTATGAGATCAGATCAGGTTTCTCAAGGTTTTATCTAGCTGGGACTTGAAACCTTCCCAAGACAGAGACAGCGCAACCTCTCTAAGCAACCTGTTCCAATGCCCAACTGTCCTCATGGGAAAAAAGTTTCTCCTTATATTCAGCCTCAGCCTCTTGTTTCAACTCAAGTCTGATGCCTCTCATACATCACTATGAAGGATCTTGGCTCCATCTTTTTGATAACAACCTTCTGCACACTGGGGGCCGCTGCTAGTCCCCCCATCCCACCCCAGCAAGCTGCCTCTTCCCTAGGCTGAACAACCCCAGCTTCCTCAGTCCCCTGCTCACAGGGCAAGTGCTCCAACCCTGAGAATCTTGGTGGCCCTCACCTGAACTTGCACTGGAGTGCAGGTTCCAGCACTGGATAGACAAGAACTGGAGTCTAAAAAGTGCAGAGTAAAGGGGAATAATGACCATCCTTGATCAGCTCGCTATGCTTCTGTTAATACTGCCCATGATTTTGTTAGCATTGTTTCCTGCTAAGGCACAATACTGGTTCATTTAATCTTCCTGACTATCAAGACCACAGGTCCTCTTCACCAAAGGCGCTCCCCAGCCAGCCAGCCCCAGGCTGAATAGGGTGCAAGGTGCTCAGCCTCCCCAGCTGCAGAATTTCTCATTTGTCGTTGCTGAATTTCATGAGGTTCGTGTTGACACATTGCTCCAGCCTATGCCCAGGTCCCTACGAATGGCAGCCTTGAGTCTATTGACTGTTACCCCTAATTTGGTGTCATCTGCAAATGTGCTGAGAGTACACTCTGTCCCATGGCATCCTCAAGATCACTGTTAATATGAAGATCTTTTTTCTTACTAGGCAAATCACCGGATTAAGCATTTTTTTCTTATACATCTGCAGCTGCTCTTTGTCAGGATTAGTAAAAAGGTATAAAATCTCCACAAAGGAATGGACATTTTGGGTTGCAGTTTTGTCCCCAACTCAATAAACTGTAATCAGCAACTAATAGTCCAAAGTAAAATGCCACACTTTTCAACACCTATGGTTAACAACTGCTAGATATGTTTGCCCAAGACTATTTTCCTGGCTTATGACCATACGTTAGATTTTATCTTCAAATAAAGTTTAAATATCCTTTTCAGTCAGTTTCTTCAAGTTTTTTTCCATCATATTTTTCCATATCAAAGCAGCCTGTAAAGTCACTTTAATTCCTGAAAAATTTTCAACAATCACATCACTTTTCCATAGCCATATCTGGCTTGCACTACCTTGGCTTAATCGTCACATTAGTTTCCATGCCTCTTTCATGCTCTACTTTTCTTTGAGCCACAAATCCACTGTTCTATCCCCTTATTAGATTTCAAATAATCGGAGTCACAGGGACCAACAGCACTGGAAATATCCTCCTGAGTTATTGATTTCACTCATAATATTATCACAATATACTTTCATAAAATCTGTACAAATATTGATCGTGTTTCTTCTTTTCTTTGGTAGTTTCTGAATTGAAGTTATTCTCTTCCCTGCAGACTTACTTTCTAACACTTGTACTAATATTTTCCTTATACCCCTTTTGTGTAAAGTCAGAAAGATTGATCCTGATTCTTCTTTTTCATAGAGGTCTATAAAGCTTGAAGTTTTGCACATCTGCAATGAAATTACAAGGTTTCCATCTATCTTTATGTTGAAATGAAAATAACTTTTTCTTCCTTTCAACTTCATCTCACAGTACCTTAATTCTAAAAAGAGACGATTTGATAATAAAATGTACTAGAAAAAATGAAAAAATAGCTTCATTTTTTTTCTGGTAGCGCTCTGGATACAGTCAGCTCTGTACACATGGGTGGAGACACAGACTACATTCCTACGGACTGCATTCAACAGATGATGACTTAGAGGAAATGGGCACAATGGTTATGTACTAACACTCAACACTTACCAAACCCATAGAAACCACCTCTCACATCTAAGTGTGTATGCGTATTCATGGCTACATAGTAAACAAGTATCTGTATTTTAGCTTGCCATGTTTGCAATCATTCGTATATTACCAGAAAGGAAAGAATAGCAACAGGAATCAATGGAAAATTTGAAACACCACAAGTACACGTACACAAACAGATACTGATTGAAACATGCATTAGTTAACAATACGTTATTGTTAAGACTGAGATTTGTATGTGAATCTCAAATCTTTGCTTGATACTAAATGGCTGAATGCCAGTTCCCAATTTTGTATACCACCACTTCAGAGAACAAATTAGTGTTCCACATTAAACTTTTTACAGATTAATTACTGTCTGGGATATGAGTAAAAATGCTATTTAACTCCAAAGTTACATCTGTCTTTATATTGATCCAGTTACTCTGCCAAACTGACATCCCTTCGAAGTGGTCAGTTAAAACAGAATGAATCATAGAATCATAGAAAGGTTTGGGTTGGAAGGGACCTTCAAGATCACCTAGTTCCAACCCCCCCTGCCATGGGCAGGGACACCTCCCACTAGATCAGGTTGCTCAAAGCCCCATCCAGCCAGGCCTTGAACACTTCCAGGGATGGGGCATCCACAGCTTCTCTGGGCAACCTGTGCCAGTGCCTCATCACCCTCATAGTGAAGAATTTCTTCCTAATATCTAACCTAAATCTCCCCTCTTTCAGTTTAAAACCTTTACCCCTTCTCCCATCACTACACTTCCTGATAAAGACTCCCTCCCCAGCTTTCCTGTAGGATCCCTTTAGGTACTGGAAGGCCTCCCCAGAGCCTTCACTTCTCCAGGCTGAACAGCCCCAGCTCTCTCAGCCTGTCTTACCACTACAGCAAACTGAATAGGAGTTAACAAGTCAAGCAGATCAACAAAACAACTTCTAAAATACTTCTACAATGATGTACTTTAATATATTCTTCTAAGACAAGACAGCACGTGTTGAAGGTCTGGAGGTCCTGCAGCTATTTGGGGGACAAATCATGATAGAACAAATAAATATTTTTCAGACTAGACAAGGAAAGTATGTGCAAGTGGGAAGCCCCCTATCCAATAGAGAAAAGACTGCAAGAAAGAACGACTGTACTTGAGCTACGCTTGGGGCAGAAATCAGTTTCATTGGCTGAAATAATAGTTTAGATTGATACTAGGAAATTACCAACTTTAAGGATCATAAAATACTGGAATGGAGAGATGTAAAAATCTCCTTCATTGCAATTTTTGCAGAACAAAGGTAGGCAAACATCTGTCAGAAATGAACTTGCTGTATTGATCCTGCTTCAGCCCTAGGGAAGGGCTCAATTGGGCTTGCTTCCCATCCTACATGTTAAGGACTCTAAGTTCAATTAAAAAAAAAAAGGCAAAAAAGAATATGAACACAAGGTGAAACACCTCAATGAAAGAAACTCATTTACACTTTTCCTCACAGGACATTTCTTTAAGTTTGCGGTATTTTTTTTATTTATTTGGAATGAACAAGATGCGGCCCTTACCCACATACAGACTGGCTTCTTTCCTCATTGTATTAACCATGAATAATCTGAAATTTATCTTTTAGACAGATGGGGAAATCACTTACCACATCCTATGAAAGCTGGTATATTCCCCCAGCTGTAAGGCTTGTAACTCTCTAGTCATACAATCAACAAAAAGCCCTCAGTGCACAGACACAACAAAGTAAAGCCATTTGCCACATTTTAAGTAAGTAAAATATTTCTGATAGTGCATACTTTACCAGTTATGTCATGCTGTTTGAATGACTCACTGTAGATTTGATACTGATTAGGGCAATGTTTCTTCAGCCATTTGCAGACATCCTGCTGGGTCCATAACGCCACAGGCTTGGTCAGCTTCACAGTCCCGGACTAGAAATACAGAATGAAGAACAGAAATGATGTTTAGTCAGCACACAAGTTTCAGAAATGTTAACCTGTGATATCCATATAGGATATTAAAATAATAAATGCAAGATAAGAGCTGCTTTGACTGGCAGATATCAAATAATCACCAGCACAATACACAAGACACAGCTATTCAAATATATCATGGAGGAATCCCACACAGTGGGAGGTTCTTTAACATTATTTTGAATTACATACATGTTCCTTGCATCACAGAAATATATTGCACCATGGCTTACTTGAGTAACAGTTTAAAGAGTGACCAGCTCTGACTGCCCCCCAAGGGCAACAGTTGCAGCCTTTGAAGCCAAATTCACAAGAGGGATGTACGCTTGTGTCCCAGTTTGGATATGACCATGGAAGACCAGGAGTATCCTCAGGCCAGGCACGTTCCTCAACTACAATTAGAAAAGATCTTGCAACAAAGTCCTTTAGTACAAACAAGCTTGAAGACTGGTTCTGCCTGGGAAAAGGAGGCTACACACCAATGGAGGTGGAGCTGGGGGTATCAGTTCATACAGAGCATTTCAGCTGACATCATTCCTAGTTTGAGTGATGTTTAGAAGCAGTTTTAGTTTTTCTGCTTCCTTTTTACCTTTAACCCCCCTACAGTCACCATTATGTGAAATAATTACGACTCCTGCTTAAAACAGTCGTTTCTTTATAAATAAATAAATAATACTTCAATACTGTTCAATACTTTCCTGAAAAATCAGTTTTGTAATAGATTATCTGAACAGATTATCGGTTTATACATAAAACATTCATAAATTAAGTCATATGTATAAAGTCACATTTCATTTCATCAAACAATTCACCTTTGCACATACACTTTTTTAACCATATAAAAATGCTGAGTTCTAGATGACCTGAACTGCAGGGATTTAAAGCATCTTGTAAAAGTAGGCAAACCACACACAAAAAAAAGACAATATATTCAAAGTGATTTCATCTTTATTTTGCAACACGGTCTGCCCAGGAGACGAAGAAAATCTTAAATAGATGGGCGGTTATTACCAACAATAAATGTTTAACACTGGACATTGCTGATGTAAGTGGGTGTGAACACCCAAGCATCGATTTACTTCATGATTTTGTCAAAAAACTGAGTCTATGCAAAAAATCGTAGTATCTTTGTTCCCACACTGTGGATCCAGAATACCTGTCCCCCAGCTCCTTGGCAGTGTAGAAGGTTCAAGAGAAGTTTTTCTGCACAAATTTGAGGTGAAGGAGAATGTCATCTCAACCATTCTTCTCCAATAGGCCTCATGGTGGATTCCCTCAATATTGCCAGCCAGGGTTTATCCCAGCATTTGCGCAGATGTACGTTGTCAGACAGACCTTTTCAAAGTTGCTTTGAATTTTTTCATTACTAGAAGCCCAAAAGACCAAAGCAGTTTTAAGCTAGGGCCTTGCATGTCCTATTAAGTTCATAAAGTACATCACGCAAAAGTATTAAGTTAGGGATAGGGAATATGGTAGAGCTAAAATTCTAACAGGCAAACATGTCTTGAATTTCTCATGTCCAGTTTCCCCTATCTCTTTTTCATTGCATGGGTAGAAGTTAAATAAACAGCAGGACAATTATAGTTGAATATATAATACAGTGTGCATCCCTTAGCTCAGCCTTTTTTGTTTTGGACAAAAATACACTCACAAGACACATGAATCCTATTTCAAACACACAAATAGGCACCGTCCACATTTAGAGGTATCACAAAACCCCTGAAGAATTGATTCTCACCTTTTGCTGCCACCCGCTAACCCACATCAGGCATAAGCCTTACGGACAGAACTTGCATCCACAAAAAACAAAACTTCCAGAGGTGGCGACGGTGCCCTGTAACCAGGACAGCGCTTGCTCTACCACTGTCCTTTCTGAGAAGCTGGTCAGCCTTCTGCAGATACAGAGACCTGCTATGGACAGTGCCTAGGTCTGGAGAAAGGACAACCTCTGCAGGGACAGCAAGTGCCCTGTAACTGTTCCTCATGCAACTAGGAAGATCAAAGGCTCCTCTTTGAATTTCTCTAGCCTACTTGTTACTGCAATTTGAGTCAAAGAAGAAACTGAATTTCAATGAAGAGCCCAATACCATGGTATCAGTTAGCTGATTTTTATTACACGCCTATATAAATACGTGTCCTTCACAAACACATCAAAGAAAAAAAACCAAATAAAAATAGCCATATAACACAAGCAGTCTCTCTGATTCCACAGAAATCCCTGAACAACAGGGTCAAGACTTCAATGTGTATCTTTAAATTTAAGCAGTAACTCATATAAAGATATTTCTTAGGCAATGTAATTTTTGAAGAACCGAAGAAAGTCTGTCAGCCCTTGAAAAATAAATTGTTAATGGCTTTTCTTGTACATCATAAAAATACTTAAAAATATTTGTATACAAATATATATACAGATAGCTATAGATTTACAAATTATTTATTCCTCGCTGAAAGCACACGTGTAGTGCCAATGTTTGTTTTAACTAAGAGGTTGCTCTTTTCAGTTCAGCAGCTATTCTCCTTATAAAAGGTTTAAGCACCATCATGTTAAATATCTGAAGAACAAGTTTATCAGCAATTACAGTACAAATTTAACATTTCCCTCTGTGCCTGTAGAACGGAAAGACAGTTTCAAATGTAGCTATTATGCTGGGCAACATACAGATTGCTACACAGCAAACATACGAGCTGATTTTTTACTGTCCAATGTTCAGAATTATGATTGAAACATGTTTGACTTAAACTTATAACTGCAGTCCAAAGGGAACATTTTTATATTGACATCATAAAGCATTATGCTTAATTTTCCAATTCATAAGGACTCGATGAGTTACAGGAATACAGGGTTTTTAAAGCAATGGTTATAAGAAGTATAACGTTGTTACTTTCATTTTTGGAACAGCATACCCAAAATATTTTCCAACCAGATGCTCTAAACAAAAGGCTATTAAAAAAATACGCTTCCCTCCCACAAAATTCATTTGTTAGTTTCTTCCCTGCTCAAAAGCTAGATCTTAAACCCAAGAAAAATTACCCTTACCATAAACATACCTACCAAATGAGTCCCCTGCCACTAACTATATATAAACTACCTAGACAAGTGGAAAATATATTACGTTTTACTTTATTTCTGTCTATCAGCTCAGTCAAACTATAGGCCTAAACTGATTAAAATAAAATAATATATATCAAAAGTCTTTGGTCCAGCCTTCCCTTTCATTTCCCTGACATAAACTCATCCTAAAATCACCCTTTGCTGGCAACACTTTGATAGGTTTAATCCTGCCAAAGTCTATGCCAACTCATGTGCCAGCTATAGATCTAAGGAGAATAAAAGTCTTCAGTATTCTGATCTTTTCTTGTATATTTGAAGGAAAACCTGTTTCTTCAGGATTTTGTGTCAAACACTTTCTTCTAAATTGCCTAACACCACTTTTTCGTATACGTATCTCAAACTATGAAAATGACTTCTAAGAAGAAGAAAAAATTAGCATATTTAAGACGTGACACAGTTTCGTGCTTTGTCCCGTGGTGCAGAGAAGACAATACTTAGAATCTCCAACTCAAGAATAAATAAACAAATCAAACTTACAGCCTGCACACTACTAGAGAGTGTATTTCAGTGTTCAGAATAGCATTAGCAACCAAGCCCTGCTCTTCCTAAGCAATGAAGTACAAGTTATCTCCTCAGTCTTCCAGGTGCAGGTTACCAAGCCTGCCAATTTTGAAGGTCAATTTACTCACCAAAATTTCTTTGTCTTTATTTATTGTATTTTACTCCAGAAAAGAAAGAAAGGCTTCTGTATTTTGAGTGATGGAGGATTCAATCTTATTATTAAAGCTACCTACTATGAGCCAAGTTATTTAAAAGAGCTTCTCCAACCCAAACATTTTGTGCATTTAGAAATCTGCTTAGATTACAAAATGCAGGGACTGTGGCAATCAAGGTCCTCAGTTAAACAGGGCTGCAGGTCTGCTGGAAGAAGGCTGTCTGATACCATTTGTAACATCCAATTTGCCAACATACTGATCCTGACATATAGGCAAAGTCAATGCATATTTACATTCAAATTTATCCCAAGTCAGACCCTGCAGTTTCTGCCTGCAAAAAAACTTGTATGAAACAGAGATGGATAAAAGAGGCACTGCTCAAAGCATTAAGGCAGATCGTGCTCCAACACACATCACGAGAGATTCTGTTCTGGAGTTTACAGTTTAACTAGAAAAAGACAAAGCAGGTCCAATTTTATTACAGCCGTGTTGGTCAAAGGACATAAGCAAGGCAAGGCTGCAAGGAGAAGCACCATCATTTATTAGACCAGCAGCATGGAGCTCTGCCAGCTGTGTTTCAGACACGAAGAAATCTTCACACGGAGCAGACGTGGAGTACAACTGCTCAATGTTGAACCACGATGCTAACCCAGTTCAGCAGTTCGAGAGAAAAGGGGGCTAATAGCTGTGAGGTGAGGTATGGGAAGAGCAAAGGAAAGAAGTAATAAGGTCACTGTTACCTAGTAGGGACAGAGAGAGATGGGTGGCTGTCACCCCTAAAATAATGCAGAGTCAGCTGGAGCGGGAAACATTAAAACATGTCAGGAAACCATTGATGGGCCTGTGATCAGAGAGAGACTGGGAGGAAAGAAATGGTATCACTTCATGTGTGATGCTGAGAAGGAAATATTTGTTAAATCAAAACGTAATGGCTTCTGCAAGCAATCTATAAAGGGCCAATGATATATGTAAAAATTAGAAAAATAAAATGTTATGTGTATCTGATATAGATACATATATCAGAGAACTTAAGCTACAGCGCTCCAAAAGCTATGTAAGTTATTATCAAATCTTTCAGGCTGCTTCCAGAAGCAAGACTAACAGCATCATCTTCATCGATTATGACAAGAAGCAGCAGGAGCAGCAATGCCCAGTAAGAATTTCAAAAGCATGAGTTTTTTTCAAACATGCTTGGCTTGTATTTCTAAAACTGAGAAAATAAGAATCTTTTTCATATATTCCAAATTACTTCTCCAATAATAAACTGCCTATATAGAATTCAGAATCAATGACTAACATAAAAGACGGTTTCAATTCTGGAAAGAACAGAAGAAATGAGCCAGGTTTGTGAATGTGTTTTTATATATCTTAAAATATTCAAGACTCTGGAAAGGACACATTTTGGTTTAGAAATACACTTTCTCAGATAGTCATACTTACAGATCTTTCCAGCAAAGACTAAAGAAAATTACAGTAATAAGCAGACACCCCATAAAACCACTGAAACCTCCACTGTGTTGGGTTCCCATCTGTGTTATTGAGAATTTTAACACTAAGAAAAGATGAAAATGACAAACCAAAGAAAATGTGTTTATTTACAAAAAAAAAAAGGAAAATACTGTAAGACACATTCGCTTTTGTGTTGATAAAAGACTGAATGTTTCAAACATTAATTGGATCAGAAATTCAAACAATCACTTTCTAATTTTTTACTTAAGTCATTGTGAAAAACAAAAAATCAGTATGGAAAATAATGTATTTTTTTAAAATGTCATTGCAGTTTAGTTTAAAGGACACTTTCAAGGCCAACTTTGCACCAATTTTGGTTTAGCCAAGACATAAACCCTAATGCCACGCAGGAAGGATTAAAACAGAGGCACTACAGCAGCTCTCATGCAAGTGATACACGTCTGACTGATCAACACACAATGTCCACTTTGAATGAAAACTACAGAGACACAGGAGACCTACCAAGACTCTCAAATTGTGCTTGAAGCATGGTCCGTTAGTGCCTTGCCTTCCCTGAGTTGCAAGCTTGTATCTCACGCTTGCAGCCCCAAACTTACTTGCTCCACATGGCAAGGTGCAAAATGCAGCAGGTCGGCCTTATCTATGACCCCCCTGAGCATGGCAGAGTCTCATATAATGATGCCATGGGCAAGGCTTGGAGGCTGTGCAGCTCCCAGGGCACTCACAGCAAGCTGCTGGAATCGTCGCCCAACCCACATCTCAGCCTTTCCCCATCATTCCCATGTATGTTGTCCTACATGGAGTCCCTCCTTCCCTGGTCCGGTCTGCTGGCACATGGCCACACCATGCTGCCTGACATCAGGGTCCACATACGGGTTCCCACAAAAGACAAGATCAGTTACAAATACATGCAAGAGGGACTTATTTCCCACCACTGGTTGGCAGAAGGATCAGAGTAGAGCTATAATACCTTCTGATTCACCTAAATCCACATGCTCAGAATATATTGGTTTTTTAAGAGAAGCAACTCAGTGCAGCTAGCTCACTGTGTCTTGCAGGAGCACAAATGAAGTCAAGATAAGGGACCCAAGGCCCTGGGTGAACCATGTCCTCACTGACTCTGAGCTAGTTCAAACACACCTGAAGCCCAAGCAGAGACACAAACCAGACCCACAGAGAGATCACTGCCCCCTCAATCCAGCCACTGAACAGATGGGGACGGTCTTCCGGCATCATCAGGGAGAGAGAAGGGAACAGAGTTAACGAGGGAGATGAGGACACCTGAGCAGCACCAGCTCAGGCCTCTGAGCACAAGGTGAACAGGGCCGGGTCAGCCCTCTCCAGGAAGGGGAAGCCTTATCCAAACAGGGTAAAGATTGGAGACTGGTAGGGAAGTCGTGGAAAGTGCAGGAGAAGTGGAAAAGGTCCTGTAAAGTAGATCTACTATTCCTATCTTGCCACTTTCTGGAGTAAAAGGAGAGGAACAAATGTCACTTCTACGAGGGCCTTTCTCCAACTAGCAGCAGTGGTCCGCAGCCTCCCGTCTCTCTCACAGAGTCTCTTCACTCTTTCACAGCCCCAAGGGCCAAGTCAGCCACCGGCTTCTTTTTGTTTCCTCCAGCAGACTGCTGTACATTGCTGTCCCTACCAAGAGATTGCTCTGGCAGTGCTTAAAGCCAGCTCTGCACAAGCAGAAACTTCTGCCCCAGGGTCCCAAATCACTGTAGCACCACCACTTGTTCAAAGACTGACAAACAAAGAGGGAGGTTTTACCTGGCTTTCAAGCGATACCGGGAATGAACCAATCTAGTACCTTCTGTACCAGTGCCACAAGCTTAGGTGTACTACAAACAAACTGCAAAGGGGGAAAAAGGAAACAATTATTAAAAATAATGAGATTGATCTGGAAAGTAAGAAGTTGTTAGAGGGAGTTATCTCCCTCTTAAGGCTGTCACAGGTATAACCATCAACAGGAAAGGATAAAGTTGTCCAAACAAATATCACTGAGCGTTATCCTTATCGGGATAAAGACAGTATCCAAACAAGCAAGGATAAACAAGGTGACTCATTTCCCGTGAGAGTACTCACTTTCAATGAGATATTGCACTCTGAAAGCAAGAATCATGACTGGCAGATGCCAGCGTTGAGATAAATGGCAGTGGCACTATCAGCAAACTATGAAGAACTGAAATGTCAGGACGAGAAAGGAGAAGACGGAGCATTCCTCAGTACTGTTGAGAAGCTTGCCTAACATCATTCTAATTGCAATCAAAAATCCTGAAAGCCACAACTGGGACAGACAGGCAAACAATGCTTAAAATAAAACCACAAGGACCAGGAACACAACCAATTTTAGCTTTTGACAGCCAAATCCAAATCAAAGAGTGTAATGTTTTAAAATTCACTTCATCTATAAACATTGCATTTTTAATCTTGCCAAACTAAAGATCCATTTCACACAGTGCAGAAGATTCCTTCCAGTCCAAAAATTAAATATTTGCTTTTGGATGTTTGCAGAGAAAATGCAGAGAGGGAGAGCTGCTCTATCCGGATGAGGTTTCCTACTTCACAAGATATGTCAATTGTTTGATACTTCTCCACCGATGTGGCTTTGATTCCCCTTCTCTACCTGAGACATTTCAAACCTGTCCAAGTCTGGGCTCTACCCATCACTGTCTTATATCACAGATTAGAGACTTCACAAGTAAATACAAATCCTCCTGCTTTTACAAAGAGAAACCCACTCTGCATCCTGCATAGATCTGGAGAACAGACAATTTCTGTTCCCACAGCAGGTGCCCTACTAGCATGCCTTCTGCAGCTATGAAGATAAAAGGTTCCTCCTTGAACTTCTCTAGCCTGCTTGTTACCACTATAGAGACAAAGAAGAAACAGAATTCATTTCAATTAACAGTCCTGTGTTAACAGCAACTTACAAGTAATTAACTAAACTTTATTACAAGCACATGTTCTTTATTGCACTTAACCATCCACTACAACAAGAATAGAAATTCGAGACATTCACCCTCGGCACGGTGCACATAACTTGCAGGTTAGCTCATCTTTTATCCTGTCTTAAGGACTAAGTACTACACTCACTGCAAAGATTGATGGCATGAGTCTTCATCACAGAATACTCCGTTCACACAGGTAGCAGGCACAGGAGAGTGCCCCATCTTGGTGAAAGCTGGAAGTTCAAATCCATTCAGGTACACATAGGAACCCAAACAAGAATATCTAATAAGTAAGACAGTGATGAAATATAGCTCCCCCTTTTCCAACAGTTTATCAGAGCAACTGAAATTCCACTTCTGAGGAAGTTCAGTATTCGCCAAAAATATTTTCTCCAGGTCTAGATTAAAATAAAAATTAAAAAAATAATGCCACCCAAAACCTACATATACTACAAAACTGATAATTACAAAGGAGTCTCCATTCCCACTTTTTTTTCTTATTAAACCAATCCTGGCACCTCTGCAAGTTGCATCTTAGGCAGTTACATCTACAGTTGAACTAAACCAAGCCTGCTTATTAGGAATTCCATTAAAATAAATACAAACCAGGCATATAAGTAGGTCCGCTGATTTTCTTGGAATTTCTCACATACCTATTTAAAGACAAGTCATATAGAGGAATTTAGCTAAAATACAACCTGTAGCAGTAACAAAATCTACTGTCCAGACGAGACTGGAAAAATGTTTAATTTGCATGAAAATATAAATAATACACTGAAATTTTGTTGCTCTTTAATTACAGAACAGTAAACAGCAAAAGACGAGAGTTAAAAATTTAAAGATCTGAAGGACAGCACAAAGTTCTGATTTTATACTTGCAAATTCATTAATAAAAGTTGAAGTCGGTCAGCCTGTATTTGTTTCGTAGGTCATGAAAATCTTTCTGACTCATAAGCAAACCTATTTGGTGATGCCTTATCTGTAATTCTTCAGTCACTTCATTGGATTCTTTCAAAAACAGCTCAATTATCAATCGTTAGCAATAAGAATCACAAAACAGGCTGCCTTGAAATGAGAACTAGACAGGACCATGACTGTTTTAAATGTAGCTGTTTCATATTCACATTATCCATACTAACATGGATATGAACTGAAATGTGTCAATTAAAAATTATGACATGTAGCTTAATGGTAGAATTTTCCAAGGCTCATAAAAATTAATTTTCTTTACTAGGAATACTAGTATAAATAATGGAAGGGGAAAAAAAAGAGGTTGTACAGAGCAGTACTCTGGTCTTTCCAGAGATTTCAGGTAATACTAGTAACAAAACACAAATGTATATCTAAAATCCCAAGTCCTTCTCCTTCCAAATTGAATTTAAAAAAAAAATAAAAATCTTCCCTATGTTTCTAAATGTTCAGGATATTCTAATAAAAAGGTTATTCAAATACAAATAAGCCTAATCTTAGAAACATGTACCTAACAGTGTCAGTGGGCGTTATGTGCTTTTTGGTGATATGCTTTTTAAAGAAAAACATATCTATGGCATAATATTGCTTTTGCCAAAGCAGCGTAGCTTTCTCTGGGGGAGTTGTCATTAATGATACCGTCAGATTTTTTTTATACTTGGCATTTACTGGTGGAGTTACCCTGACATAATAAATCTGTCCAGCACAGGCCACACTTCGATCCTTCCATTTCTAATTACAGTATTCTGCCGAGAAGATACTTGACATGTCACAACCTAGGGTTTGAGAAGTAGCTGTGTGTTTTCTTTAATAGCTGCTGTATGTCAGAGGTGAAGGGTACAGTCCACTTTTTGATCTTGAAGACATGGACAGTGAAGCATTTCTATGTAAGAAGAGCTATAAAAGAAACTGTTACTTCAGCATTAGCAGGTAGTGAGGTTAATTCTGCCATTAGCTCAACAACACTACATTTGTACAAGGAGAACATCTAACATCCTGAGAGGATCTTAATCCCTATTAAATAATGACAGGTTGCTTTCTTACAAGGTTTACTCCTTCCGAGTGAACCACGTTTTTGGCACCTTTGTTTCCAGCAGATGTGCCAATTAAGAAGCTTGTACTGTAAGAAGTAGTATAACCTTTCCATGCCAACTTTCAGTCTTTATGGATAGGCTCATTCATATGCAGAAGGCAAGTGCAGCAGCCAAGGCATTTCATACCCCAACAGCAATCAAAGTTTTCTAGATATCTTTGCCAGTTGACTCTTAACTATGTTCTCTTGAGCCAAATACATTTTGAGGAGGACAACTTTATAGCCAGATGTGTACACGGGTATGAATAAGAAAAGGTCTCTGAGCCTCAGCTGACAGGTCAACCTCTTGCTTCCCATTAAGACATTGCTTCTACTTCCAGCAAAGGCGAGAGAAAAAAGGCAAATGTTGATAGAAGAGGCAGATTAGCGCAGCCATCTGATTCATGCAATAGTCTTGCTGTGCCTCTGTAGAAGGTCATAATGGATTTATCAATTTAAATAAATATCTAGAAGGCAGATACACTACTTATTTTTCAAACAAGCAGGGCACTTCTGACATTAATGTAATTTCTTGCTAATTACTTTTGAGAAACTCTCTTCTCTCCCTAATAAGGGAATTCCTCTATTCTCTCATCACCCCTATAAACTCCTATATTCGTAAGAAGAGCTTAAGCACTACAATGCCCTTTTATCCCCTTTATTAGAGAAAGCAAAAAGCCTCAAACTGAGATTCATGAAGGCCAGCCCCTCCTGGCTAGGCAGCACTCTAAGCTAGCCAAAAGAAGATACAGAAAAAGCCACAGAGCACAAGTCCCACATTCACATCACGGCCAGCCCAGGCCAAAGGGAGACATCTCTTCTCACTCACAGGAAGCATCTCTTCTTGTAGTTCAGCAAATAAACTTGAAAGCAAAAGAAAGGTCAGAAGCTTGCCCATATTTTAAAAGGAAACAGAAGGATGTAGCAGCAGCACCATCTCTGCTCAGAAACCTGAAGATTTGGAGCTATAAAGACCACATAGATGGGACTCGGTAGACCAGGTTCAAGGGGTGGCAGGGAGGTAGGGGGACGAAGGCAGAGGTTAATATTATTGCCATGCTCTGAAGGTATCTCCTAGATCAGGCCATTCATGGGAAAATGGGACTTTCCCAGGAACATCCTGGCAGGCACCACGGGGAGGCTAAGCAGAGAGGAATGCCAGTCAAGTGAAGATTTGCATCTTCAGTTCCAGGTACCATTTGTAAATCCAGCCCAAAATGTCCCAGCAACATCCTCCTGGGGAAGGCAGCTGCGAGATGTCCCTAGAAATTTGGAGTTGAGATTTTCAACAAAAATATTATGCCAACCTGACCTCAATATAAGGAACTTGGGTCATAAGAAGATGAATGTGAAAGAAGGGCTGAGAGAAGGTAAATTAAGCATTTTGAGGAACAATATTCATCTGCTGTAACGTGTTGAGTACATACAATATATATCCTTTCTGGAGAGAGATGTGTGAAGGGATCTCTAAATCCATGTGCTGGGAAGACAAACTGGCCCTAAATAAGAACTAGAAATATTTTAATTACATTTTTAAAAGGAACTCAGTTCCCTTCTCTTTCTTGAATCATTTGCTCGCAGTTTAAGATTACATGAAAAATTCACGCTAATCCTTCAGTTCTGTTTGCAGCAACATCAGTAGTGTCAGGCAGCGAACAGCAGGCAGTTCTCAAGATTCACTCCAGGGGTAAATTCATCTCAGAAGCCAAAATTTAACTCTTGGTTAAGTAGCTGATGTTCTATACACAGAGCACTGCATAAAGACACACGTAACTTTAAGCATCTCCAGTTCCCCATTAGGTCTGCCATGCTGTTCTGCTGCCCAGATCAGAGCTTTCATCTCAACAGCAGCCTTTGGCAAGTGATATTTTTACACAATTAACACCTTTAACTTTTTTCCTCCAGAGCTGGCAAATTTTCTGAATAATAAAAATGCAGGCAGGTCCAATAATACTTCAATCACATTACTAAGGAAATCTTCATTTTTATGCAGCTTTTTATATCCATCCAACTACTGATGACTCCAGGTAAAACTCACAATTGCATTGATTCTTTTAAGTCCTTTTTAAGTAGCATTACATTTAAAAATAAACTAATTCCTATCTATCCAGAAACAGCAGGTAAAACTGCAAAGTTAATATGCAAAAGAAAACTTTAGAACTGCAAATGACTTGCCAAATCTGCTTTGCAGCTTTATTTTAGACCACATTATTGCAGCGTTTCACAGGTCAGTTGCCAAACTGAGTTATTCTGCTATATATTCTCCAGTCCACACTGTTTGTTCAAGGTTTTTATACTGGAAGCTTCTGAATATGTCCAAGTTCAAAACAATACAGGTTCACAAGCAAAAGAAGTTGTTGAAAAAATTCAAGCACGGAGGATGTTTCAAAGGAACCTAGTCAACACTTCTTTTTTTTTTCTCTTTTCTGGCAGTCCCTCAAAAGCCTCCGTTTTCTAATCTCCCAGACATCAGAATTCAGAGAAATGAACTGTTAAGGAATGTTACCAGACCTTTTACATGAAAACACAGTCAAACACAGGCAGCATGAGTAAATAGCTGATATAAAGAGCACCACCTACTGACAGGCAGCATTTTGACAGACCTAGACAGTTTTTCAAGACACTGCATGGGGCTTCCAGATAATCTAGCTTTTAAGGAATCGAGCTTTCTCTTGGAAATGTGTAGTACTTTTCACATTTTCTTTCTCAGCTGCCCTGTCTCTTCTTCACCATTTGAGCTGTCCTCCTGCTCACGGCTCACGAGACAGCCCACTCGCTCCGAGACGCAGCAGCGCAGCTCCAGCAGGCAGCCCCCCATCTTCCCATTTCCATTTCACTTTGTCAGGGACGCTTTCCACATGGAGCTGCTCACCACTTGTACGTAACTGCTACGCCACCATTTTACAATAATAAATTAACATTTCATTACCAGCTGTTTATGAGCATGTTTCCAAAACTTCCTTAGTCAACAAGGATTTTCTACTGCAGTTGAAGACTTTGTGCTGTCCCTAGACGAGATGCAATCACCTCATGATTACCGAAAGCTTCAAGGTTTACTTCATGAGATTAAATACCTTTCTATGTTCTCATGGAAGAGATTACGTGGACGTGGAGGTTTCTTCCTCACTTTTATCCTACTGCTGTGTTATTTCTTTGAACACAGTACCTTTTATTATTTTACTACACAAAAATATTAGCAGACGCAGATAAGAAAAAGGCTGTTTCCTGACAGACAAGAAAATACTGTCAATATCCACAAATGGTTCTGATGCTATTCTCTTGGCTAGTATAAACAGAAATAACCTTTAGGGATGCTATTTAACATCTTGATCACTTCTAAACCTAGGCATAATACACAGTAGAAATGCACTGAACTATTATGGCACGTTGTTTGAAAGTACTTGCTAGCGCTATCACAATTACTTACTGTGTAAGATTTGTGTTGCAACACAATAGGAGCTAGATTATTTTTTTTATATGTTTGGAGAGAATAAAAATAGGAAATTAGAATAACTTTTCTAACAAATTGCTCAAAATTCACTGGTCCTAAAGGCCTTAAGGGCTAAAGGCCATAAGAACCACTTGCGATAATTAATCTCGAAAGTGAAAGTAGAAAAGAAATATTCACATACGGTTTTTGCTTTGTGTTGCTTCACTGATTAAAACATCAATAATACAACTAAAGCTCATCACTTATATTTTTATATTTCACATATATTCCAAAGGTCAATGAAACTCAGTTTCCTCTTTTTATACAGTAAATTTTTTATATGGTAAATTATATCTTCGTCAATCTATTTGATTAAATAATCCTAACAGGATTAGAAGAGAAACAACCGATACAAACTTTGCTAAGGGAGAGGTTGTAGTCAATCTATACATGTGGCAGATTATACCCATTAATAAAATTATGAGAGGAACTTTCTAATAGGTAAGAAGGTTTCAACCTCTACCTTGTTTTATAGCCTTACTTGGTTGTGTCAGCACAGAAGTTTTATTCTTCTAGTGTATTTGCATACAGCAGCAACAATTTTCTGTTTTTACCTCTTCCTCATTTCTAAAATTTATAAATACAGTGGGATGTTCAGACTCATCCTAGAAATTATTCTTTCTTTGCACTATATTTCATCTTCTGCAGTCAAATGCCCTTTTGCTGCACATATTCTACTACTTTACCTGATCTCCATCATCCACCTACTATCCTTGCAGCCTACGCCTTCCTCAGCTTTTTCTTTTAATCCTTTGAGCTCAATCATATACCCCAGGCTACAAGATGGATAATTTCACTGTTCCCCATTCTATTGTTCATGTAATTATAGCACTGGACACAGAGGGCTGCTACATTCCTCTGAACAAAAAAAAATGTTTGCACTCTGCTGTTTCACTGTAAGATCTCCCAATTCTCATCTCTTACACATTAGGACAAAGTGAAGCACTTCGCAAAGCTGGTGGAGTGGTGTAAAATCAAAACACATTTGCTTATTAAGGTTACCACTCTTTTAGATTGGAACTCCTCTTCCTCCTAATCTGATTCAGTCTCCCCATAGCTCGATTTAGACTGTACTTCCACAGACTCTTCTCTCAGCAGCAAAAACAGCAAAGCAATAGTTTCCCTAATTACTGCCAGCATGGCAAAGTGATTAAAATAAGACAAATTAACAAGGAAATGCTGCCAAAGGGGACAGTTCTCATTGGTTGCTCTTGACCAACTAGTACAGAGTACTCTATCACTAATAAAAGGCAGAGTGAGATAATTCAGGTGGATGATAAATTGATCATCAACTCACTGAAGTCAAAGAACTGAGCAGTCAACTCAATAAAATGAGAGAAAGTAGGGGTTGGGGACTGAAATGTGCTGCAGGAAATACACCGCTAAATGGGATGCTCCATCATCAGCTCATTTCAGCTAGGACATGCTTGTACTTCCACTCCATCCTGCCCCCTCTCCAACCTGGTAGAAGTCTTTGTAAAATCCTGAAGGGAACCAGGTTTGTGGAAAAATAAAAAAGGGGGGTGGGGGAGCAAAACAACCCACAAACCCAAAACAAAAACCTAACCATGGGAGAGGGATATCGGAAGAAGATGATGATGAACATGCAGGTAAGAGTTAAGTAAGAATTTAAAAATTTAATCAACAATGACCCAGTTTTATTTGCCATCATTGTGCCATGTATAGAGGAGCTAATTTAGTTTTCAAGTTCAGTTTCATCTGTTTAGTTTATTTTGTGTTTTTAGAATCGTTTGCAATTTGCATAAAATACTTCAGAGCACAACAATAGGATGCACTCTGATGTGTGTTTTTCCCCCCCAGATGTCAGGCCTGTTCATGTAACCTGACTACATTCTACAGTATTCTTTTTGGAATCAAAAGCTAAGACAACTTCCTTTCCAATTATTCTTCTTTTTGGCTTTTATCAGCATTTTTGTCTCCTTTGGAACCTCGAAACCAGGGCGGGGGACAAAAAGTCAGCAGGAAAAAAAAATAAAAAAGAAAGGTAATATCTTATATTTTTTCTTCACAGCAAAAGACAGAACGGGCAATTTGGACTAATGGACACATACAACTAATTGAATTTCATCTGAATTTGAGAGTTGAATCAACATGCTGAACACTTACCTGATCTGAGCGTTTCATTTGGCACAGTTCTTATACTGTTTTCTCCCCTTCAAAAATACAGTTTAAAAATGAAACCCTTCCAATACTAAATCATTTCAACAGAGAGTAAGGGAACATGAAACAACAGCTATGGCAAACAAAGCTGATAATTATTCAGGCAAAAAAACTTTTCCAAAATAATCTGCTACCAGTTACTATGGACAATTAACTATAGTTTGCAAACCATAAAGTAGCCTTCCCTAGAGAAAAAGAAAACAGCAGTGACAGTTTAATAAGCATGAACCTTAAACAAGCACTTCAGATTCTTCTTCTACAGTCAACAATCAAGGTTTCAGGAAAGCTTAGTACATGGACTAACACTCTCAGTTTTCCTCATCAACTTCACAAATCACTGTCTAACGCTGAAATGTTGACAATTAAGCTATTTGTTCTTTAGGACAAACCTGAAAAAAAGCAAAAACTCTGAGTCACCAAAATAGAAGTATGTTTGAGACAGTCTTACATCTGAAGGAGAATGTACAATTGTGATAGTCTTTATCTCCAGAAAAAGTTTTATATTTCATCTGCAAGGACATTGATTATTTAAAAATACATCTTCAAATCTATACACAAGCTTTATTTAGATAAAAGACTATTACCAGCATAGGTATGCTGAAGTTCAGTCACATCCACGTTTTCATAATGAAAACACATTTACAAAATCCTTCACAATCTAAAGTGTACTGCTAAGATTGAAAGCAATCAGCCTTGAATGAAAGATGAATTAATAGCAGTTCTAAAACCATTAGATACAGACTCTATTGTCATGCTTTTGTTTAAAGCAAGGCAAAAAAGGCAAAAGAAAGTAGAGGGTGTCTAGGTCAGCAAAGTCATCAGTAGTTGATGGATGCACTTACAGACATTAGAGAAAAAAGGAAAATAGGCAGAACATAATACCCACTTATGAGATTCTCTATGTTAAGGATAGAAAAAAGGCCTCAAGATATGCAGTAACTCTACCTTCTTCAGAGCTGAAGGTTTTCTATTTTTAGATATGCATGTCAAGGACACATTTAACCCTAGAAGTGCAGCTTGATGCATCATTACAATATTCATTCCTAGACATTGGTAGAATTAGAAATGTTCATTCTACCAAGGACATTTTCTGAGAACAGCCCCTGCCAGTAATAACTGCGATCTCTGGGTGAGGAGGTCAGGAAGATGGAAGAACTGATGCTCCAGACCATGTTAATGACTGCTAGCAGTTGTATGTCAGCCTCCAAGTAGGCAGGAAATGCAATGTTTATGTTGTAAGAAATGGTCAATTTAACATCTTCCTATAACCAAAAGCCTCACTCCCTCTCCCCAACAGCCCGGCTGCACGCTCTAGCTGCTTCTACCATTGCACCTCTTGAAGTTGTAAGGAGAAGGGTCACATCTGTGAGCTGCTGTGGGATTCACGTTGAGCTTCTCCTGCTGCACACTCTCAGTCAGACTAGAGGGAAGCCCTAAACAGATTCTGCTGGTCATTCAATCTGAATCAGGCATAGGTGGGCTTTAGTAGCACTGCACCACAGGGACCAGGATCAGCATCTCCCATTTCAGGCAAAAGTTTGCCAAGCAAGATTGAATACTACATCAGTCTTAACTGGTTGTAGCTAATTCTTTGACTCTAGTGAACTCTTTAGTCTCTGTAGAGGGACAGGTGAAAAGATACACGTTTACCATGACATAGGGGTAACAAGATCAATTTGGGAGGTGAGGTGAAGACTGAACTGGTCACAGCAGAGGATGAATATGTGTCGGTCTGTAGGGTCTCACAGGGCTGGTAGACCAAAGATGACAACTGGCATACTTAGAGAATAGGAAAACATCACAAGTTTGCATGAACAGAACGAGACAGTTCAAAAGCTAAAATAAGCAAATTAGACTAAAAACAGAAGGTAATCTCTTTTCTTTTCTTAAACTGTGGATTTGTTGAAGGAATTGGATTCATGTTCCCTAATCTCTTCAAGGGAAATTACTTGTGATGTTTGATGCCACTATCGCCAACAGCATTTATCTTTTCCAAGTGCCAAAGACCTCACCTGCACATTAACACTGACACCTCTCAAATTCAAAGAAACATACTGTTGTACTGCTTCCTCCATCCCTCTGCTCTCCCATTGCAAACTTACAACACTTCTTTTAGAGTCTGCCATACTTGCGTATGATTCTTAGTTTTGAACTAACTCTGAAAATGCCCAGAGTGGTTAATGACAAAATAAAAGCACCCTTGTCAACATAACTAGAAGCACAGAAGTACCAGAAGTAGGACACGGGCACTTAAAGCCATCCCCAGGCTGAATCGTTATATCAAAGGTTCACTTAATGGCATCACAGCCAAGGAAACCCCATGCTACTTACAGATCAGTTGGTCAAAAAAATTAAAGAGGGAAAGGGAAGAATTGTCTCTCATTAAACACTACATTCTCCTTACCTTCTGCTTGCTCCACTGATAACACACAGCATCATAGAAAATGTCTGCTTTAACACTTGTGAGTTGTTTCCCTGCTCCCTGCAGTGGCACATCAGCTACAGAGTAATCTGCAGCTGACTGTGGAATAGAGATAAAACAGAAACACTTCTGACTGAAGTCCACATTCAGAAATAGCTAAAAAGAACTAGTATTTGCAAAATGTGAAAAGAAAGCATACTGAAAAGCCTCCTTGATTTCAGAAATCATTAATTGTTGGCATTTTGCAGTGCCTAGAGGCCCTAAATGACACAAGATATCCCTCAGAGACAAGCACCATGCACACTCTATCTAGTCCCCATCCACCAAATGCTTCCAATCAAAATCAGAAGCATGACACAGACAAAGCAGCAGTGGAGGCCTTCACCACTACCCACCACAGCAAAGAGCTGGAGAATCTGTCCCATGGAGAGGAACAGGAACAGGCGGCAAACGAGCTGCTGCATTTGTTATTCTCGGGCAGTCTGACCAAGCCAACGTTTCCCAGTTATCAGGGACATTTTACATACATACACATGCAAAAGACAATATTTTGGTAGCAAATTTGTTCCAAATCTCAGTTTGCTACTCAAACCACAGTTTTAACAGGTCGTAATCATCATCATTCTTCTACAGCTGGAAAAACAGAGCCACAGAGCAAGAACTTCACTTCTAATGATGTGTGACTGGCTTCTGAAGTCCAAGACCAATTAAAAGAAAGGGGGGAAATGAAACACACACACACTCCAATCATTTCCTTTTAATCCATAAAACAGACTTTTTTTTTCAGATTAAGCAGTATTTGTTTGCCAGAAGATCATCTTGGACATAGCCATATACATGGAACTAGTCTATCCTAAGTGTTCAAAGTATGATTTGAGATAAATGCAGCTTCTGAAGTAGTCTCCTAACGCAAGGTTTCACCTCTATCAGTCATTAATAATCATTTCAACATCAAACGCAGAGGCTGGTTAGCTAGTAAGGCAGAGGACAGAACTGAGTTTGAGATCCAAATACCTAAACTCAAGTGTCAACGCAGTCCCCAAAGCCTTGACAGATTCATTTGAGCGTTGCTCTCTTCAGATGGAGTCTGATCTCTCTCTATGCTCTTCTGAGCATGCTAACTAGATCTCCACCAAATGTAATAGGAGTTTAGACACCTAGCTTACACATAGACACTTAAATTAAGTTGCCCTCATCAGCAAACTCAATTCCAGCCACAGTAACTGAGAGAAAGACAGACTCCACTCTGCCCCAGGCCACCCTTTTCCAGACTCTCCTAATGAAATCCTTTCCCTCCTTAGCACACCTCTGCACTGAGGGAAAGCTTGACAGGTTGATAACACAAGGAACACCCTTCAGACATTATCAAGGCTATTACAGTCCCACACCCCTTTTGTGATTGTGACACATTTCACTCCCAGTGCTCAGCAATTATGTTATTTTTTCAAAATGCAAAAGAAAAAAGTTCCCACTTGTCAAGAGAAAGGTAGACTACAGCAACTGCTAATCAGTTTTGTCAGAAGTGTCCAGCAAACACATGTGGCAGATTAATGAAATTATTATTGTAACTCAGATGAGATGCACTATTTGCAGAACCTGCAGTGCCAGCAGTGGAACATTAAACTGCTTTCCCATTTTAAATGCTAAATTGGTTGTATAATACATTTTGTAATCCCTCTAATCACAATGCTACTATTTTCTTTACCAGCTCATTCTATACTTTTCCTTTCCCATCAAGGCAGCTATGTCATTAAACTACTGCTTTATTTTTGCAGCAACCGCTATGAAGCCTTTAAAGTAGCTTCAAAGTGAAAGCAGAGGGTTTGGATGGCTTTGTGGAGGAGCTTCTGAATGAGGCAAGCAGCGGAACTGGCACTATAAGTACATTATGCATCCACACGCTGTATGGAATTGGTTTTTCCTCTAAAAGCCGCTCCATCTTTATATTTCTTTTTCCCTGAAGAGAAGTAGTTCTTTTCAATAATATGTCTGTGTCTACATGTGTCTATACTATTAGACATCCCACTTATTTCTAGAGTACTACCACAGCTTTTACTGCTTATGTTTGCTAATACGTGCTGCAATTGCTGCTCCTTTTCACACTAGTGTAATGGTAAAGAACACAAATTTCACATTGATAGCTTTCACGGGGCAACAGGAGCCAGATCAGACTACATTTCCCTCCTTATGCTCCCTCAGCTGCCTCTCTGTCACCATCTGCTCTCGCTTGCCCTAGACGAGGACTGCTCTCGCTCCCTGCAGCACAAGCCACCGCTCTGCTGTGTGTTTGTGCAGCCCCTGGCACACACAGGGTCACACTGTACCGCTTCCCACGGGCCAGCACCTTCCCGTCCCCCACCGTGTGCATGCCACCACTGAAAATGTTTTCATCCTTGATTTTGTAGTGAAAAGTCCAACTGCAAAAAGCCCGACAAACAGAAATTTCTCTTCCTGTTATCACCTGATGGACTGGAGTCACAGAAAGGGCATGCTTGTACACATAAACTTCATAAAGGATCCCTTTAAATAGTTTGGAAGGTCAATCAATTGTGGTCTTAGTGAGTAAACTTCATCTGTTCTACTTATCCCCATCTAAAGAGTATCAGTCTGAGCTAATTACTTTGACTTCCTATGGGGAGAAAGAAGAGAAGCAACAGGAAAATAATCCCACCTTGTGATGCGGGGTGAAAGAGAAGGAAATGAATAATGGTCCTTTGCCAGATGCTCTTCTTTTCCCCTCACTGTCCTGGGCAGAGCACAACAAACTAACTCAGGCAAGATCTCCCACTTACACACGGCTGCTGTCGGGCAAACAGGATGAACAGAAGAAGCCAGATCTTTTATGCTGAATGTAGAAACCACACTGCAAAAATGTGGGCCTTCATATTACGCTATTTATAACAGCAATGGATAATACAGCAATGGGGAAAAACATGCTACAGCAAGAATACACTTGGATTCTGAATCAGGCATTTGTCCTCCGGTGATAAACTGGCTTACAGGACCCCAACAGAGAGAGATGTTTCTTGTTTTCCTGGCTCGTGACAAATTCCGAACCAAGCAGCTATGTTCTGCACTACAGGTAGGGTTATTACTCCAGCACTTCATTAACACTATTAAAACCCCAGAGCGATAAACAAAACATCAGCTTCAGCTGCTTGAAATGTACAGGGTCACACAGAACTCCTGTTTCACCGCTCAGGATAGGAGGTTTGGTCACTGCACTGTTCTGAAACTTCAGACTTCAGCCAGAGGTCACAATCAACAATGACAGGCTGAGAGAGGCAAAGACAGAATGGCATCAAACATTTCAGCCACCGATTTAGACACCTGAAAGCAAGACAACATGCACACTTCTAACTGTGCAACACATGAAAGAAGAAGTCTATTGAAAATGAAGATAGTAGCAAGCACGCTAATTATTGCGTATTACTAATAGTCACAGCATGAGACATTAGAAAGGCACGTTGCCCGGAAGTGAAATTATTTTAGCTATTTGATATTAACATTTACCAAATATTTTTAAATCCACTTCAGACATATTGTACACTCAGATTCTGTACCTTTTTGCTAGTCATAAAAAAGACCCAATGCAGTAAGTGGTGTTTGTCACTATCGTAGTCAAAGAGTGGGGAGAGAAAAAAAAAGAATTAAATAATAAATCACACTCATCTTGGCTTTCATTGTGGTGATCTGATCATAGAATAGAATCATAGAACTGTTCAGGTTAGAAAAGACCTTTAAGATCATTAAGTCCAACTGTTAACCCTGCCAAGTCCACCACTAAACCATGCCCCTAAGCACCACATCTACACCTTTTAAATACCTCCAGGGATGGTGACTCGACCACTTCCGATGTGTGTGAACATTGGTAATCTGTTAGCTACTTCTCCACAAAAATCAACTAAGAAAAGCAAACTTTCTGTCAGTAAAGTAACATTTCATCATCCAGGATCTGCATCTCCACTGGGATAACATGCAGAGGTCTGTAATTCAAACACCCTCCCACCCTCCGCACAATTTTAAACCAATACCTGGGGGAGCGGAACAGCCCAGCTGGGGCTATGCTGAGCCTTCACTTCAACAGGAAGTTGCTGAAGTTTCAGAAGAGCGGGATAGTTGGAAAACAAAGCAAAATGGTAAAACCGCATTGCCCCAGTTCAGTGGCCATTGGCGTTTCTCAATCATAGAGTCATAGAATGTGTTGGGTTGGAAGGGACATTTAAAGGTCATCTAGTCCAACCCCCCTGCAGTAAGCAGGGACATCTTCAACTAGATCAGGTTGCTCAAAGCCCCATCCAGCCTGGCCTTGAATGTCTCCAGGGATGGGGCGTCCATCCACCTCTCTGGGAAACCTGTGCCAGTGTTTCACCACCCTCATTGTAAAGAACTTCTTCCTAATGTCTAATCTAAACCTACCCTGCTCTACTTTAAAGCCATTGCCCCTCGTCCTATGGCTACATGCCCTTGCAAACAGCCCCTCCCCACCTTTCCCTTAGGCCCCCTTCAGGTACTGGAAGGTTGCTATAAGGTCTCCCCGGAGCCTTCTCTTCTCCAGGCTGAACAACCCCAGCTCTCTCAGCCTGCCTTCATAGCAGAGGTGCTCCAGCCCTCGGATAATCTTCGCGGCCCTCCTCTGGACCCGCTCCAACAGGTCCATGTCCTTCTTGTGCTGAGGGCTCCAGAACTGGACACAGTACTCCAGGTGGGGTCTCACGAGAGCAGAGTAGGGCAGATTTGCAATCAATTGCAAAAAAATTCTTCTAGAAAATTACTTTTTCTATTCTCTTGTCAGAAGGAATAGAGAGCAGTACCAGAATATTTTTAATTTTTAAAATAACTCACAAGACACTTTTATATTTCTAAGAAGAATTCTATAACACCATTATTACTCAGAAGCCTCACTCTTTTGTGCTTGGACATTTCATCACACACTTGACACAGACACCAAATACTTCCCGAGCAGAGCAGAACTCCCCAGGAAGCCAGAGGAGATGCTTCCACCCCAATCAGTCCTGAATGGGGCTCAGTAAGCTGAGATAATTCTCATCCTCTTGTTATCAAGTTCAGTCAGCCCTTCAATGTTGTTCAATGCAATTTAATAAAAAGTATTTTTTTTAAGAAAGCACAATTAAGCAAAAGAATTAATGAGCTACAGTGCAACAAAGAAGTATAGTCTACTGGTGCTTATATAGCACTTCTCAACGGAAGGCAAGATAAAAAAACTTCTCACTTCTTTTACCAGTTTCTTTTCATAGTTTTCATGAACATTTACAAGGACTGTTAATTTGTCTCTGAGTCTGATAAAAAAACTGCCATTGCTAACACAAGATAAAAAGTCTAACTGCAGTGGTTGCCATTAAAAAGCCTTTGTTATTTGCTACCACATAATGAGACAAAGCGTGTCACCAGATATGCACACCTTACTTAAGAATCAAAACTACCTGAATGAATAATCTTCTAATAAGTGAAAGACCAGGTTTGGGTCCCACGCTCACAATGAACAGGACTTTACAAGTGCAACATGTGGGAAGCCTTGATAAAAGTTCATATTTCTGTTAAGAGATGATTTTCTGAATTCTGTTAGGAAAGTCACCTTCTGTTAAAGCCTATACTCAGAGAAGTACAGGACTTCAAAAGTACAGAATCATAGAATAGCAGGTTGGAAGGGACCTCAAGGATCATCTGGTCCAACCTTTCTTGGCAAAAGCACGGTCTGGACAAGATGGCCCAGCACCCTGTCCAGCTGAATCTTAAAAGTGTCCAATATTGGGGAATCCACCACTTCCCTCAGGAGATCATTCCAATGGCTGATTGTTTTCAATGTGAAAAATTTTCCTCTTGTGTCCAGTTGGAATCTCCCCAGGAGTAATTTGTACCCATTACCCCTCGTCTTTTCCATGTGACTCCTTGTAAAAAGGGAGTCTCCATCTTTGTAGCCACCCTTTAAATATGCAAACATAGTGATAAGGTCTCCCCCTAAGCCTTCCTTTCTCAAGGCTGAAAAAACCACAGTTCTCTCAGCCTTCCCTCGTATGGCAGGCTTCCCAGTTCTTTGATCATCTCTGGACCCTCTCCAGCCTGTCCTCATCTTTTTTGTGTAGTGGGGACCAAAACTGAACGCAGTATTCCAAGTGTGGCCTGACAAGCGCCGAGTAGAGTGGGATGATGACTTCTTTGTCTCTGCTGGTGATGCCCTTCTTGATGCAACCCAGCATCCTGTTGCCTTTCTTTGACGCAGCAGCACGCTGTTCACTCATATTGAGCTTGTTGTCCACCATGACTCCCAGGTCCCTTTCCACAGAGCTGCTCCCCAGCTGGGTAGATCCCAGCCTGTGCTGCACTCCTGGATTATGGCTTCCTTGTCCTTGTTGACCTTCATCAGGTTTTTGTTAGCCCACTCTTCCAGCCTGTTCAGGTCCTGCAGGGCGGTTCTCCCTTCCAAAATGCCCCCTTCCCCACTCAGTTTGGTATAATCAGCAAACTTCATCAGGGTACGCTTGATCCCATCATCCAGATCACTTATGAAGTTAGGCACAATACTGATCCCTGGGGGGACCCCACATGTGACAGGTCGCCAGTTTGAATGGAAGCTATTTACCACCACCCTCTGTGTGCAGCCTGTCATCCAGTTCCCCAGCCACCACACAGATCGCTTGTCTGGACTGTAACACATGAGTTTCTCTAGGAGGAGGCTGTGGGGAACTGCGTCAAAAGCCTTGGAGAAATCCAGGTAAGCCATTTTCACTGCTCACCCCTCATCAACCAAGCAGGTTATGTTGTCGTAGAAGGGGGCCAGGTTTGTCAAACGTGATTTGCCCTTGGTGAATCCGTACTGACTTTTCACAATTACGTCCTTCATTTGACTTGTTATAGCCCCCCAGGAGTATTTCCCAGGGACTGAAGACTGATGGGCCTATAATTTCCTGGATCCTCCTTTAAGCCCTTCTTATAGATGAGGGTGACATTAGCCTTCTTCCAGTCTTCTGGGACATCACCCATTCCCCACAACTTTTCAAAGATTATGGAGAGCAGCCTCACAACATCATCAGCCAGCCCTTAACCACCTTCAGGTGGATAGCATCAGGGCACATCGATTCGTAGCGGTCAAGCTCCTGTAATAGTTGGCATACCAACTCTTCCTTCGCTGACAGTGGGTCGTGTTTGTATCAACCTGGATTTTTGTTCCCAAGACCTGGGGCACAGCAGTGCTGGTAAAGACAGAGGCGAAGAAAGGGTTGAGAACTTCTGTCTTTTCTGTGCTGTTAGTGACTAATTCATCTCTCCTGTTTAACAGCAGGCTAATTATTCGCCTTCTGTGTCTGCTTGTTCCTTATGTATAGTAAAACTTTTTTTTTTTTTAATAGAACTCTTAACTCCAAATGTCCTAACTCATTGTGTTTATCTAGAGATAACTATGATATGAAAACCAAACAGACCAAATATAAGAGCCAGAAGTAGCATTTTAATGAAAAAAAAGGTAAGAATTCCAGGAAACTGACACAACAGAAATGTAAAAGGAATCATATATATTAAAAATGTATATTAAAGCCATCCTTGCTTTCTCCAATGAAGTTTTCTGCTCTGTAAAAGTGTCCACCCAACTGCCTGGATTTTTTATTTATTTTTTGTATATACCATGAATATATGGCCAATGGTGTGAGGTACAGCAAGGCCCAGTGCCAGGTCCTGCACTTGGGTCACAACAACCCCATGCAGCACTACAGGCCTGGGGAAGACTGGCTGGAGAGCTGCCCCACAGAAAAGGACCTGGGGGTGTTGGTCGAGTGCCAGCTGAATATGAGGCAGCAGTGTGCCCAGGTGGCCAAGAAGGCCAACAGCATCCTGGCCTGTATCAGGAATAGTGTGGCCAGCAGGACTAGGGAAGTGATCGTCCCCCTGTACTCAACACTGGTGAGGCCCCACTTCGAGTACTATGTCCAGTTTTGGGCCCCTCACTACAAAACAGACATTGAGGTGCTGGAGCAGGTCCAGAGAAGGGCAACGAAGCTGGTGAGGGGTCTACATAACAAGTCTTACGAGGAGCAGCTGAGGGAGCTGGGATTGTTCAGCCTGGAGAAAAGCAGGCTGAGGGGAGACCTTATCACTCTCTATAACTACCTGAAAGGAGGCTGTAGCCAAGTGGGGGTCAGTCTCTTGTCCCAAGTAATAAGTGATAGGACAAGAGGAAATGGCCTCAAGTAAAACAGGAGAGGTTTAGATTAGATATTAGGAAAATTTCTTTTACCCTGAAAAGATTATCAAGCATTGGAACAGGCTGCCTGGGGCAGTGGTTAAGGCACCATCCCTGGAGGTATTTAAAAGACAGGTATTCATAGTGCTTAGCGATATGGTTTAGTGATGGTTTTTGTCAGAGTTAGATTGATTGTTGGACTAGATGATCTGAAAGGTCCCTTCCAACCTAGACAATTCTATGATTCCGTGATTCCAATATGGAAAAAATCAATTACTGACCAAAAAGTGTGTATATTGATATACATAAATACACACTTTAATATATAAAACAAACCAAAGTATTTTTACACTTCATATAATTTTCTTAATTTGCATTATATCCTGTACATTATCAGAGTCTCACTGCATTACGCACATCAGTTTAGATATGGAAAATCTTCACCTTTTCTGGACTTGCTCACATTTGTAACAAGGTGGTTCCTTAGGGAACCAGCTAAGGGAGACTAAGATCATCGTTCCATTTTCCCTTAAAATTCTACCTCAGTCAGCCTATAAAAATTAGATTGCATACTCATCAAGAACTTCTAAATGAATGATCCTTCACTCATGCTACACTTTCTGCTGTCTGCATCCCAAATATAGAAACAAACACTTGTATTCCCCTATTTACCTTAGAGTAGCTGCATAAAAAGGAACTTTTAAATCTGTCTGTAGCCCATGAGTTACTACTGTTCTGCAAGTCCATAGCTGAGGACAGAAAAGAAGAACATACTTCATTAGAAAGGAGATTTTGTGTGTTTCTTTGGACAGCAAAACCTTAAAGCAGCCAGGAGTTTAAAGTGCTGGAATTCGTCCCAATGAAGACAAATGCTGAAAGCAGAGAAGATGGTCTATAAGGCATCTTAAATTGCACTCAATACATTGCATTGCTTTGTGCAATGTAAATCTCACTACTGTGGATATAAGGTATGCGTTGGTAATATTTAAATACATAGGATTGCAAAGAAACCTTTTTAAAAACAACTGAGCAACGAGGAAATATAAAACAAATGGATCTGTCCATGATGTTTTACTTACAATACTTTCCTCTATTCCCGCTCATCTTTCCACTGTACAGATATGATTGCATGGATAAAGTTTCATAATGACAGCTTAATTCAACTCTTAAAGCCACACAAGTTACAAACCCAACTCTGTATTCACATTTTAGAGGACAAAGCAACACGATTTTTAAATTTAAGGCAGAGCAAGCCAGGAAAGACAGGCCGCCTCAGGCTATAACGTATGAAGCCAGATGAAAACTATCACTAAGTTAATACAACATGTAAAAAACAAAGTTACTAACAAGGCAGCAATACATTCAGAGAAACAATCTACTTCATTAGCTTGATGCTACCATGCCAAGCTTACTCCATCAAGGAAAACGTTTAGTGGTGGTTTGTTTTTAAATCTGAAGCATGCCCAACTTTCTAAATTAAGCTACTGCAATCAGATGTAGGAAACCAACAGTTGATTTGACTTCTTTGAGAGCACCATGCTTCCCCTCTTCTCCAGCAGGGACAGCCTTGGAAACAGTTTTCTATTCATCAGTCCAACAAGTACAGCTCAGACAGTGGAAACAGGCTCCATTACATTAAATCACTAAGGTATTTCACCCTGATTTTCCACTAGGGTAAGTCTTTTGCAAGCAAAGACAAGCTTGATCTGCCTGTGTTCCATGTCAGCTACACATGAGCCCATTCCCAATTGGAAGCCCCATTGCATCATTTAGCTTCTTCAAGTCCAAGCTTGTAAGATCTCCTCTGAGCTTAACACATCTCCTTAGCTTTCAGTACAGGGCAGATTTTCATCTGGTGATGTTGAAACACAGGCAGGGTTAGCTTCCTTTTGTCTGCAAAAAGCTGGGTAAATGCATTATTAGCTCAGCTTTGTCTCAAAGCCCATCCAAAATTTGGTAGTCTTGTTACCATATGGATGATTCAAAGCAGTAAGCACAAACCTGTTCTCCAAGGGTTCAAGAGAAATCAACAACTTGCTTGGTAATTGGCCACAAAACAGACAGCAAGTAGCAGTGATTTTGATCAATGCCAGCCTGTACTGGATCTAGTGCAATGACTTAAGACAGAATGAAATCAGTTTAAATTGTACTCATTTAAAACTAGATATTTTAGATAAAAATCAGAATGGAGAATTCATACCAAGCCTGCATTGTCAAGGCTACTGCTCAAAATGTTTAATGCCCTTTTATTCTAAAAGTGAAATAAATCACAACTGTATGTGTCTTATCTGTTAGATTTATTGTACTGAGGACAGTGAGAAATATTCTTATTTGTTCAGTCACTGAATTAATTGTTACTGCCTTTTTTAGATCTTTAAAGAAAAAAGGATACTCATTTTATTTGCTCTATTAACTCCCAAAGTGTCTGATTCAGTAAAAACTCAGTTTTCCACTCTGCAAAAATCACCCCCAAAATGCTGGGTTTAGGACTTTAAAGATCAAAAAGACTGATAAGGCTTTTAAAGAATCTCTCCCAATTTTATTTTTTTTAACATTCTCTTGTTTTTCGTTCTAGTTAAAAACATACCTAATATGATAAATTATTGTCCTATACCCAAAGTGTCTGGAGCACACACACTCACGTACACTTGGTAGTCATGTCTGCTGCACACAAACAAGAAATAGCAGCTTATGAATGGGAACAGACACTTCATTTGTCTTTAGTAATTCAGCTCTGAAGTATGTTTATTCACTGACATACTAGACATGGAAGAACTAACCTGGTATTTTACCTAAAATTATTTAGGAGTTTACTAAATTCAGTCACCCATATAAAAATCCATATATTCATATATCCATAGAACCTTTCACTTCCTTTACCTGCCACAGGAAAAAATAAACAAGCAAACAAAAAACACTCAAGAAATGACATATTTATTCCCATTCTGGTTGTTACCCAAGTCATTGGGGAAAAAAAGTCTCCACGGTGCCTGAACAAGGCAGATCCCATTATGTTAACTACCTTCTTCTAGAGAAAAATAAAACAGTGCAACGTCCAAGATATGTGTGGGTTAAAACTCCACGGCAATGCCTCGCTGCTGTAACACCCACTTCCTCAGGCTGTTACTTTTGCACCTTTGTATGTCTTTAACAGGATGATAAATGCTTTTTAAGCCGTAGCCAGGACTTCAAGGAGCCTGGGTTCTTTAAGACTCACCAAAATAAATAAGAACCCAGTCCTACCTACCTTAGATATTTCTGGCTCCACTTGTTGTCTCTTGGGTGTCTCTTTTGACTCAGGCGTTTTTGGAGCACTAGTGTTCTTAACAGAGGGCGATTCAACTCCTTCACCTTCAAGTTGCAGATTAATACCTTCTGTGGGGACAGGGTGATCAATACCATTTGGATTCAGATTGCAATGGATAGCTGGGGAAAAAATATGAGAAAGAGCTTAGGAAAGAAGAACCCAACGTTACAAACACTTATCACAAAGTACTCAGGAAGTGCCACATGGCAACCAGAGCTATGTCAGATCATGGCAAATGAACTGTCTATACCTTGACGTGGACTCAGGGCAAGATATTTGAGAAAGAAAATGAGAGGCAATGCAGCACTGTATAAGGCTATTTAGTGCAGGTTACTGTGTTGAACTGTGCTCTACTGTATTCACTACAGCATCCAAGACCCTCAACTTACAGCTTTTACTAGGGTAGAACAATATATCCCATGTATTTATCATTCAGCCATAACTTTTTTTCTTTTCTAGGCAAGCAAGTTAAAGTTTTTCTATTACATTTTCAATTACTACAACATTCTAGGCCCTAAACTATGTAGGACAAGTAAGCTGTGGGCAGCGAGTCAGCAAGTCGGTCTCGGCAGAGAGTAATGACTTACCCAGCTGATTATCTCTCCTTCAGCACTTTGTACCACCGCAAATTACCACCTACACCATCCTAATAAGCAAGAGGGATGTACTCTCTAGGAGCATATAATGAGGTGTGGACTAATGACAGCAGAATAAGGAAAGCAGCCGGAGGAAAAAAAATAAAACAAATGCAAACCATACCACAGAAATGCACATTTAGAACTACTGCAGTAGTTTAATTGTTTTCTGTCTAAAATTTCACATTTACAAAGAGAGTAGCCTTAACAACCTTCTTGGCACGTGTAGCAATTTTAAAAGTTGTGGATCCTGAGGCAATATCCCCTTCATGCGACCATCCGATTTTTGCATTCATGCTCCTGGGTAACTGCTACTTTTAGCATTACTCATGATTAATGGTCCCAACTTCACCCGTACACAAAAGAACATTGCTCAGATACTGTGCTGCAGTGTTTGACAGACCTGAATAGAAACCCAAAACACAATGTAAAGCCAAAATAAAAGCTGCCCTTTTACTCTTGCTTGGCTTCGAAGCAAAGGATGGGGAGCAGGGGGAGGAATCAGAACTGCCAGTTTCTACCAGCTACAGATCAGCCCTTGAAAGACTCTTGTCAGAAACAGGCTCAAGCTGTCGGAGAAGGCAAAGGGTCCTTCAACTACAGCACCTTTTGAAAATCCATTCACCTTAAATCCAAGAGTCTTAATTGAAAACTTGGAGACTAAATTGCGGCAATTCCTTGATGCAGAATAAAAGCAGAGGCCAAAAAGTTGGCCTTTTCTCCTTGGGGTTTTTAAAAACATTGAAATATTTCTAAAAAGGTAAGTAATCTGTCCAAGCACTACAATACCTACATCTGCAAGCTAGGGATGGAAACATCCGCTATCTTCAAGTCGAAGGAACATTATGAAGGATAATTCATTAACAACACTGAGTGATGGAAAGCAGTAAAGAATTGCAACATGTTTTATTACAAATTGCAGCCATTTTGTATAGAAGAACAGAAAAATATGTCACCAGCCCACAGAAAACTAGTAAATGAAACTAAAAATGGGAAGGGAACTAAATTTCAGTCTCCCTGTGAATAGCTGTAGGGGATTAGTCCTGGAATTCTTTTACAAGTATGTAAAAGAGACAGAGACCCCTCTCCAAATAGTCAATTCTTTAGCAGACAGCCGGAGAGGAGGCAGCATCACTAGACTACATCATGTCCAGAGCTGAGCCCTGCAGGGACCTGCTTCTGGGGAAGGGAAAAGAAGAGGTGAATGATGCAGAGCTTCTGGAGGTGAGGCAGGGTTTCTACCAGCTACCCCAGGCACTACCACAGGAGGAGGATTTCCACCTAAAAATCCCATCTTTCTCAAAAGGGATCCTCCATCTGCTTAGGCCTTGCATAGGGAGTTGTGGCTTTGCTTTAAAAGCACTGAAAACCCTCTGAGAAGTTTTTTGGGAACTCCTGGGTTTCCCCTTTTGTTTCTCAAACACAAGAGAATTTTTTATTTTAATAGGGTAAAAAGAACATGAGGAAAAGGAGTCTGGAGCAGTCTGTGTGGCTGTTGTTCTTATCTGTCATCTTTCTGTCTCATTTTAGTAGGGTAAGCTCTGCAATTTCTTCCTTATACCTAGAGAGCTGCTATAGAGCCTTGTTTCCCAAACCAACTCTAAGGAGCTTTTTCCTAAGTCTCGCTGCAGCTCTTCTTGCAAGTCTCTTTCTTCCCTGGTTCAAACCAATTCTGTAGGTTGGCTGAAGGCAATGCAAAACCAAATCCCATCATTCTGGCATTGCCTCTCACTGGTGCGGAGGGAAAAATAGATGACTGTCTTCAAGTCAGTCCTTTTCACCTACTGGTTTTCCCAGCCACACCACTGAGTCAATCCAAAACATAAATACTTAAATCTTAATAACATTAGTAGAGGCCTTTCCTAACTTTTGAGTCCTTTATTTCTAGGTATACTCCATACCTACCCCTTCCTGAATTCTGCTTTTTTCATGTACAAGACTGCAATGGAATTGAACACAGCTGCTGCTTGTTTTTTCCCTTGCAGAACCTCTTTCTGTGTCAGAGAAGAAGCAAAATCTTTTTTACTTCTGCAGTGAAGCTAACAGGCTTCACCTGCTCTGGCTGTATGGCCATTATGGGGAAGTATCCAGAACCTGACAAGCTGTTATGATGAAGGGTGTCTTTAGGGCTTTTAAGCTCCCATGGGAGGTTTCAAAGAGATATTATTTTGTGGTTTATATATACATCAGTGTGTCTTAAGACACAAAAAAATTCTCTCCCCCCTGGATCATATCCACCTATCATTATCTATCTCCTCTCGATCATATTTACCTACCTGAAAAAACTATAGTAATTTCTAATGACTACTTTACTTATCCGTCAGACCACAAAGAAGATGGATGTGATCCACCAAGACAGACTTTTTTGCAGCCTAATGAGGATGGAAACTGTTCTGTTAGTAGCCAGACTAATTCCCTCCTTCACAAAAAATGGGAGATGTTCTAAAACACCTGTAAAGTACCCCCAGCACACCCCGGCTCTCCAGCAAGTGGGAGACACTTGTGATGGAATGCAGTCCATAAAAATCCCTCCAACTTTCTTCTGCGAGGATCTTGCCTATCTGAACGGAAAGACTTATGCATACACCTTTGCAACATTAATACACCTGAGCAGCATCCAGAAGCAGGCAGGTTTTGGCTGACAGCCCCCTTCCGGTGCTCGATAGAGAGAAATCACAAAGCACAGTGGGACTTAACACTGCCTGAAGAACAATGCCAGCAGCAAGCTTCCTGTGGAGTGCACCTCCCCCCTTCCCAGTGCCCCCAAACAATACAGATTAGGGAGGAGGGTGGTAGGGGATGGTAGGAAAGCCTTCTGGGTCAGCATTGATTTACCATGCATTACAGGGAGCAAATGATCCAGATTTCTGGTAACATGGTAGCATAAGCATCACCTGGGTTGCTCAAAAAAGAAATAAACAACATGTTAAGATGCTGCCTGACTCTTAGCCCATCATTCTTTCAGAAGTAATGGATGTTAGTGCTGTTTCAGCAATGCTTTATACTGGGCTCCTTCAGGACACAAAAGAGAAAGAATTGGAGAGGCTGCTAGCAATTACATAAACACCCATTAGCTTTTTATTGAAGAGAGGCAACAGGTTAAAAGAAACACAGGCTGCCTTGGAAAAGACTTTTCCAAAGTTGCTGATATTGGGGGTGGGGGGAACAACTTTTTTTTTTATTTCCTAGGGGTAGAGGGAGAAGGAAAGAGTTCATCTCTCTTCTTTACCCTCATCACAGTCTTGGCTTACCTTGACTGAACCTGTTCCTTAAGAAAGGCACACCTAGAACAAGAGCCTCAGCACGGGGAGGGGCAGGAGGGGAAAAAAGCAGAGGCAAGGATAGAGGATAAAGTATCTCAGTCACTTGGCAAAGCTAATCTCTCTTTGGCATGAGCCATCTTCAGGTAACCAGCTCTATTGTTTTCCCCTAATGCTGCCTCCAACTCTCAGCTACACAGAGGGTAATAAGGAAAGAATATTTGCTTGCATGGGTCTGTTATTTCCTGTTACCACACAGAAATGCATATTTCCATTTCTGTGGCAGACAGAGGTGGAGCTTTTGCCTCCTTTTAAATGTCAATATAAACCATAATGGCTCCCTTTCAAGATTTTTTTTTAAAAGCAGGGAAAGAGGTCAAGATTTTATCAACAACGTATTCTCTTCTTAAATCAGCACCTTACATAATTTTAGCTAGATAAGACCAGCTCTAAACTCGGGATCAACTACGCAAAACTAAAGAGGCCTGGATCACCCAGGGTTAAGGTCCTGTAGAACTGAGTCTAAGCAGCTCTTACAAAAGAATCACAAATCACCAACATTATCACACCCCAACTGCTTAGACCATCTTAGCTCACTCTCCTTAAATCTCTTCAGGACTTAATGGCATTCATCTGGAAAAGATTCTACCTACAAAGCAGTTTCTTTCTAAAACACTTGTTCAGGCTCTTACTTCTCATTACCCTGGTATTAGCTAACACTAGCTCACCCCACCCTCTGCATTCAGACCATTTTCCCACACTGCTGCTTTGACAATATCCCTACTGTCTCAGCACCTCTTCACTCTAACAAATTAAATCCATCTCATCATTCACAGATTTTAGAAGTCCACCAAGACACCAAACCCTACCTCCAAATCAGCTGACAGTATCAGTCTAATACCACTAGATATCAAATGGTTTTGAAACAGCACCTCTTCCAATAGTCTTCCATACCATCTCATTATTCATATATCATCCATATGTCTCAGTAATACAACTCTTCATCCAGTCTCACAGCACTTAAATTTTCTTTTCCCTGCTGAAAACCCCACCTAAGAGTTGATTAATGCCATGTCTCTCTTCATGCTTCCCAACAATTGTCACTTAAATTGGACTGAAAGCTTTCTGTGGTGGGAATTTGTTTTCTTTTGGGGAGGAAGGGTGGATGTTCTGTACATCTCTGACTGCACAGCAACAAGCCACATGACAAATGGTGCTGGCAGACGTAATAACACAGATCCACAGATTACATTTACGAAACAAACTATTATTTAAAACAAAGGTACTTAAGTGCTCTTGTACTCCTAGCTCAATAGCAGAGCTGAATCTACAGGAAAATATCCACTTTTCCATGAACATTAAAGAAAAGACTGCTGAGATCTGCCAAGTTATGAGAGTCAAAAGCTCTGTGAGAAAATAGTAAGTGGAGCACCCAAAATGGAAAAATGACCATGTCTGTCCTAAAAAACTAGGGAAGGAACAAAATTAATGCAATACACAGCGTATTTTTTTCCACATGCTAGAACACAAACCCAAGTCCTGTCCATGTAGACAGAGCAAGAGAATTTGTTGCCCTGCAGAAGCTGACACGTGGTAGCTGAGCTCTGTGCCCACACAGATCCCTTACGGTATGCATATGCAGTTCAAAAAGAAAGCTCGCAGGGCAATGCAAATGCTCTGCTCCCCTCACTACCTCCCTCCCATAGATGCCTGCCTCCCAGATGGCAAGCAGCCAAGAGACAGCTTGTCTGAGCACGCTTGATGGTACACAAGAGTCACCAAGAGCCATAGTAAGTTACTGGCATCTGGGGGGCAAGCCTTGCCTTTTGCTAGAGGGTGCTTCGTGAATCCTTCTTGAGAAAAGCCTGAAGGCACTCTTCAAAACACAGCCTTGATATATCCCAAGTTTTGGATGGGCAGATGGAAAGTCTTTGTCTCTCCATCTGTAGGCTCAAGGCGTAGCAGATCAAACCTATGATCAATCGTTACCTCTGTGCTCTCTACTGCCTGCCGTGTCAAACATTTCGTAACTACTTGTTTCGGTGGGAATACTGCTGGCTGCTTGAAACTTCAAGCAGATCAATTAAGGCTACATTAAAGCATATTTGGCAAGTACTTGAGTTACATGCAATAACAATTGCTCTATTCTGAAAAGCGATCGAGTAAAAATAGCATCTTCTTACTCATCTGCCCTGTTCTGTGTGCATCACAGTCATATGCTAGCTTTTGCTATTCAGAGACAAAAAGCAGGCATGGGAGATACCCATCCAACCTCTAACAATGCTTAGAAAACTTTCATGTGTCAAATACTGGTAAACATGCAAGCTCCATTTTATGTATTCATGCCAGACTTAGCTGCACAATACTAGGAGGTAAGTCCATGTAATCCATCTGCTACTCCCACCATAAAACACCATATTGTTGAAAAATACAGACAGAAGTTAGTCCACAGAGCTGGAACATTAACAAACTCAGCCTGGACATAGCAGGGACCTTATAAAAAGGATCCAAATATCTTTTCAGTCACCTCAAGTCTTCATAAAGGTTATGAAGATTTAACAGATCTTTCCAGGAAAGGAGATCCTGCAAGACCTTTGGACAGCAGCTCTCACTGGACCCATTCCTTCTATTTCTGCTGAGTTCTTGTCAAAAGCCAATCAAATCTCCAATAACACAAAATTCTGCAGTCAGCTGTTTCAGTCAGGCTTCCAGGTGCTGTGTTTCAATACCAAGTCGTCAAACAACCATCCCTGGGGCTCTTTCCTTGCCATCGTTCACAATCCACTTTAACTGGGCTGATCAGATTCAGGAGACATTCACATTGAGAGCATTGAGATCTCATTCCAGAGTGAGATGGCTGCTCACGCTGACCAAATGAGCAAGAAGGATCCGTACTGCAAAGCCCCTCCTGTACTTCCAGAAGCTTGTTCTCCATTAGTAACTCTGACTATCCCTAGAAAACATGGGATTATTTCAAAGATTATGTCTGACCTGAGCAGTTAGTACCACATCTACAATACTAAAAAACAAGATTAAAAACAGCTAATAAAGATGACCTTAATTTGTAGCATAAAATTTAGGATTATTTTGCCTACTTCATCTGGCAGAAAGTTTTTCCACAGTAATCTGTTTCTGTAACTCCCATAGATGGTCTATCTGTCTCATCAACCAGTTTCTAGTTTTGAGAAACTGTCTGGCTTTTGCCTATAGGAATTACTTCTCTATATAGTCCTATCTTCAGCTAATGTAAATCAGCATAGTTCCCTCAACCCATCACTTTGGACCAGCTAAAACTGCAAAGTTTCACACGAACCCAACCTGCTGCTTACGTTGCTACCTCGTAAATACTGCTGGCAACCTGCTGAGGAAGTACCTTCAAGATTTTGCCCACTCTGTTTCTTCAATCTGCCTATCTAATGGCCACCACAACAGCATTCTCACAGAGCAAAGAAACCCACCAAATCAGTCAGGACCTGTTCTACTTCAGTAGAGATAACATGAATTTATCAGAAACCTCCTCTAAGGCTGAAGTCTCAAAGCACTTACCTGAAGTTACACTGATGTCTAGCTATCTGCCTCTGTTGGTCAGTAACAAAAATCAGCATTAAGCTATTACAAATAGGCTGTGCCAAAAGCCAAGCCAGTGCTGAGCTGTGAGGTTCTCTGTAAACTGCTGCTACTGATGAGCTGAACCCATAGGTTTCAGTTCAAAGCTCAGATAGAAATAGGCAGCAAGGCCTGGCAGACACAGCAGCACACTGCTGTACTATCAGGTCCCTCCAGAGAGCTGCTTGTCTTTCTAGCCTCTCTTTATCATGACTATTCATCATCTACTGGATTAATCAATTTAACAAATAAACTTCTTATAACATATGAATTTTACAATCAAGAGTGTTCAAGCAGTGGGACATGCCCTCCAGCTGGGAGGTATCTTGAAAGGCAAGAGAAGAGACAGCTCTGCAGCAAGGAACTGAACATTGAACCAGGTCAGGATGGGCAGGGAAGGCAGAGCAGACGGGAGACAGGTGTAGGAAGAGGATACAGGCAGAAGCGGATAAAGCATTTATAGGAAGGATGTTCATTTTAGCTTCTAACAGTAAGTTATCGAGCTTTTACCTTTTTTACCCCTTCAGAATTATCATCAGCAAGACAAAATTTAAAGTAACTATGCTCCTGATGTGGCTATCTCTGAATCTCCCTAGATGGGCAACTGGGTAGCCATCCCACAGTACCAAGCCAATTACTACTACAAGCCATTTGCTATCTCCAGAAACAATGAAAAAGCGCCCAAAACTAAAGCCAAAGACAAACACAGAAAGAGAAAAAATGTGAGACAATCTACTACACTCCACATACATCTCTTACACACACCTCAGCTGTTAGAGGCAGCTGATGGTAGCAAGCCTTGTTTAGCATCAGAAGTATATCCAGAAACCAGAATGAGTAACTTAGGAATTTCATTCAGAATCAAACTAAACTCATAATTTGGTTGAACGCTATGCAAATCTTGAGTGTACAGAGAGAACAAAGACTCCTTAGTTGTCTACAGAACAGAAACACTAAGCCCAGAATAAGAAGTCCTCTTTTGTATGGGTTAGGTTTGCTTTTTAAGGCCCTCATCCCACCAGGGTACTTACTCACTTAAGTTTACTCAGCTAAGAAATTTACTTGTGCATTTTTGACAATTTTCCTACTGGAGACTATTTAGTTTATGTATGGCAATATCCACTTGCCATCCCTCATCTCATAGACTTTAACAAAGGCAGTAAACATAAAAGACAGTTTCTGTTACACCTGCTCTTCAGGAGACAGATGCACATTATCACTATGCTACATAGACTTTGGAGCCTCAGCAATGCAGGTTCTGCCTTTGTTACAGCAACAGGATTTCTTGATAAAAAGCAGGCACAATGACTGGACAGCCAAATTATTTCTGAAGCATTTTCTCATTCCGTTTTAATAAATGTACAGTTGGTACAAGCAGCTCTTGAACTCACAGCGGCAACAGAGAGGCTCATTGAAAAGAGGACCAAGTCAGTCAATAAGTAAGGCAAGCCTACCACAAATCCTGCACAGGTACAGAGGAAGAGTAGAACACTGGCAAAGAAGGGGACTAGTGAGCTATGCAGTTATCTCAGAGCAAAATGGATCTTAGTGAACAAAGTAATAAAGGTCAGTTACATCATCGTATGTATACAGGAACATAATTTGAGCAATGGATTACAGTACAAAGTAGTCATTTGTTTTGCAAACTAATTTCATCCTCTGTTAATAAGAAGGCTTGTGCGAGCATCTACAAAGCTTCTCCTGAAAAATGAAATCAAGTTTGTGAGACGCACAGACTTGCAACCAAAGAGGGTGCTACAGGAGATAAGTGTAAGTAAGAAAAAAAAATAAATCAATGAGTAGACAGAGAGGAAAAGTCCTAAAATAACACTCTCTCTGAAGGAAAAGTATCCACCATACACTGCAATTGTCAGTCACCAACTGACTTAGACAAACTCCAGACTAGGTACCACTGTTGCCCTCTGAGGATTTCACAGTGAATATGGAGAGGAAGTAGATAGAAAAGATAAAGAACACACCAGGGTAAGAAACAAGTCTTCATTATTCCACTATTCCTGGAAGAAACTTGTCTTGCAATCACTGCTTAGGAGATTAGCTAGTCGTGGTCCACCGCAAATTATATTTCTAAGAATGCCTCATCTCAGGTCCCAATAGCACTACTATTCAATTCTATTATCAAACAGCATTACATCAGAAGCCTTTTCTAAACACTAGTAAGCCTACCCAGCATACAAAGAATGGCTCAGACACACACAAGTTTTTACTATGGCATCAGAGGTGCACTGTCCCAGACACACATCACAGATCTCTGCTTTTGCCCTACTCATGAAAGGCGGCATCCACTGAACACGTGGCACAGAGATGGCTGCAATTCAGCTGTGGATCCGGGCTCTCTTTCTTGTCCCATGAATGATGGACAAAGTCATCAAAATGCAAAGGAAAATACATTTATTCATTGTCACTAGCATAACCAGCTTGCAACCTGGCAGCTGACTTCTGTTTTCAGCCCTGGCTTTCTCTCAACTGCCTGAAAGCTACCTCCTTTATCATTGTTCAAGGCTACCCCTTCCCTTGCACATTTAACTGAAGAGCCTGGAAATGCCTTCTGTCCTTCCCCCAGTAAAATTCTTCACCTCCTACTGCTTACTCATACCACTGTATCCTACTCACTCTAGTACCCCAGCTGATTTGTGTAGCGACAAACTATTAGCTGAGAGCATGCAATTATTTTGCTAGAAGAAAATCCAGGAGAAAGCTTCTATTTACACACATTACAATTCTTCTTTCTTTATGTTTCTGAAACAGCATTATTAAAAGTCTCTTTCTTGCTTTTACTAGGTTATTTGCAGCGAAGAAAATCAACTCAACTAAAATCCCCTCGGGGGGGCACAAAAACAGGGCAGAGGAGAGCAAATGAGTGGGGGAATGGAGAGAAGTAATGATCTGAATGTTCAGCTGAACAATATGAGCTAGCAAGGTTCCATGTTATACGGAGACAAACAGGACTGCACTAAATATAGGCTACAATTCACCCCAAATGTCTTCCTCATGCCCTTTTCCTGTTCAGTCACATACTCTCTGCAAGCATATCAGATCCTGTAATGGAATGCAGAGTTCACTTCAGTCCCCCTGCCCACCTGCTTGCTTCATCCAGGAGCAGCACGTATTAAGGTCAATTCTTGCTGTTCCAAGTGATGAACCTGCTCTTTGATGCCAAGTTTAGCTTATGCCACACACAGAACATGCAGCTACTGACAGCAACTCCCTCATCATTCTCTTTGTAGCCCTTCCGCCACAGGACACATCTGCAGAGAAAAAGACCACCCTATGCAAAGGTGAGGAAACATACAACCTACCCAAGGCAGAAGCCACTAAGGGTGAGATCTGTAAATCTGCTCTGCTTCAGGCTCTCCTGAAGGCCTCTCTCAGACCACATTTCACCTCATTTATGTAGGGCAATACAGTAGTTTCCAGCCCTACCTGCTGTGGGGAACTGGCATTTTCCAGAATGGCATTTCTACAGCTGCAGCCTAATGCTGGGTCCCTTCTTCCCCCAAAGTCCCATTGACCTGACATAGCAGACAGTTTCTCTTACAGAACAGTATCAGTTCTTCTATGTTGGGGAAAAGAGAGCTACTATCGTACATCATGACCCTGTCTGTTAACATTTTTATAGCTCAGTGCCCAATTCCCTCTCCTTGCTGTGTTTCTAGCTTGCCCTGGCCAATTTCTCCTCTCAGTTACTTGATGCAAATCAACCTGTTGTGGTGAGTGGAATTGTTCTGGATGCACACAAGATGGGCTAGACTTTGTTACAAAAGTGATCAGGCTGGATCAGACTAAAAGTCTAGCCCTTTATGCTGCTGCTTAAGGAAACAGTGTGAGAGCAGGGCATACATGAATTGATCCTCCCTTGGCAGGCTAGGAATGACCCAAGGTTGAAAGCTGCACCTGGGGAACTGTGTGTTATTAAAAAAGAGGAAATAGTTTTTCTCATTTTAAGCACAAAACCCTACAGCTTCATTGTTCTGCCTTGTGAACTAGTTCCTTTTTCACCTTCTCCAAACCACTCCTCAGTGTCTAAGGATTCTCTTCAAGGTCATCTGTTTTCCAAGCTAAAGAATCCAGATCTTTGTAACCTGCCCTCACAGAACATACCACGTCTCTGACTGCCCTCTCCTGTATTCTTTCCAGTCCTGTGCCTTTTTTGGGGCATGGCGAGCAAAACTGCAGGGAGCATTCAAAATACAAGAGCAATATGCAGTTTTACAGAAACAAAGATGTTTCTTGCCTTCTTTTGAGCTCTTCCTGATAGTTCCTGAAATCCTATTTGCTCTTTTGACCACCACCAACCAGACTGTTTCAGAAGACTTCAAAATTACTCCATTTTCTGGCCATTTTCCTCCACCTTTGCCTTTGGCATCTTCCAGAACTACTCCCTCGACATTCTCTGCATGCTTTGAGCAAATAATTGAGTGCTGAGTTGTTCAACTGTTAATCTGCAAGGGTAAATACCTGTATCCATTCAAAGGTAACAGCTTTCATGAGAAATAACCCACAATAGCATTGCTTAGTCCCAACCTCCAAGTATCTTCTGTGGACAGACAGAGGAGTCCTTGACTCAGAAATCACATAGTTTGGACAAAAAAGAAAGACACCAGAGAGATGGGACAGAGCATGAGAGGATAAAGCTGTCTCAGCCAGGACAACAGAGAAAACTGGCACCAGAACCACACATAGTATGCCCAGCAAACCCAGAAACTCAATACTGAGTGCACTGAGCAGTAGCCCTCCAACAGCTTTACTACCTCTGCAAATTAGCTGTAGTACTTTCAGAGTCCAATGGGCAAAACAAGAACTTACGGTGCTATGCAAACACCTAGGTCTGCACTTATTGGCAAGCCGGCACAGATGATGTTTGGGACAGAAACCTCTCCGTGGTTATCAGCTGAACAACCTGCACCAATCTGCAGCTCCGCCACCACCTGGCTACTCTGCCTTACTCTGAGCTTCTCAAAGCTGCTCTCCTGCCATAACCCTTGTGACACAGCAATACTGGGAATGGAAAGCACAAGACTGGCTACAAACAGCTTGCCTTGGCATGGTACACTGAGCTGTAAGTGAGAAGAACAAAGCTCATGACCTCCTTGGATGTTATCTGCCATGCTTGGACATCTCAAGAAAAAAAAAAACAACAAAACTCTCAAGAATTCTATTTTATAATTTCCATTTAAGCAGTAAACACGGGATCTTACTTCACTACAGACTTTGTCAGTAACTTCCAGTAGCATGTTAGAAAGTGTACTTAATGTCTAATGCTCATCATTTGCTCACTTGCCTTCTCCTCTTGGTGAACAAAGCACATAAACTTTCAAAGCACCATTCCTTCCCTTGCCCATGCATCATCACCACCACCTGACAAGTTTTATCCTTATGATGGGATTTGATTGCATCCCATTTGATGCCAATTTGTGCTAATCAATATCCTCCTGGAGCTTCTGAGTCTTCCAGGTATTTTAAAGGGTAAGGCCAAATACTTACAGAATTGTATCTAAACTGGCTGACCTGAAAGCACTTCTAAGTTTCCAGGTACGCTCTTATCCTACAACCAAATTTCACCCAAGGGAAACACAGCAACACACCAAGTCTATACTGTATGTTGATTCCTGCCTAATATGTGCTCATTTCTGAAACCAGAAAGGGGAAAATGACCATACAACTTGCAAGCATATCCACTCCCCACTCAGTCTAAATACACCCAATGAGACTTCAGTACAGTGACATTCTTTGTTGCCACAGCTTCATTTTGTGGTCTCCAGTTCCCACAGTGGAATGCACCTTCTGAACTTCAGCTCATAGTCTCCCTGTAAGATGCCTGAGGAGCACAGTGTGGCCGTTCAAAATGAGAACTTGCAGTGCAAAATAGACTCCTGGCCTTAGATAGCTGCATTATTCCTTGGGAGAGGGACGATTGGCTATCTATCTTGTTAAAGACAGATGCAATGAACTGTGATGGAGCAGACTTTTTCAAATGTAGCAACCTAGCTAGGAAAGCTCTACGTAGTGGTTCAAAGCAGAGGAGGACACACTGCCACCAAGCTGTACGCACACTAGCAGGGAGGTGGAGGGTGGTGGTGGTGTGTCAAGAAGCCCCATCTTCTGAAGTTGTGCTGTTGCTGAGCACTAAAGAAGGGTACAGATGCTACAGCTCAACAGGAAGACTCGCACATGAATGTAGATGGGAGAAGATCTACGTTCCAGTCTGGAATATCATGATTGCTGATGCATTTTTGCAATAAATGGTCACTAAATAACATACAGAACTGGTACCAAGACCAAAGGCTGGAGTTCAGGTCTTACTTCTCTCTGTCCTGTGTGCACCTCCACCACTGGTCTTACCCATCTCCTCTGCTATGACCCAATGTGACAGTTTCAACTAGAGCGGTAGATGCGCATCTCAGCCCTGCTTCCAACTGACATCTTTTTCTTAGCTACATGTCTGAGTCCCTCAAGCTAAGGGTTGGAAACTACTGAAGAAAACAAGGGCATCGATGGACGCACATGCTAGTTTTGAATGACAGAGTTACTTCTTTGCTCCACAAGCAATTAAGTGTGCTGAAACCCCATCTATTAGACCACATCCCCTGGAAACTTAGGTGTGGAGACATCTAGTCTGAGCCTGGAGTGGGTGTAAGAATAAGACAAAGTTGAATAACTGAGTATCTGTCAAAAGAGTTGTACTTTTGGGCACACCCTGGAACAGCATGATAGGTACCTACACTGAACCTGCTTCAAAGCTCTCCTTCAGGTGGTCTTGAATTCGCTTTAACATTCCTCACTCAGTTTAACATTCCTGTGAGCACATCTATGAGGTCACCACATCTCAAGTCTCTGAGGAAACACATTCAATATCTGCTGGAGTTGGTTCAGCACTGAAGGCTTTCCACCCAGGTATATCTCATTGCTGAAATTCAGAAGATCACTTTGACAGAAGTTGGTTACAAGCTACAAATAACTTCAGTGTTCTGGCAGTTAACCTTGACACCACACCCCAGAATGCCCTAACCTCCTTCGAGTCTCTAGTCCCCTTGAGGATTACCAAGGGGTAAAGCCAGAGTCACTGTCATTTTATGCCAGCAAGACTCCACTTCTTAGTAAAAAATATTCTCTAGTAGGCAGATCCAGAGTGTCAGTGGCACGAGCCCCCTACAGAAGAGCCACAGGACAGTAGAATTTTACATTAACTTCCAGGAAGAGACTAGCAACAACTGTACGTATGCACTTTCCAAAGCCTATACACAGAAGGAAAGGCCTTAGACTAAACTTCATTAAACACTTACTATGAAAGAACTCCATGATATAATTAGCACTTCTTTGCTCAGGAATCTCAAAGACACCACAGGTCAGAGCTGCAGGGGATCCAACAGAACTGTGCGGGATTACCCACATGCATACATTATCTGGTGGGTGCTGTCAGTCTCTCACTTTCTTGTGCAATAAACACTGAGGGGGAAGAAATCATCATTTCTCTTCCCCTTTACCTCTGCTGCACAAGAGCAAAAAGAAAAAAAAAATAAATTTCAGAACACTGTTGCAGAGATCAAAAGCCTTTTTCTACTGGCTCTGACCTAGTTCTTTCATTCTTACTAGAGGGAAAAAAAACACTTAAAGGAACATTGTCAAAACTGTTAGGTCTAAAAATAGACTTACCTTGGCAGTGCTCCCATCTAGATGGGCTCATATTAAGGAGTGCAAACTCATTTTCCCCATACACACACCAATCCTTTCATCAATCTGGAAGCACTGGTACTATGCAGCCCAAAGGACCTCCAAGGTCCACATAATCTCTTTTGGGACACTCAGGTATCGATTATATATAGCTGGCAAGGAACTGTAGTATCCTCCAAGTTCCTATTTTGCATTTGCAAATCCATTGCTGTCAGCTATCCCAGTAAAAATTTGGTATATTTTCCTTAAGTAAACCGCTGGACATTTGTTGCCATAACTAAACTCCAGCACTCCATGCTGTAACACCATTAAAAAGAATCAAATTTGAGGAATATTTCAACAGTGTGCTAGATAAAGTGAGATCAGAATTTTTCAAAGATCCCCCATAAACTAGAAGTAACAAAATATTTTCACTTTGGTCACACAGGGCATTTCAGAAAAGAGAAACAAAGAGTCTCCGGGTTCGTAGCCGAGGCTGACAAACGGACAGCTTCCACAGAACAATAGCCATGGCAGAGCTGGTGAGGCAGCGGATGTTGGCTCCAGCCAGGAGCTCCCATGCTCCAGGATCTGTGGTTCCCTGTGCTCCAGGGACCTCTCCACTCCCTGCCAGTTGCGTCCCAGAGCCAGCCACTTGCGAGTTCACAAAAGCCGCCAGTTGTCCTAGCCGTCCAGAAGCATTGCTACACTCTATAAAAAGATCCGAAGACCCAAGAAGCCCACCCTAGCCAAGGTCCCAGCCACTACCGCAGAGACTAGAAGGCCAGACAACCTCAGCTTAAACCTGGTTTTCAGGGCTTTCCTTATTTCCTAGCTTCCAGAGCTGATGTACAGTAGGTTATGCTCTCAAGATCCCAAGCAGCAAACCAGGAAAGTCTTTTTTTCCAATGAAAACAAAAAAATCAAACAACTAGGAAAAAAAACCCAATACAGTCTGTGTTTCCTGAGTCCAAGACATTTTGAGTTCAGCAAATTGGCAGTTTTCTACAAAACTATCAATTTAGAAGGTTCCACAGCAACTTTACTTTTGACTAGAGTATAATCTGCACACCATGGGGATCAAAGCCACGAGGGACAAGTAACCTCTCAGCTTCCCAAACAGAAGCTGTAATGCCACACGTTACCTACCAAAAGTCACAGTTCATGAAGACGACTCACACCCAGGCCTCGAATACGGCAGAAGATGTATTAAGATAAAAGCATGCTTTTAAGCACGGTCACACAAAGAAACATAGTTCCAACAGAAAATGATGGATAAGAAAAGGCCTTAAATGTGCACACACTACATTCATACAAAGCAGTCACAGCCGCATGGCTATTTGTACTGACGAAGTAGTCATCTTGCTGTGCTAGTGTGAGGGTGATAGAATTATGCAAAGGCAAGAAAGTTGAGGGAGAAAAACCCAAAATGGGAGGAAAGCAGAACATACACACAAGAATGCCTGTTCTGAGAGACCGTAGCAGCGATGCAACCTGGGGTAAGGAAATGGAAAGAAGGAGTTAAAGAAAAAAATCCCATCTCAGGAGAAGGGAAAGGCATTGCTTCCCAAAGCTTTAGCAGAGCTTTCCTTCATTAATATTTACAAAGCTTTTAGAGATTCTCAGATGGAAGGCACTGCAGATATGACACACATTATTACAGACCTGAAAAGATCTAGAAAACAGACTGAGAAGGACTTCAAGTGAATAAAGGAGGATGACATGAGAGAGCACACTGAAAGAGGGGTTCCTGCTGGCATATGAACCATCTGGTGCATGGCAGTCCGTTTCATTTACTTACTTACCCACTACTGATCACGGATGCCTACTTCACATTGTTAAGTTTTCACCACCGAAGAAGCAATGCTTTTATTAACAACCACTACCTTCCTTCTTTATACCAATAGTTTTCAAAACTGCCATTCAGTAAAGCAGCCTACGCATAAGAAATCTGTTTGACTCGTGGTGAGGCTTACAGCTTAGGATGGACAGCTTTGGACACACATAAACACCTTTTGATACATAGTGGTTTTGTTTACCTTAATTTGAGTTTGCTTAGGAAGCTGTTTTTCAGGGATGTTAAACTGCCCACTGCCGTCAGTAAGCGCAAGTTTTTGCTGGACTATCGCTTGTGCTGCTCACTTGGGGTACTCAGCAAAAGACAGCTTCAGCATGATTTTCAGCAATAAAGTAAGTGGTCTTTGATGGAACTGTAGATCTCAGCATACCTGAGAAACAAAGCTCAAGGCTGTCTCAAGACGAGCAACCCCAAAAAACCCCAACATACCCCACATTAAGCATAGGTCAGGGGTCAGATGGCTAGTTTTCACACCGCAGACCTCTGAAATTTTCCCGAGGGCATAGAAGAAAGCAAGATGGGACCCACACCCCAGGATTCCCAGTGCCTTGCTCTAAAGTGCTAGAAAACCTGGTCTAGTGGGAGGTGTCCCTGTCCATGGCAGGCAGGTGGAACTAGATGATCTTTAAGGTCCCTTCCAACCTAAACTATTGTATGATTCTATGAAAACCGAATGAATTTTGGATGCCAACAGCAGGAAAGGGGATTTGCCATTTCCCATACACCTGCTCACATCTCTCCTCCAACTTCCCGAAAGCCCCACGGAAGGGGAACACACAGCCAGTGCCACACTGCCGCAGGAGCCCAGCATCTATTGGAAGACCTCAGCAAAGCATCCACCTTTCCAGCTCTTGGTAGGCACCACCTGAGTCACCGGGCACTTCCCCAGGAGCCGGGCACCTGGCGAACCTCTCAGAGGTTCTCGGTAGGCACCTCACGAACATCTCGCAGCTCCGAGGCACCTCGGCGCTTGGGCTTCTGCATCTCCTACGGGGCGAAGGGGCCGAGGACACCCCGGCAGCTGCTTGAGCTTCGTGGGTACCGTGGCCTCGGGGCGCTTCGGGGATCGGGGCAGCACCGAGGGACGGCGGCGCCCCGGCTCCAGCGGCGGCGGGGCGGGGATGGCGCCCGACGGGCTGAGCGGGGCCGCCGGGGACACTTCGGCGGGAGGCGGCGCAGGTCCGGCCGCCCCGGCCGGGAAAGGCGGCACCTCCGGGCCCGCCGGGAAGTTGCCGGACTGAAGCCTCCGTCTGCCGCAAGCGGCTCGGGCAGAGCCCCCGCCGCCCCCCACG
>VWZL01001852.1:649336-683886 GCA_013396915.1 Stercorarius parasiticus
CTGTGGGAGGCTGGAGGGATGGTGACCACCTCAAGGTGTGGGATGGACGGGGCTGAGCGGGTACCCTGCGGGTACAGAGCCTTTACTTCAAGTCCTCGCAAATCTTACGCCAAACAACCTGGCACCCTCAAGATCTGTCCTAAAATGATTGATGTCCTAAAAACAGTTACGTGTTTGTACCCTTTTCAGTTTCATTATGAGATATCAAAAAAAATTCTGATGATTTTTCTCCTTCAAAAATACCCACTTTTTTTTTGTTTTACACAGAATCACAAAATCACAGAATGGTTCCGGTTGCAAGGGACCTTAAAGATCATCTAGTTCCAAGCCCCCTGCCCTGGGCAGGGACAGCTCCCACTAGACCAGGCTGCTCAAAGCCCCATCCAGCCTGGCCTTGAACACTTCCAGGGATGGGGCATCCACAGCTTCTCTGGGCAACCTGTTCCAGTGCCTCACCACCCTTACAGTAAAGAATTTCTTCCTAATATCCAATCTAAATCTCCCCTCTTTCAGTTCGAGGCCATTACCCCGTGTCCTAGCATAACACGTTTTACATGTATCAACCAATATTAACCTACCCAGAAAGAGTCCATGAGTTCCTTCACTCACCACAGTTATATCATTACTAAAATCGAGAGGAACAGCAGAGGAACCGGGTATACAAGAGCAAATACAGATAGGGCATGAAAACATTTTCACATGTTCTTTTTGTTTGTCAGCAGTGGTTATTGCAGATAATAAGTGTTATTCATGACAGGTTATCTTTGCAAAACAAACCTCCATGAGTTCAACTTAGAGTGCAAGCACATACAATGTGCAAATGAATAAGGTCTTCATAAACCCCAGGAATTTTGACATATCTGAAGTAATTAAAATAAATTGGGGTCTTCATTATTTATTTCATGAAGGGAAACCAGAGCCTGTACAGAACAGCCTTAAAGCCCAACTCTTTCCTGAAGCCTTCTATTACCAACTTTGCCCTGAAGACCTCACTTGTTCTTTGCTCTCATATGCATTTGAACTATTAGCCTTTGTGTTGTATATGAGTCAAGATACAAGCTCCCTGGAGCAGCAGCCTTGTCTTTCACGTTTGCAAAGTGGTAGGCAAACTCACAGTCTTTATAAGTAATAACGATTGAGAGGATATGCTGGTATTCCCAAGCACAATACAATCACACAGCTGATTCCACATGCTGGGTGAAATGGGCTGATCCTCACATACTTTCTGTCATGAAAATGGGGTGTTCCTAGATTTCACGGATTTCAAATATAGGTAATACAGAGATACAACCTTCAGCAGTTTATTCTCAACATCACTACATAAACTTTTGTGATTTTGATGACATTTTGTATTAAGCTGGTGTGTTCAATTAATCATTAATCATTTATTTGGTCATGACGATATTTGGAGGTATGTTAGAGTAATTACCTGGCGAACACATATGTGAAGCAGTGCTTTCTTGGTTAGAATGATTTAGAAGCCATAGAGAGAATAAATCAAGCTCAGAGTTCAAGTGGCATGGATGTGGAGAGCTGGAGTCCTATCCCCATTAGTATGCTGAATTCCTGACTGGTAACTATATTCCAGCTGTGGGCCCTGAGGACATCCCCAGTGAGTACAATTTTACAAAGCCCTTTAAACAGCCCTGTAGTTTTTAATTACGACTTTGTGCCTGCTGAAGAACAGCAAAATTATGGCTGTGACTAGATAGCAAATAGGGCATGACAGACGTTAAAAAGGTGTAGTGTTTGATACCTAATGTTACATGATAGGTAGTGAAACCTAGTATTTAACAGTATCTGAAAACATCGGAAACTTCTCAAATTCTGGTCAAGACTAGGCAAATTGGAATGTAATGTATGTCACTCATTAGAGAAAAGAGGCTGCAAATTGATTCAATTAATCTATGGTAATGTACAATCTGTTTTGAGCAGAGCTTTCAAAAACACCAGTGAGAGCGAGCTAACTTTCTAAAAACACCCTGATTAATTATAGAGTAGAAAAAGACCATCTTCCTCTGCTCAGAAAGAGCTATCTCATCACGCTTCCTTGCCTTCTTGCTTCTCTTTTTACCTTGCCTCTCTCCAGATAGATTTCGTCTAAACTTTCTCTTAAAAGTGTAGCAAACTCCCTTTAAACAGACGCAGTTTGTCACAGCCAAAGACAATTTGCTGTGTGCTTTGCCCTAGGTCAGCAGATGAAATAGGCAATACTGACCAGAAGCTCCTTAGCCATTCGAATTATTTCTAGGTAGGACTTCTGCCAGCTAACGTTAGATAAAAGTACATCCGTCTACAGCGTAGCTCTACTAGAAGAGTTCTGAAGTCTAAACAAGATGTTGTGCTTGTATACTTCACTATCATCCATCATCATTTTTCCCTTTTTATTCTCCTTTTACCTCAGAGAAATTCAACAGTCATTAAGCTTTATGCAGCCCTTTGTGCTCTTAAATCCTTTCTGTAAAACATAGCCAAATCCTCACTCATCTTCACCTGATGACATTGTTACCAAGGTACTTCTGCCATATTCTTGTGACCCAGGATTTTCAAACATGGTTAATTATTTTGGGTGCCCAAACACATACATGGAGCCATCTTTCAGGGACAGTGGAAGAAACATCTTAAAATCGTTGACCTCAAGTCAGGCACCAAGTGTCTCCAGTGGCGAACAGCATCACAGCCATGACTGGACATTTTTGGCTGTGATTCGCTTAGCTGAATGGGCCTCTGCTGTGATGGTGAAATTAAAACCATTCAAAGTTTGTCATCAAACGCAAGTGTGACAGAAATAGCCCTATCACAGGACCATCCCACCTGCCTAACAACTCAGTATCCAGACTTTTGCATTCCCTTGTGTATTGCTGGGAATCAGTACGTGGAAATGGGTGTATTTTCAAAGGTAACTGATGATTTGTGCATTTAGATTGGGGGAAGGTGTGGGAGGAGCATGCATAGGACTATACAGACTTGATATTGATGGGGAAGAAGAAGTGGAGTTTTCCACTTCGGTACCTCTGCCGTTACTGAGATCTGCTGAAGGAAGAAAGAAGGGTTGTACGGCGGTTCAGGAACACTTTCAGCACATGCCCAAGGCCATGAGCTGCACTGTAATGAAAAACAAGGAAGTTTCAGCAGAAATTTTATGGACACTACAGTGTAGGAGGTAGCTGGAAGTTCAGGTGTGAAAGCTGTAAGTAGAGAATTCCTGTCTGATTCCCCTCCCTTAGTCAGAGGCAGCCACGTGGCTGGAAAAACAGCCTCAGGGATACTGGGTGCTAGATCTGGAGTGAGAGGAGGAGGGTGGGGAGTTTCTATGCATTCTCTTTTTTGTTGTAGGAAGTGGCATTTCCTGAGAAGACGACCTACTGAGTTTCATGCAAATACCTGAAAGGTGTGGGGAGAAATGTATTGGGGATTTTTTTCCAATATCCAAACGTATGTTATTAATGTTCTGCAGGGGTCTGATTTTAAAAGGAAAAGGTGCTCTATAACTCAACTAAGCATATACTGAGAAAAGGGGAGAAACCGAGTTTAAGTCCCATGCTCTGATCCATTGAAACAGATTCTTATGCTTGTGTGGACCCAATCCTACCATCACAAAATGAACCAAGGTACGCTGCTGTGTGTTGAAAAGTAAATACCAATATTCAGAAGCAGTTTTTTGGGGTCTGAGAATGACATCAGAAGAGCTAGTAGTCAGGGAGGCTGTAGTCTGCCCCAAAATATTATAAACATATTTAGAATATATGTAATATGATTTCAACAGTATGCCATTAAGGCACTGAGAAGCAGGTTTTAATAGTGTAGTAGTGTAATTGTGTAATTAATTTTCCTTGTCTGTATTATTGCTGAAGTATACTTTGAGTATTGCTTATCTTACACACCTATATTCCCTTGTTGTCAAAAATATCTTGCATGATAATCCATAATCATAGAATCGTAGGATCATTTAGGTTGGAAGGGGCCTTTAATATCATGGAGTTCAACCATCAGCCTAGCACTGCCAAGTCCACCGCTAAACCATGTCCCTAAGCACCACATCCACACGTCTTTTTAAATACCAGCTACCCTGGGCTAGCACTGCTATCTGAAGCAGTGGTTTACCTTCCTGCTCTCTACTGCTATCATTAGCCTCAAGCAGCCTTCCTTTTTACTTAAAACTAACCTGGCACAAAGCCTGTTGAGTGTTACCCCCATCAGTTACCTGCTCTCATTCACTGGTGACTGCCAAAACACAGGGGGTAGCACAAGGAACTGGGCAGTATGAGGTGGGAATAAGCAAGTGAGGGTAGTGTCACCGGTGCAGAACTTGGCTGTTTCAGTGATAGCCTCAGATGAGTTTTTACTGGAGATCTGAGAGCAGTGAGTGAGACTTAGGGTTTCCTGAAAAATGGTTGGGTCCCTTTTCTTCAGAGAAAAGTAAAACATTGAGTGCCCTCCTTACTCTTGATTGGAGGGAGTGAATCACTGAGCCTTACCGCATAAGCATTCCTCATAGAAAATGAAAGAACCATACCTAATAGAGGATGTATATGTAAACAGACCTGGAGAAACAGTCTACCATAGCAGGTCCGTGTGATCAGTTAGCAAACAGTTGGGTAACTTGTTTAAACAATCCTTGACTTCTGCTATTATTTGCTGAACTGCAACTTGCTGTGGGCTGGAACAATTTAATGCTCTCAGTAACCCACAATTATGGAATCACAGTGTCATTGGGGCTGGAAGGCAGCTCTAGGGATCATCTAGTCCAACCCCCTGCTCAGAGCAGGGGCAACGAGAGCAAGTTGCTCAGGGTCGTGTTCAGTCATGTTTGAATACAAAGGGTGGAGACTTCACAGTCTCTCTGGGCAACCTGCTCCAGTGATTGATGACTTCTCATAGTTTCTTTTTCCATCTAAATGGAATTTCATGTGTTTCAGTTTGTGGCCATTGCCTTGTTTCTTTTCACTGGGCACTGCTAAGAAGAGTCTGGCTCCATCTTCTTTACTCCCCCGCCTCAGGTATTTATACACATTGATGAGATCCCCCCGAGCCTTTTCTTCTATAAGCTGAACAGGCCCAGCTCTCTCTGACTCTCCTTGTATGAAAGATACTCTGATCCCTTAATGATCTTCATGGCCCTTCAATGGACACACTCCAGTATGTCCATGTTCTCCAGTTTGTCTAGTTTCCTCTGAATAGCAGTACAACCATCCAGTATATCAGCCACTCCTCCCCAGTTTTGTGTTATCCACACTCTTGCTGAGGGTGCGCACTGTCCTGTCATCCCAGTAGGTCATTAATGAAGATGACAGAACAGTATTGAACTCAGTATCAACCCCTGGGGTAGACCACTGACTTCCAAATGGACTTTGTGCTGCAGATCACAACCCTTTGAGCCCAGCGTATCAGCCAGTTTTTAGTCCCCCTCACCAACCACTTATCGAGTCTGCATTTCATCAGTTGTTCTAAAAAGGTGTTATGGGACACAGTGTTGAAAGCCTCGCTTGTCCATCGAGCTAGTAATTTCATTGTAGAAGGCTCTCAGGTTAGACAGGCATGGTTTCCCTTGTGTAAATCCATTTTGACTATGGATTCCATCCCAATGGCATTCCCACGCTAAATATGGAAAATGTTTTCCAGGATTAGTTGCTCCATCACCTTCACAGGGATCAAGGCAAGGCTGACTGGCCTGTAGTTCTCCAGGTCCTCCTTGCACTTCTTGAAGTGACATTTGCTCTGTTCCAGTCATCAGGAATCTTCTGAAATTACCATGACCTTTCAAAGGTAGTTGTTGAGAGTCACCTTGCAATGGTGTCAGCCAGCTCCCTCATCACTTGCTGGGTGCATCCGATCAGGTCCTGAAGGTTTATATATGTCCAGTTTGTTTAGATGTTCCCTAACCTGATCCTCATCCACCAAGGGTATGTCTTCCCTGACCCAGACTTTCCCACTGTTCTCAGGGGCCTGGGATTCTTCAAGGCTGATCTTACCTGTATAGAGGAAGTGATGGGTTTTTCTATTGCCTTTGTCACTAGGGCCCCCATCCAATTCTCCAGTGGGGCCACATTTTCCCTAGTCTTCCTATTGCTGCTGGTGTAACTGTAGAAGCTCTTCTTGTTGCCCTTCATGTCCTCCACCAGATACATCTCCAGGTGGGGTTTGGCTTTCCTAACACCTTCACTGCAAGCTTGGACCATGTCTCCATATTCCTCCTGGTTATAACAAATTTCTTCTCCACTGTTTGGAGGCTCCTGGGCCTCTGGATACTGGTCTGCTGTGGAGCTAAGTCAACTCCGCTTCTGTAGGGTCCTTATTTTGGCACTTCTATGCTGATTTTTACTGGCTGCGCATTCAGACACCTCCTGCTACACTCACACATTAGACATAGTGCATGCTCTGATGTTTGCATTGTGGAGCCTCAGCGTGCTCAGATTTGGGTAACACGCATGCAGCTCTTCCTGATGGGCAGCTACAAACCTCTACAATTATGAAAAATAGATTTTAAATTCATATTGGTAGCTTTTGTTACAGGTGGAAATAACATCTGAGAAACAGAGTCTCAGAGAGCATTACCATAGCTCTTCTGGGTCTCCCCAGAGAGAAATACATGAACCTGTGCAGTGTGGGACATGGGCATCTGTACAGAGCCCATCTAGAACATGATCTGTGTATGCACAGTAGGGCTGCTACATCCTGAGCATAGTGCACTTACAACCAGAATATTTAATTTGAACAGTCACAGTGGCCCTATCATGCTTGGGCAAAATTATTGGGCAAATTGAAAAAAAGGAAATATCTGAGGAATTCCTGGTGTACAGAAGCTCCAGCCATGGGGAATCTGGAGCATAGAGCTTGGGATTTGACCTTTAACAACAGTAATGTTTGTCACTTACCTCAGTGCCAGTAGGATGAAGCTATAAGTGATAATCAATACGGCGTAGACTTCAGTGTAATAACATACCTAGTGTGATCCTCTGAAGGTCAGAGCTAAAAAAATAACCTGTCTCTTTCTTTAAAAGTCTTTTATGTGCTGGATTTGGATGGAAGCAATTGTGTTATTGCAGATAATAATAACTTGAGAATGATCAGAGTTGATAATGTCTTAGCTTGATGACCTTTACCTGCTTATGAATGACTCAGAACAGCGTTGAAAAATTCAAGTGGTTGGCGGTGATTTGCGAGCATTTATTAAGGCAAATCGGATAATTGCCTTTAACATCACAGATGGCTTGTATTTTCTAAAGTGCTTTTATTTCAGTGCAATAAGATGACTCAGAAACTCAGTGGGATATTATGACCCTGATTTTTCATTGCCTCACACCTCATATAGTGAAAATTCCCAGTGCAGAGGAGGTGTAGGTCCAGAATTGAAGGATTTGGCGCTGTTACTATGCAAACATCAACTGTTATCAGCAATGCAAAGCATCACAGCTCTATCCCCTTTCTCATGTTACTTTTCCTCATCAGTGTTATATATTGAGATCATTCATACAGTGTTACTTTATGTTTCCCCTTTGTATTTTGCATGCTTTTACTACCCAGAGAGACAAGGGAATTTCTAGTGACCCAACAGAACATTAAATTGTCCCTGGCATCCAGGCAAGAACACCTATTCCACATTCCTAAAAGCCTTCCACTTATTTCTGAGCAGGTTGTTTTGTTTTGCTTTTTAATAGAAAGGGAATTCCACATGTATTCTAAGCACAAGAATTCAGAGCGCTGCTCCATATGGGCAAAGATTACGTCTGCTATTTCTTGGCAGAGGAGCAGCAGCATAGGTCTGCTTCCTCTTGGCAGGGAGCAGGAAGGGTAGGATTCATCTCACTGAACTTAATCTATCAAAGCATCAAGCACCCAATAAGACTACATTTCCTAGAAGTCACCAAGGGGAGGAAAAGTAGCATTTGTTGAAGCTTCTTGTCATCCTCTCTCCTGACAGCAGCACTAGCCCAGATGACCAGCGAGCTTAAACAGGTAACTCATAGGGAACTAGGTTTGCAAAGAGAAATCCTACTCTCACTGCCTACTTGTTATATTTTCATTTGTCCTTGAACACAAACGCTCACATTTTTGGGCACCTACGTCTCTGGAGCTTCAGCCTTAAAACTAGGGTTATTTCCCAGGAAGCTTTTCCTGCCACAATGTGGAACTCAACAGAGCTTAAGAGACAGTGAAAACTACAGCATTGCAAAACTATAGTATTTCTGCAATGAGGCATTGTTGTATGCCAAGAAACACCACTCCAGAAAGAGCGTTACCCAGAGAATCTGACATACATCTGTGCTGGAGTTACGACAAAGAACCAATAGTTTCTCCTGCTGACATTTTCAGTACCATACAGTGATCTCCAGTGGGGCTAACAACAGAGCTTACAGCCTAGTACAGACCTCTACCGTGTAATCTAAGGGACTAGAAGCACTGACAGGAGGCAAGATTCTAAATTACAAATAAGCAACGGGATATAAGCATGCACAGGTTTTATCTATGCAAATACATAGCTCGACCTGCTGGTGCAGTGGGGATACATCAGCTGGAGTGACAACAAGTAATTATCAGCTCTGTCCGGCCACTCTGCTAATCTAATCACTCAGCACTGCTAATCAAATCACTCCAGTAGCTGGAGTAGTGTTTCCCTGAATGCCAGCACTGGCTAAAACTGAGCTAAGCACAAATGAAGTCATTCAGGTGTATTAACTTAAAATAATGATTGCAAACAAAGACAAGCTTTGGGAGTGCCAAGTTCTCGGTTCCTACTTTCTCACACCCACAAGCATCATTCCAGGAAAGTGAATGGCATTATTTTGGATTAGGTTGGGATAGAAGCAAGGAGAAGATCTGACTGCAATATCCAGCATGGCTCAGTTGACCCACAGCTCAGGAAAACAGAATTCTCTGTCTACACTGGCTGAAGTGGCTGTGCATGGGTCTTGCTGCCAAGACCAAGGGTGGTAACAGACAGCTAAGGGCAGTTAATCAACCTGAATAATGCCCTGTGATACTTATTTGCCTGGCCTAGCAGGAGAAAACACGTTTGGGGAACAGCACATAGCTACCTGCCTAGCTTAGGCACTACCGCTGGACGGGTGGGAATAGGGATGTGCTCTGGCCCCATTTCATGTTTCCCTGTGGCCGAAGAAGCCTGCTGTCTCTCTCTCTGTCCCCATGGTTATATGGAGAACAGGGTCTGTTTGGGGACAGAGGGAGAAGGTTTATTCAGTGCAGAATTGATAGTCAGATGGAGGAATGTTAGTGAGAGAAGACCATGAAATTCTTCTGTTTCCATCTGTGTGACCGTAAAACATCCCGCAATCCCTTGACATTTTGCTTCCTTAACCCAGCACTTTACAGTAACCCCAAAACTCCATTCCATTGCAAAGTTGGATTTTGCCACCCCCAAAGATAAGCACAAAATAAGTTGTAGGTAATTTTGTGCTCATCTTTGCAAGTGGCTTTGCCTGAGCTGCTGAGAAGCCTTAGGGAAAAGAAGAGAAGAGGAAAAAAGAAGGAAACCACAGAAGTCAGCAGTGCCAGACAGCATTGCAGGCTGAGTATGTTACTTAAGTGCCCTTGCAGACATTATGCAGTTGTACCAAACTGGGTGTAGATGTCCCCAAGTGCCCTGCTCTGACACATTGCGATGAAGAAGCTCTGAAACATGCAGTAGGCCCAGAAATGCAAGTGGTGGTTGTGACTCTGGCGTGTAGATGTTCCAGCATCAATTCATCTGTCTAAACACAAGTGTCTGGTGCCCTTTGAGATTCTTTCAGTGACACCTCTGACAGGACAGGCCTTGCGGTGGACTTTTCCATCACAGTCTGGCTTGCTACCGACCAGCGGGAGCTGGTGCAACTGTCCTCTTGGGCTCTGGGACAGAGACTACACCCAGCAGTTGTGTACTTCTGTTTGTTGTCCCAGCTGCATGGAAATGTCTGCCAGGAATAACAGAGACCGGGGAATGGCTCAACCCTCTCCTCCTCAGCCCCATGTGGAAGGTGGAGGTAGCCTTCAGCCTTGTCAGCCTGCACTCCACCCCACGTGCATCTCTGAGGAACTGGAGGCCACGCTCATCCCCTGTGCCAGGGCAATGAGGTGCATCCAGTGTGGCCAGGCACCGGCAAAACCTGATGGGGATCACGGTGCGCACAGGCACAGTTCTGACCCACGCTCAGCCCCGATGAAGACGTTGTGAGTGCAGGTTTGCAGACCAGGAACGAACTGCGATCAGCCATGGGAATGCTATTGGTTCAACCCACACGTCTCAAGGAACTGTAGCCTGAGCTGGTGTGACTGGTGTGACTACTGGGCAGTAAGCAGCCGAGCTCTGAGCCTGGTGGCTTTCACAGCATTATTTCTCCAAGATAACAGGCAAGACTAGTCTTCTACTGTGTATCTTACAGGTAAGAAATCTGTGCTTTCTCCTAAGATTCCTACTGTAGGTTATATTTAAGTTGTAATGTGTTCATTATTTTCAACACACAGGAAGAAAACAAAGCACAATGTTTTAGTTAGGCTTTATTTTTCCATTTTATTCCTTTTTCTACTAGTTTGAACACATCTGTTTTGCAAGGTTGTAGCATCAGAAATCGGAGTTGTTATGTGACAGAACTATAGATTCCAAATACGACTTTTTCACCCTTTTCCCAAACAACAACAAAAGCAATACACAACAGCCTTGTAAGGGTTTTAATGTGTCTACTTTTTCTCTCTACTACTCCAAAAGATCTTTTCGAAGAGTTTTCTTTTAATTGAGTCTGGAAACCATCCACTTTTAATGAGAACTTACTGACATCTAATTGCCATCTGCCTCCTTCAGTTTCTCTCATAAGACTGCTCCACTTTTCCTTTGTGCTCTGAACTGCTCCTCTGTTGCTGCTGCTTTTTTAGTTTGAGTGAATTCTTAAGTCATCTTAGCATAAGTTTTAAGTCCTTTATTCTGTATTTCACCTCTACCTATTCCAGAACTACTCTAAAAAGTCTTTAGAGCTAAATTCTTATTAGCTGCAGAATGTAGACACGAGTTTCCTACCACAACATGGATGATGCTTGCCGCTGTGCCTGTTTTACAACAGTGTCTTTTCTCATCTGATGACACCGTATCAGAAAGGCAAAGCAGTACATGGCAATACGGTGTGAGAAAAGTACTACAAATCTCACAAACATGGAAAGACGCAGTATCTTCTGCAAAATGAAATCTACTCTCTTGCTGAGAGCCTGCGCAATGATGTGCCTTTAGTAAGGCCTCCAAACGAGCAATCAGTACTGCTTTGTGGTGGCCTTCTGCCCTGTGCTGAGTTCACCCCATGTCAGAAGCAAGGAATCTTTCACTGACTGTGGGCTGAATAGGTCTTTCAAAAATGTTTGGCAAGCCACATCTTAACATGTTCTTACTGTGATGCCATAAAAGGGTTTATAGAAAGTCTCCAGTGAATATTTTCCTGTTTTCCTTCAGTTGGCAGTTTCTTTCAAAATTCTACTGATGTTTTCAAGTTCTCTGGTTTGCTTGAAGGTAAGCTTACAGTGATGCCCCTGCATCATGCTTTTCTCCCTTAAGAAGACGTTCAAATCCTAGGACGGTGAATTGCGATCCTTGGTCAGATATTGATTGTTTGAGATTTTCTTTCTGGCTGAAAAAAATAGAGAGAAAAGTGAGCTATAGTAGCAGGTGCAACTTGTGACATTAGTGCTATTTCTGGGCATTTGCTACCAGGAGGGGAGCAGAGCAGCACATAAATGGCGTGTGAGCTGATGGGCCCATCATGTCAACCAGCCATGGTTCGGCAAGGCACGGAAGTGCAGTGTATTGGTCACGGTTATCTTCTTAGGAATTCTGTAAGTAATTGAATATTTCATATTATTTCAAACTAGGGCATCTAATACACACTCCATTGTCAGGTTTTTTGTCTGAAAATGAGTTGAAGTTTAGCATAAGCCAATTGTAGATACTTTGCTTATCATTTTAATAGAATAACAAGATAGTGAGTAACTTACACTGCACAACTGCATTTGGAAAAAATTCATTTGCAAACTCAGGTTAAGGTGCTTAGGATTGTTAGGCCATCTTGTTGCCAGAAAACCACTTAACATTTGTTGAATCCGATGTGATGAGGAATCTCTTTAAAATAATTGCACTAACCATTCCAGTGCTCCTAACAATTACTTGTTATTGTGCAACCACCTAGTGAAGATAAAGACTGATGAAACGTGTCCTGCATTCAGTTTCTGATCTGCTTTTTATGTCAGTAAAGATCTGAATTTATGCCTGTAAATTGAAGTTATCTCACTGACCATTAGGCGTTTTATATCTCTGCTCATTTGAATCCTTCTGTTGTTCATAGAACAAAATAATCTGTATGCTGTTTGCATCTATAGCTTGAAGGGCAGTTTCTCTATTTTTATGTACAAAAGTCTTTCAACAGCAATATACTCTCTCTTGGTTTTATTAAGTGTTCTTGCCTCAAATATAGTGGCCTTGCTATTATCCCAAAGGGCTTAAGTAAGCAGAGCTTTGACTTCACAGTCTGAGGCATCAGGTATCAGAGCTGCAGTAGCACAAGATGAAATAAGGTAGATGTTGTGCTACTTATGATCCAGGATTTCACTGTTTCTGCAGGTTTCTGCAAGGTCTGCCCAGGGCAGGCTTGAGATTTCTCTGAAGTGGTGCTGATCTACACCTCAAGTAGGGAGAAGGATAAAGCTTCTTTAACAACATGCAAGAAATAAGCCTATGAAATAAACAGTATGCCTGTCATTTTTCTGGCAGTTCTAAACTTTGATACCTGCAAGCTATTTCTTTGTAATACCCACATTAGATTCTGGTCCTACTGGAAAAATTATATTCCTAAGAAAAGATGACTTTTTGCATCTGAAGTGTCATCTGGCAAAGTTCAGCTTCTGTCCTGCTGAGTTGATGCAGTATAAGATGATCTGTGCCTCTACTACTTGTGCTTCTGTATTCTTTTCTAATAAAGTAAAGTGAAGAAATAAAATAAAATAAAATAAAATAAAAATTCCAAGCAAAACTGGATTTTGGACTAGTTATTGAAAAACATGGACACCATTTCTAAGAAGCATTCAAACAATTGTCCAAAAAGGCTGTGCAATTAATTAGGTTCAAAATCTTGTCGACGGACAAAGAGGAAACACACCTTATATGTAAAGTCAAGAATTTAATGTTTTTAAAATTGAAATCTTAATAGATTCATCCAACAATCGCTATTGGCTCAAATTTAAGTATTGCAGAAAAAGAAAGAAACAATAATAAAAAAAGAATATTTTATACAGAAAGGAAGTGTCAATAATAATAATAATAATACTTATATTTAAAATTGTTATTTTAAATAACAATTAAGCAAAAGATAAGCAAAAGTAAAACAAAAAAGGCACAGCCACCTGCTCAGAAGAACAATTGCCATCACAGCTAAACCAGGTGAAAGCAAAGCTCCAGGCAGGACAAGGCAGGCTCTGGCAGAGCCAGTCTGACAAGCCTTTCTCCTGAATGACAATACTGTAGTACTGCCCTGGAGAGTTGCAAAGCTCCATCCTTGGAGGTTTTCAAGACCCAACAAGGCCCTGAACGACCCAATCTGAATTCAGTGTTGACCGTGCTTTCAGCAGGTGGCTGGAGTAGAAACCCCCAAAGTCTCTTCCAGCCCGCATGGTTCTGTGAGTCTTTACTGACGCAAACTCATATAGACACATTTAAAATGTAAAAGTTTACTCCCTGTAATAAATGCTGGGAGGAGTCTGTTATGCCCAGGCAATAGATATTGGTGTTACTCATTCAATCTGGAGTATATTTCTGTACAACAGAGTTTCACAAATACCCCTCCTAGCCCTGCTAGCCCCACGGACTTGAACCCTGTTGGTCACAAAGGCCTCACCTGGTGCTCTATGACTTTGTCCTCACTGACTTTGTCAATGACTTTGTTGTCATTGCAGATCATATTTTGTCATTCACAAGATTCAGTTTCTCCTAAAAAATCACACAAGTTTCTGTGATTGATGTCTCTTGCTGTAAATGATAGTTGAAGTAACTTCTGTTACGTGGGATCGGGTTAAGCTGAATTTTAACTCTGTGAAGAAATCCTTCGGTGGAATTTCCTTCATCAGTGACTCCCATAATAAATGTCTGGACTCTGCACTGCATTAAGATCTGATGGTAATGAAGCCCAGTTCCCATTATGTATTTGCATATTTATTGTAGCGGTACTGGACGTGTGTGCTTTTCTAGTAGAAGGTTCTGCTGGTACACAAATCATACCCATAGTCACATCTATATGCAAACAACCATCTCAGGAATTTCATCTTCAGGTAACAAACTACACATAAGCTGTACAAGTCCTAAAACATTGCAAGTAAACAGTCTTATGTTATGGAAAGTAAAAAAATCTGCATCCAACAGTAGTTAAATAGACTTCTTGTCTCCCTAATGACACAACAGAAACACTGACAGTCAACGGTGTTGTGTCTTCATTGTATTTGAGGTTGCTTCTGTCCAAATGCCAAACAGTAATCCTGGCTCTTCAGGGAACTATCGCTTGGGTGGTGCACACTGATGTGTGTCACCCAAATGTGCCACCACTGTTTTTTTTGCAGTGTTCCCATCAAACTTTCCTCACAAGAACATCAAGTCATATAAAGAGGATTCTGTGGGACACCAGCAGCACCCTGGTTCCTGCTGCGCCTCTGCCTTTTCCGGAGTTTGGGGGTTGTGTTTGCAGTACTGTAATTTTCTCTTGGCCATACCTTAAGCCATGTTTGTAGTGCTTCTACAGCTCGAACACCGTGAGCTGTGCATCGCCTACTCACTTACTTCTGCTGTCACCAGCTCGGTCTGAATGGCAATGGCTCTACCCTTCTTCAATGTCAGATTCTGTTCAAGCAGTGTGTTCAAGCTGCAGTTCTCTGCAGCAAGGTTTAGATGTTCTTCTACAAGCAGGTCTCTCAGTGTTTCACGTGCCATGTTTGCAAACTCACCTGAGACCGCCAGTTGCCATGAAGCAGCAATGCACAAAGCAGCCAGTTCTCTAAAAGCAAAAGGGCTTGGAGCCTCTTCCCCCATTCCAGCTTAGTGCATAAGCAGAACGGGTCTTTTTCTCTGTTGAAAGATTATTGTAAGTATCTGTTTTTCAAATGTTCAGGAATTCAAGGTTTTCACAGACTTTGGATGAATGGTGCAGATGGATTTACGATTTGCACTGATGTTCTTTTTGCTAATTGGTTGAGCACCTTGACAGAAGGTAAATCCAGGTTTTACAGGGCTTATTCTAGATGCACAAAAGCACTGACGTAACATGGCTACAGCAATTGCATGACAGAAGGAGTCTGACACCAAGCCCACAGAGGGAGGGCAGCCAGGAGAAGAGGGTCTGTACTTCCCTCCCTGCCCAGGGGTGCCTGGTCAGTGCCTTCCATAGCAGGGCAACACCAACTGCACCTTTCCAAGGGGTTCTAAGTGTGTATCGTCCACCACATAAAATAGGAACTGATGGTCTATCTTCTTATAGATTATCTGATTTATATGTCCGATGGCAGCTATTAGAAAGCTACAGTGAAAGGTGAAATAACGTAGGCTTTGATCCTTCTGCAAGAGGAGACTTGGCTCTCTGCATGAAGCTGCATGAGCCTAGACAACATTTACTTCCACCCTTTTGATCTGAAGGATGCTGTGCTGCTCTTAGTGAAGACAGCTTTTCCTAATCACTGTGAAGGGCTCTCATTTGCTGTTCTTTCACATTCACAGTCTTCCTCCAGAGAGGAGGAAAGGACGGAAATACCCGGAATGTAGAACCACAAAGGACTTACTGGGCTGCAATATCTGTGAGAGGCATTTGACAGTCAGGGTTATGGAGCATCTTTTCATCTTGCTGCTTGGAGAATGAGGGAGAAGTGGAAAAGGGGGAAGCATTTCTATGAATCCCCTTGAAAAATTCTATGGCAGGGTGCAGACATTGCTTACTCATTGCTTAGCAGAGAGATGACAAAGGTCAAGAAATGCAGAGGTAGGACTGTAGAATTTGAGAGTAGATGTGGTTGACTGGACAAGACTGGCTGGGGAACAGGGAAATATAAATCCCCTGTTCGACCTCTGGCAATTCTTTTTGCTAACATTTCTATTTACATTTACTACTGGATTGTTGCCAGCCCCTCAGTGAATTGCCATCAAGGAGCTGTATGACGTCACTCTGCATCAATATATGGTATTTTTAGTATGTTTGGATATAGTTCACTTTTTCAGCTATGCATCAAAAATCTAAGCCTGTTGGCCTTATCTAGAAATGACAGAGTTGGATTTTTTGTTTTGTTTTTTAAAGACAGCCATCTGCCTATCTCAAGCCTATTCAGAGTTCCCACAGGCAAAGTATTTTTAACTATTTCAATTATAGTTGTATCAACTGTTCTGTAATTATTGCCTTGTAGCTTTTCCCTGCTGCATCAACACCCCTTTTGTAGTCTCTTTTTAGAGAAATCATGATCTTGTTCCTGTCACCCAGAGGAAGAACTCTCCATGTATTATTTGCTGAGGAGCAAAACTAAGTGTTTGTAAAGCTATATTTTCAAGTGGTGCTTCTACCTACTGGTGTCTAAATATCCTGTCCAAGTAAAAGGCATAAGCACATTTCTTCCTCAGTAAACTTTCTCATTTGTTATAAATCAGCGAAAAGCATATGTTTTGTATTCGTAGTCCCTGTGGATCTATTTAATTCATTCTTGTTTTCTCTGAATATTTAAATCAAGAAACTGAAATGTAAATGAATTAAAGATAAGTCAGATAAGATGACCTGCTGCTGATGGCCCTGATTCCACGTAATAAAGTATTCTCAATTAGGTAAGTAACCTGAGGATTTTATTTAGTGTTCATCACTTTTTATGTCTATATTTCTTTATAGCCTGCACAGTGTTTTCCACAAATGTTAATAACTAGATTTAATACCATATAATTGCACTCTGAAGTCACATGTGATTAAGTCTTCCATCTCTGCCTCAGCAAATCCTATGTTTTCCTACCTAGACCATACAAATTTGAAGACTGAAAGTCATCTGACACAATCTAGCATCTAATTTCCATTCCTCTTTCACTCAAGGCAATGCATACACTATCTTATTCGAGATAACACAGTTTTCAGGAAGGCTAATATCTCTTTCTCTAACTCTGAATAAAAATTGCATTGGGAATACTCTGTGGCAACATTTGTAACGAGAAGTGAATTTTTGGAGTAGAAATAATTTTAATTACATTTGCTTTTCTCCAGAGACTCAGATTGTCCTGTCTTTGAAATAATCTAATATATTTTGCACCATAGGGCTCTGAATATATTTCGCTATGTTATTAAGACCGTTATTTAGTTGAATACTGCAGTAACTGTGAGCTGGATTGGCCCATTGCCTGCAGAAGCTAATAAGATACAGAACCAGGCAAGTATTGCAAAGTTGCTTTCACAGACTTCTCTGTAAATCTCCCCCTTTAGGCTTATGGATTTACATGAATATGGGATTGGCAGAGCATGTGACATCCTGCTGATAAAAGGAATGTAAGACTCAGAGAAACTCTGTGCTCCTGAATTCTCCAGCAAAAATCTGCATGAACTCCTAGGGAGAGAGAAGTTCATCTCCTCCTACTGTGGGTAGAAGACCTATTCTATAGAATAGGTGTTTGTAAAACCCAAGCATTCATTTACTGGAATAAATATTTATGAGTATAAAATATTACAGAAGGGCAAAGACACTGCATTTTGTCCATCTGGTTGGTCCTGAAATACTGCCAACGCATATTAGCAATTTCTAAGATAAGTAAGACTCGGACATCTGTCCTCTCAATTGTCCACCTCAATAACAATGCCATGAGCATTGTGACCAGTTTTGTTAACCTTTCTAATATTGTTTCTCTCACTAATCATACCAGCAAGTATCTGCGTGGATATAGCCTACAGTAGTAATTAAAGCTGTGAAGCTGCTTGGCATGCAACTAGCCTCACTGGTACCCATCTCACAGCACCCATCTGGCATACGACTGTGGGGCTCATGATAAGAGCATTGATAATTAAAGGTTTGGGGACAAAGAACAACTGGAGTGTGTCCAGAAATAGAGAATGGAAGGTGCCTAGTGTGGCAAGCACTTCTACTAGATCCCCTGGTGATACATATAATCTTCTGTGGCTATTCTTTATGTATACTTGTAGCATAGCAAAGGCTGACTTCTGTCCATCAAGAAAAACCTTCTGCATTAAAATACGGGTAGCTTTCCAGGATACACAGGACACCTGCATAATTTTAGGAGGCTGAACACCCTGTTCATTCTCCATGTTCCAGTAAGAGAGGAGTTCAAATGCAGTATCTGAGCTTCTTGTTTTGTCACATCTGATTTTTCAGAGAACCAGGAGCTACTACAGCTTTAGGATGTATCCTTTATCCTATGGATTCTCAAAGTCCAGAGGAGAGAACGTGAGGCTTAAACTTAATGGCTTTTCTACAGTCTAGCACTTCCACACAGAGAATGCTTCTCCTTAAAAAAACACAGTCTTGTCATTGCTGTTCTCTCTTATCCCCAAAAAACATGTGCCAATGATATCTATACATTTATGTGTGGTATCTATAGAAGTCGATGGAGATAGATAGTGCTCTTTTTCAGGAAAGAGGCTTTTTCTGTCAATACACAGTTCTTCCATCTGCCCAGGCTGCTTGTCTGGGGAATCTTTAAGAAGTTGGACCCTCTCTAAAGTGTGCCTTGGGTTGTGAGATCAGTCATGTTCTGCGCTTAGGATGTGCATCAAATGTCTTTTGTACAGTGTCTTTAGAAGCCATAATTGTCGAATGGCTCTTGAACATAGTTACATGAAAAGAAAGGGTATTACAGGAACACAACTCAAGCTATTTCTGGAATGACAGCCAACCCACCCACCCATTCCCCTTGCTACTGTCTGAACATCTGTACAATTGCAGAGTTGTGGGATAAAGAAACAAATAATAATAAAGACGCACATGGGTCACTCAGTTCTGTTTCGTCCAGTTGGGAAACCATGGAACAACTGTTAATTTGTGAAGTTTCTAATCTACACCAGGCTATACGCTAAAGTATAAGAATGCATACCAGCATCTTAAAACAAACTCCAAGTCTATATTAGATGAATGAAAAGTTCCACTATAATGGGCCATAGGAAAAATATAAAAATTCAAGGACCTCATCAATGTCACTGGAAGGAAAGTATTAAATAAAATTCTTAAATTATGCTAGGAAGTGGTTTACTACATTGTGTTACAGAAGGGACAGAAGAAAGAGCAATACCTCAAATTCCCCAGACCACCAGAGTGACCCCAAATCTGATAGTTGTTTTAACATTGAAGAGGGGAACAGGATATACCAATCAATCACCTAAGAATGTAATGACTCAAGAATCACCACTGTGTTCCATTTGCAATTTACATTCTCTTAGGTTGGTCAACATCCAGAGTTTCATAAAAATATGAACTATTCTTCTTTCTCACTCATTCCATCTCAGAAGTTGAATTATATTTATCAAGGATAACATTTTCCTTTCTCCTACTAAGAATGAACCTCATAAACAAATCTAAATATGATATATAGAATATCATGTATGTCATGTACATAAAATGTAAACACGATGCAAACAAACAGCAACCCATCCTTCATAGTTTCTTGAGGATACCAAAATACCAAGCACCAAAGACTGATATCACAGGCTTCATTTTCCATCTTGAGGCATTTTAGGTTGCCAAACAGCGGTTCCCTGAACTTACCAGGTTCCATTTTAAAATCATAGAATAGTTTGTGTTGGAATTGACCTTTAAAGGCCATCTAGTCCAATTCCCCTGCAATGAGCAGGGACATCTTCCACTAGATCAGGTTGCTCAGAGCCCCATCCAACCTGACCTTGAATGTTTCCAGGGATGAAGCATCTACCACCTCTCTGGGCAAATAAGTTCAGACTATATCTTGTCACTTTTTTTTTTAAACTCTGCCTGAATTTAGTTCCTGGGATGTCTAAAAGTCATCTTCTAAATTTCTAGGCTAATAAATACTCATTATTGATTTATAGCATTTGATTTTAGGCAAGCATTGTTATTTCACCTAAACGGTTCTGCTCCCTTTTTAACAATTTCCCCTGAATATAAGGAACTCTCAATCCCCTCCAAACCTTCATTTGCCTAGGCTAAATAAACCACAACCTTTCAATTTTTCCTCATAAAATGGATACTCCATTTTCCAAAGCCTTCTGTGTTCTTATTCCAATTTGATTTTGTTTTCTTTGAGCATAGGTGAGCAGAACAGAACACGATATTCCAAAGTATTTCAGTGTCTTGTGCAAAAAGCTTTTCTTGTGGTGACTCTCTACTTTCTTGCTGTTGATAATATATCTCAGCTTTGTGTCATCTGCAAATTTCATTAGCAAATAGTTTCATTCAGCCTCCTTGGCCACTAATACATTAAGCAGCATAGGTCCCAATACTGATCATTGAGGCAGTAACCACTGTCATTCTCACAACTCTTTTTAAAACACGATTTAGGACAAATTTTTCCTTAAACAGCTCTCTATCCACTTCCCATTAATCTCTAATATGCTCAACTTAAATAATTATTTCCTATAAAGTGTTGTAAGAAATGCTTAACTTAAATGTACCTAGATTGTATCTGCTGCATGATCTTTGTGTAGGAAATCACTGATTTTATTACAAAAAAAAGATATTAGATTAGTCTGTCATGAGCTCTCTTTGATAAAACCATGCTGCAGTTTAGTCTGCTTTCTATTGCCTCTCTGCTCTTACTTATGCATTCCTCCAAAATCTGTTCTAAAATTTTGCAGAGAATCAAAGTCACATCAAAAGGCCTAGCGTTGCTCAGAATAACTTTTTCCTCCTTCTCTGAAGTTAGGTACTGCATTTACAACCTTCTAGACAACATTTACATTTTCACTAAGTCACTCCTTACCGGACTTGCCGTTTCACGTTCCAGTTCTTTTGATGGTCTGGAATAGGAATTTCCTACATCCTGGATTTTATTACGTTAAATGGTCTACGTTTTGTTTCCATCACGGAAATCGGAAGCCCTAATGCTCTAACTTAATTACAGGTTTGCATTTGTTCACATTGCGATTTAACATGAAGAATTCAACCTATCCACAGTTATCTTTATAGCCATTGCTTCTGCAAGAGCTTCACACCCGCTGAAACAGAGTCCAAATCACCACCACTTCCTATTGATTCATTGACCATTTAGTAAACAAATCGCTATTCCACCCTGTTCAGACCTTTACTGCTAGAAGTTTCCAAACAATTGATGTTGGGAAATTCAAGAATTATATGATCTTATACAATTTGTACTGTTAGTTATTTCACCTGTTATTTTGTAAAGAGTATAATCCACATTGCTGTCAAAAGCTGCATTTTCATAAGTCCCTTTTACTATACTTATAGTGCTTCCTTTACCATAGTGATTTTCCCAAAGACATTCTGGTTTAACAATAGCATTTCAGCTTTATTTTTTTACAGTCAAAATTTCACTAATTTTACAGAACCTTCCTAGCCCTGCAGCTGCTACAAGCCTGGTTTAGACTGTTGTCCACAGTCTTTAATTTAATTTTGTAGCACACATGACAAAAGGAAATTGGGCACTAATTTTTTACTAAGTCCTCATTTTCTGAGGCTTTAATATAAGTGTTGGTTTTTGTTTGGCATAAAACGCAATCATCTAGGATTTTTGTGATAAAATACCATGTATTTTCTATTAGAATTTTGTTACAGGTTTTATAAACTCTATTCATTATTCATTCTCACACAGTTTTTTTCCTATTTTGGGGGTATACAGCTTTCTCTAGCAACAAATGGTTTCAGTTGGAGGAGTCATTTTAATTGATACTCATGTAGCTCTGAGCAAATCAAAGGATCAACTTTGATCATGGTTTTTGTGATATAGATACCAACCTAGTAAAAAATGGCCTGAACTGTTCTCATGTTTCATGCACGTTGTCAGTAAATCCTTATGCGGGAAGGGAATTCAGCCGTGTTCTCATCTAGGATGAACTTAGGTGCATAATGAAGATTTCCAAGGAAAACATTATTTCAAGCACCCAACAAAGTGACTTGATTTTCAGAAGGGCTTCACTCTCAGCAGCTTACCGGAGGGCCAGCGTGGGTGTAACAGGGAGGGTCTTTACCCATGAACTGTACCATCTCAAATCTTCATTTCAGGTGTTCAATAATTTTCATTGGTGGCTTAAACTGTATTAAAGAATGCATTTAATAAAGCCCCAAAGGCAGAAATGATGATTCAGCCCCTCTCTGTGAGCAGCGACAGTGGATTTCAATTCATGACATACAGAAGACACATATTTTATCTATCGATAATTCGCTGATCCCTCCACATTTTGAACTCCCTCTGCTGTCCTAAATGTGCTTGTCATTGAGTATTTCCACGTAAGAGTGGGAAACATGATTTCAGGTACTACTCAGCTTTCCCACAGCAATTCATCCAGCCCCAAGTTTTTTCCCGTTTGCCATCTCTTTGCCTGCCTGAGTGCGGAGCTGTGCATCATGTCTGGTCACCCAGCTGCAAAATGCCCTGCACCTCCTGGCCTCTCAGCCACATACCTGGCGTGTCTCCCTCAAGGAAACTGGGAAGGACAATATTGACTGCTCCGATGACTGGAGTGTTGGAATTGAAGGATACAGGCTCTTTAGGAAAGACAGGCAGGGGAAATGAGGAGGGGATGTCACCCTGTGTGTCAATGACCAGCTGGAGTGCACGGAACTCCACCTGGGGGTGGATGAGGGGCCAACCGAGAGCATATGGGTCAGGATTAAAGGCAAGGCAGGGACAGGTGACATTACAGTGGGGGTCTGCTATAGGCCACCCAACCAGGAAGAGCGAGTGGATGGGGCCCTCTATAGACAGATATGAGCAGCCTCATGTTCACAAGCCCTCGTCCTCATGGGGGACTTCAACCACTACGGTATTTGGTGCAGGGACAGCACAGCAGGGCATAAGCAATCCAGGAGGTTCCTGGAATGTGTTGATGATAATTTCTCCAAGTGATAGAGAAGCCAATAAGGAGAGGTGCCATGCTGGACCTTGTTCTCACCAACAAGGAGGGGCTAGTGAGGAATGTGAAGGTCAAGGGCAGCCTTAACTGCAGTGACCATGAAATGGCGGAGTTCAAGATCCTCAGAGCAGCAAGGAGGGTGTACAGCACACTCACTACCCTAGACTTCAGGAGAGCAGACTTTGGCCTCTTCAGAGATCTGCTTGGTAGAGTACCATGGGATAAAGCCCTGCAGGGAAGGGGGCCAAGAAAGTTGGTTCATATTCAAGGATGCTCCAAGCTCAAGAGCAATTCATCCCAACAAAGACGAAGTCAGGCAAAAATGCCAGGAGGCCTGCATGGATGAACAAGGAGCTCCTGGAAAAACTCAAATACAAAAAGGAAGGCTACAGAGGGTGGAAGCAAGGACAGGTAGCCTGGGAGGAATACAGAGAAATTGTCCAAGAATCCAGGGATCCTGTTAGGAAGCTAAAGTCCTGGTAGAATTTAGTCTGGCCAGGGACGGCAAGGGTAACAAGAAGAGCTTCTACACATATGTCAGTGATAAAAGGAAGACTAGGTAAAATGTGGGCCCTCTCTGGAAGGAAATTGGAGACCTGGTCATCCGTGATATGGAGAAGGCTGAGGTACTGAATGACTTTTTTGCCTCAGTCTTCACTGCAAGTGCTCTAACCACACTGCCCAAGTCGCAGAAGGCAAAGGCAGGGACTGGAAGAATGAGAGTTCAAGAATCAATTTTCAACTTCAAATTCCTTAAGAAAAAAAAAAGGTGTGGATATGAAAACAGAGTGACCTAAGGACCTATATTCTAGATGTCTTCTTTCTTATGCTTCCCTGTGAACCAGGCTCCTTGGCTGAGCCTTGCCTGTCCGTCACTGGTCTCCTTCCCTCTGAGCCTCACAGTGCCTACAGGGAGATTTGCAGGCTGGAGTACTCAGGCCAGGGTGGCCCATTGTGGCCCAAATGTGCTCAGCCTGTCTCCAGGGACAACTCCAAATACAGCCTGAGTGCTGGGTCACAAACGAGAATCTTCTCAGTCCTTGGAGATTAGGATGCATGAGTGAGTGTTTGTGTGTGTTTCTGTATGTGTGTGGGTTAGATCTGTTGTTTGTTCATTATTTTTCAGCTGAGTATTAGAAATACTTGAGATTAATTTGTCTATTATTGCAGCAAGATTGAAATTACTTCTCATTATTAAACAACATTGCTGGATGTCCACAAAAATACTGTGTTGTCTATCTTTTCTACATAAATAGTAATAGCTATTTTCTCTGGCTATGAATATTGCATGTCAAATCTAATCTTCAATCCCCTTTGCTTATTTTTTCAATATTTTTTGCTGCTCCTTTAAAATAATATAGAAATGCTTTTCAGCATGCTACTTGTCTGCTACCTTTTGCAGGCAGAGTTAATATCTCCTTGATGTTTTCCATTAATCCCACAGTAGTAGAGTTTCATTCCTTTCGTTTGTAAAATTTTCTTTCTTTCTGCATAACTATGTGAATAGTCTGCATTGCCAATCATTTTTTCTAAATTATGCATCTTTGCTGTAAGAGATGATCTTCTGCAAGTGTTTTTCTAGTGGCTGGTTTATTCAAAAAGATTTCCTGAGCTTTCTACTCCGACTCCTCCCACATGTCATCCTCAATCAGAAATATCTCAGGAAGGTGGAAGGATATTAGCCAAAGGGAAAATCCCTGTTATCATTAGGCATAATAGCTCCATGGCCAAAAGATTCAACAACAGGAGCCTGGCTTTTAGGGCACAGGCCCTCGTTCAATTACCCCCTCACGAAGCACATCACATGGGCATCCCTGCAGCTGAGTGGTGCCCTCATTGGCAGCACTTGTAAGACCTGGACCACTCTGACCATGGCTCTGCAACGCGCACACCCTTCAAAGTAGGGCAAGCTTCATCCCAGCCTTTTGGTTTGCCAATTGCAGGATCAGGAAACCATGCTAGCATCTAAGTATGATTTTAGGAGGTCTTAAAAACTAGCCTTAATTTTATATGCCTTTAAAATATTGGAGCACTATCTTCAATAGCAGTGGCATAGCTAGAATCAAGAGCACATTAATGCTATCCCAAATTGACACGTCCTACCAAAAAAGTGCTAAGAAAGCAAGTAAAAATTTGAAAAGAAACAAAAAATTATTAACTTCCCTTGAGAAAATAAGCAAGTGGCTACCTGTAGTCTATTTTAATGGACATGTGTTGCCATTGGTATTGAGCCAGGGTGACATACGCACTGAGCTGGTGACAACTCAAAGAATCGGAATACAGTTGTCCAAGGCACCATGAGAGAAGAGCTGAGGATGCCCATGCATGTTCCATGCCATGTCTTAGTGCATGAGCTAACTCCATCGGAGCTCAGTGACAGTTTTTGACAAGCAGGAATGAGGAAGAAGGTCCTAATGGCTTATGAGAACCATTAACAAAATTGGATAGGTGGAATCAGTGCCTCAGAGGAAAATGACATATCACTGTATGACTCCTGAAATTGCCAACACTACTCATTTGTTAAAGATGCAGCACTCCTGTTACAGCCTGTGAAGCACTTGCTAGCACTGTCCATTGCAGTCAAATCACCACTAAATTCCTTAATTCTCATTCTGTTCTGCTAATGAGGATCCTGTGTGTTTCTACATCTGGGGTCCCTAATTAATTGAACACTTAAACCGCCTAAGGGAAAATTATCTTCTTTGAGAGGGAAAGATGCAATCAAGGAAAAAAAGGTCCCATCACTTTGGCTATCTTCTTCTTTAATAGAAAAGAAAAAGGAATATAAATAGAATGTCATCTTGCTTTAATTAAGAAAAATGAAAATAATTGTGTATTGTGTTTCCACTTGTGACACCTTGTTGGATGCTTGAAGTACAATTAAATTGAGGTCAGACAATTTCAGAAGTGAAGATTCTTGGCGCCTGTGCTGAACTGAAGACAGTTGTCTATAATAATGATCATCTGATACTATTTTATTTACTGTCTTTGCATTCTGTGCTTCTACACTTCTTTTTCTTTTTTGACTTGAATTTTTACATATTTATCCCATTTTTAATTCTCAGTTAGCATTCATGTAGTTCTTTTTTTTTTTTCTGCTTCCTTTTCCCTTGCTTTCTATAGACTCTTTTCCTTCTTTGCCTGTTCCACCTGTCTTTTTGCCTGTCTCACATACATCTGTGAAAAACCACAGGGGAGACCTTGTGAATAATCAGATCTGATTTTCATAAAAATATTTGGATGCAATGTCAGGTGATGCTGAATAATGATCGCGCTCCTTTTTGCATAGCCTTTGGAAGAAATCGAGCAATGCAAAGGATTTGACCTTGACCTTGCTACCTGAATAGTAATGATTACATGTAGATATTGCTTGTTCTAAGAGTCATGCAAAATGCATGTGCCAGACTCTATTCGCACTCACTGTTCAGTAGCTGTTTGGGTATAATTTATTCTTGAGATGACAGAATGCAGTTTACAACTTGTATCCTGTATACCTAATGAGACAATTATTCCAGGAGAATCTGAGCTATTCAGCAAAATTGGCACAGAGCAAACAGAAGGACCGTGCTGGAAATGAAGACTGAGTTTGTTTAACCCAAGGGGCTCCTGGTTAGACTGTCATTTGCTTGCATGTAACTTCCATTTGTGGTCTCACAAATTTGGCCTGAAAGATGACTCAAGACAGGTTTCCCAAGGCTGCTCAGAAGATCATAGAATCATAGAATAGTTGGGTTGGAAGGGACCTTTAAAGGCCATCTAGTCCAACCCCCCTGCAATGAGCAGGGACATCTTCAACCAGATCAGGTTGCTCAGAGCCCCGTCCAACCTGACCTTGAATGTAGGAAAGTAATGGTGAGTAAAGTGAGAAGGGCTGAGGGGAGAGGGATGGGTCTTGCTTTCCAACTGGCACAGTGAGAGTGGTGTCTACCAAAGGAGGGAGACAGCCAAGAGACGACATGCAAGTTGTAAGCAGAGATGTCTCGATGTCTTCCAAAGCACTGTGATATAGTACGTATATTTAACACATTATTTTTAGTTTACAAATGTTTGTTGACAGGAGTGACAAATAGAATGCGCATATGGAAATGAGGAGCAGGAACGAAACATTCTGTCTCCACTTGAAATAGTCTTCTCGTAATCCAAACAAACACACACCTGCAAATTCCTCGCAAGTCAGCCAGACGAAGCTTAGAAGATGACTCACTTTGTGCTTGGCTGGAACACCCGCTAAGGTAAGCCTGTGTGGACACGGTGTTTCGTGCAATGCCATGGGATGTTGAGTAGCTGGGAGTGGCGATGTTGCAATGCAGCATTTTTAAGCAAGGACTTTCTTATTCCAAGCAACTGAAAAAGATCTGCTGGCAGAGTTATTTTTAAAAAAAGGATAAATGCAGTTCAACATGGGCTGGGAAGGAGGGAGAATTTAAACAGAACTGCAGGTCTGGATGTGGTGTTTACTGCTTTGACTCTGCTTCTCAGGGTCTACTCAGTAATTCTGTGGGTCAAATTCTGTGTGGCAGCCCTTACTCAGGAAACACTCCTGATGAGGTCAGCACAGGTTTTGACCATAAAAACCAAGTATCATATGTTAATAATATCAAAACATGTATATTAGCCTTTAGACAGCCAGCTTCCAAGGTGTGCCTAGCTGGCATTTCTGCATGGAAGGGGGACTGGAGAATAAATCACAATATATGATACCACAAGTCACTATTGGGTGCAGAACCCAATGCATGTGGAAAAGTATAGTGCAAAAACATAGCAGTAAAAACTAAGAAGGGACTCATAGCTCTATATCTTTGTCCTTTTTTATTATAATTTAAATATACTTACTCAATTTCAAAGGATAATAGTAGTCTGTAATTACTCTTCAAAATTACATATATTTTTAGTAGGTTTGAATTATTCAGAACGTCAGAATATTTTGAGGACACATTATTCAGTGAGCGGGCATGTCAGCGCTGGGCGTTTGGGTAAGAGCAGGGTGGGAGGTGCTCTGCCACCGCGCTCTGTGGGGTGCAGAGCTGGGCCAGGACATATCACAGAGCAGGAGCCAACATCAGTCTGTCATTGAGACTTAGGATGGGCCATGAAATCCTGGCTGTTATCATCCCAAGTCTGCTCCTCTGGCTAACAGTTCCGCCTGGATGGCCGGCAGTCATGAAGTACTTACCTCATGCCCAAGTGTTGGAGAGCATGTTGAACCTGTCTTCATTTTTTACAAAACCCTGAATTTAAACCCATGCTAGCTTTCGCATTGACTCAGTGAGGACATGGATATTACCAAGTTTTTTAAGAGAATGACACAACACTATGTAGACTAGGGCATAGTCATTACCTTCTTGAATACGTTCTTTGATTTTGTTGGTGCTGATATGCTCTTCAGAGCAGAGGGAGGAGGGAGATGGTGTTGTCATTGGTACTTTTTGCTGGAAATGAACTTAAACCTAGGCTGAAGTTGTGAGCTGGTGCTCTACTGGTCCTTCTTTTTCTTCAGAAGCATACAGAAGAGTAGGAAATATTTTTTTTTTCCTTTCCTTTTCTGATGTTTAATTTTGTTCCCATGGTGACAGCTGCTTTGTAAATATCTGAGAGAGATGCTCTGCGCTGTGAGGAGAAATATTTTCAAAATGCACAAGATTCAGAAAGGAGTCCTGCTCTTTTTGTCCCTTCTGCACAGACACAATGTCTCAGAAATTGAGTCCGAGGTTATAAAGAACATATATTTGTCAATTTTAATTGCATTTTGTGTGTTGTCTCTGACTGGATTTGAAAGTCCTGATCAGAGGATTGTATTAAAGAAAACAAGATCGGGCTAAGCAAAACTGAGGTTCCAAATTTGATCTTGTCTGCATGGTGAAAAAAAAAAGAATCAAAAGAAATCAAACAAGGGGTAAGACTCTAATAAAAAAGAAATCCTGTATCATTTCCCTAAATGGAATATTGTTATATCTGTATTTTGGAACTGGAATAAAAATGTTATCCTTCACTTCTGTTTCTGCAACAAGGGTGCACAAGACACAGGGACAAAGAGCAAATCCGCTCCAGTTGTCTAATTGGACTGAGTCGTTGCTGAATGCCAGCCTGACCTAAATGGAACTGAAGGATTTTCACCAACCTTTCATCCTTTTGTATTTTCTAAAGTTAATCTTCCTTGCTTTGTGCTGCTCTCACTAGGCTGCAGCTGAGAGAACAAGAGGTAGAGCTGAACTCGGAGCATCTTTCCATGTCCAGCTGATAAGGAGGTGGTTTGCTTCAGGCTGGAGCTAAATGACCTATTCATAATAAATGTTTTTCAATTAATTTCATCTTTTCTCTTGCACATCAGTTTATCATGAAAAGACTGGTTTTTATAAATACATTCCTCGTCTAATGTCATTTGATGAATGCTTCAAGAGAAAATAAAGTAACTGCCTTTGTATTGCTTGAAAACTGTCACTTCAAGGCTATTTGCCACTCGCTCTTGATCGCTGCTGCAAATGGGAATAAGCAGACGGACTTGTTGGGACCACTCTGAAGTCGTCCCCTGGAGGGGACAGAGCAGCGAGTAGCATCTACTTTGGAAGTGAGCCTTTGAGTTTCGGTCACTACAGCCAAGTTAGTTCAAGTTTTCTCTACACTCCAAACTAGTGATGAACGATGCACCCACATTAAATGTGTAAGTTGGAGGGATAAAATGCTCTAGATCAAAACCCAGCCCACCAGTCCAATTAGATCTGCTGCAAAGAGGCAGATCATCAAGAGAGGAGAGATCTGAGGATCCTCAACCCTCAACCAAAAGAGTTTCGTGGTATATGAAACATTGCTGGAGGGGGCTGGAGCATTCACAAAATATACGGAGTATCATTTAGCAGCAGGCTTGAATTACGTGCAATAGGTTGTTTTAGACCAGTTAAACCGATGCAATAACAAATAGCCACAGAAGAGCAAAAATCCTGAAAACGTGATGCAGCGAGTCTTGGTTTGCTGTGTTGGGCTGTGGATTTCCCCCGTTATCCGCCCCGTTCTGCAGACGTTCTGCTGCTTCCTCCCAGTCCCTCGGATTAAAAGCCCGAGCTCTGTGACATATGGCTGCTCCGATGGCAGTGGATCTCTGGGCTTGTTTCCAGCACACTATAACTCCAATTTACCAGAATGGCACTTATAGATGTCCAGCTAAAATATGCGGTTTTATCAGGGAAAATGCTTTCCCAATGGTACTGTTTGCTACTGAATAGAATTCAAGAATCATTTTGTCTGTTATGACTTTTATATTCATAAAGAATGCAGACATGAAATACTTAATGCAATGTCCTAATTAATGCAAATATGCCAAAAAACCTTTATTTTCCAGAGAAAATTATATTACACTGTTACATTTCCACATTTTGTGGCTGCATATTTTATATACTGTAACCATGGTTACTGTGTCATTAAAGTCTATTCAGAGGGAGTTGGGCATAGCATAGAGCTATCACAGAGAATGATTGCTTTTGTAAATTTAAAAGAAGTTCTGCAGCTAATTAGTGTGAGTTTGTGTAAATTGGACCAATGGAGAGCATGAAATTTGGAACAAATGATTGTAGAGTCTGAAGCAAATGGAGAACGTTTTTATTTGATTTAGGAACTTGCCTTCTGCATCACAAGCCTCTTAAACTTTTAATTGTATAAGGCTGAAGCCACACACTGGCGTACCGCTGATAGCAGGAATGCAAGTAGCCCTTGCTGAGAAGGGAGGTGAATGGTCTTAAATGGGAAGTACTGGTGATGGGCAGAAAGCTGAGGAATGGGCATGGCATGCCTGGGATGTACTGACTTTGCGTCGTTTGGAAATTTTAGAAGCAAATTCAGCTGCTTGGGAATTTTTCAAGCTGTCTCTTGCGTACCAATTAAGTATATTTCTTCACGTGGCACTCCATGCATTTGGAGAGTGGGGCGCTCTCTTCTCTCCTTTACTGCCCAGCACTGTAGCGGCAGATGCAAAGTAGGATCTTGCAATCACACATTCCCTTAATCTTTTTTCAACCACTGATATCCTCATCAGAAAATATCATACCCACAGCCATGTGGATGCCTAGTGGTCTTTATATTGTATGAGAAGCCCAATTTGACAGCTAATTATCTTCTTATTCTGCATGTTATGAATCACTTTTCCAGCATGCCCCCCAGATTTCAATAGTTGCATGATTTTTGGCATCCTTATATATTAATAAGAGCTTCCCTCTCATCACCGTACCTCTGTCCTGAGCGAATACAGATGTGTGCTGTGCTGTGTTTCACCAGCCTTTGAAACATCTGCATGAGCCACTGCCAGAGGCAGGTTTGAGTGACTGCAGAGAAGCAAGGGTGCGTGGTGTGACGGCTTCCATCAGCAAAGCAGTTAATGGCCTGTCCTTGTCCTGTCCCTGCCCGGGTACTGCCACACACCCTCCATCTGCCAACAGCCAGGGGCAGCGATTGACAACTCTGCTTTTGGCAAATTTTCTGAGTTTCATCTCTTGTAATATTTGGCAAATATTAACCACTAAGAGCTAAATGCTTCTTGTGGACTCAGAAAATCTAACATGGTCCTGATCCGAGCTGATGCTTGCTTTGCATTGTGTTGCTTCCGTAACACTGGGATACACATTTGGCTTTTTGCGGGCATTTTGACTTTTCCAGGGTCTCAGAGAATAATCAGAAAATCTACAGCATCTTCTCCAGGTGCTGGGAAGCACGAACTACACCAGACCCAGCAAAAGTATCCTGTCCCCAGTCGCTCACCTTCCCCATACTTTGCTGCTTGAATCCCAAAACAGGAGCTGTGGAAGGAACCACATTGGCCCCAGCAGGCAACGTACATCCACAAATGTATGAAGCAAAAAACTTAATATAAAATCTTGAGCCGTCTCTAACAATCGTGTCTCTTCACCATTATCCAATGTGATTCCTAAAAGCAGCTCCGTACAGCCTGGTTATCGGTACCCAGCATGATAGCCTTGGCCAGAGAAGATGCAAAATCAGGGTTTCCCATTGACCACTGCCCATTTGGCCAGTCACAGTCTGGTGCAAACAGCCCTCAGACAAATAGCTGCTAAAGCAGAGGGGAAAAAAAACCCACCTGCTAGTGCTAAAAACCACTTAGTCTTGCACAGTCTTTTCATACAAGCATATCTATAACAAATAATTAGGCTGGTTTGATTGCAGGACTATTAATTGAATAAATAAGATGAGTAACACGGCGCAGGACTGTGTGTGTGAGTCCATTTTCCCCGACCTGATCACCAACAGAGCTGCAATTTTGAGGTTCAGGCTCTCTGCCAACCTTTTCTCCACTAAGTGTTCTTTTCTTTTTTTTCTGCATCTGTTCACTTATCAAATTTATCTGCAGGATACCTGAACCCTTACCTAGAATAATACCCTGGCAGAAGGTAGGTAATGGCATGGTGTAGTACAACATCGTTATGTAGCAATGCTATGTTGAAGTATCTAGGCATCATGTCAGGAACATTGTATTTATCTTTCTGTGGTATTTTTGCATCGTTTTGGGAAAGGCCAAGTATGCCTGTGATGATGTGATGTTATCAGAGAACATTTCAACACCTATTTTGGACTCAGAGAGTTAACGCTGGGAGAGACAAGCAATTTAACCCCAACATCACCAGCAGCAGGTGATCCTGCACCTCCTCATTTGTGGTAGTTCAGCAAAACCAGGCTCCAGCCTTGCTTAGACGGTGTGGGCATCGCCCATGCACTTCAGCTGGGCTCTGTTTCCCTCTCTTGTATCACTCCCTGGCAGAGTATAAACTCCTCACTGCTAATTCAGTGTGGAAACACACTCATCTCAGTTAAAAGCCTTAGAAGCATACACGAGACACACATTTGTGTGGGGGGAAAGAGAAAAACTGCCCTCCTGGCAAATGCAGTAAGAACATAATCCTCCACGTGACGGCGGCTTGTAGCAAGCACAATGCAACAAAACTCCGGAGCACTCCACTCGCTACCCCAGCCTGCTGCTTTTGTTCATGGCTTCTGCTAAATCCACGTCGCAGTCACCATTAAGTTAGTAAACGCTCATTTCAGAGAAGCCCTTGCATATTTTTTTTAACATTTCCAAAAATAAAGCATGACCAGAGGGTTCCTGTTATGTAAGATAAATATTTTATTATCTTCCACATTACTGATTTGCAAGAAAAAAAAATCTAGACATACTTTTGGCCTCTTTCATTAGATAGCCTTGAAAAATATGATGGCATATTGCATCTCCTGCATAACCATGGAATATTGCATTACATATACCTAACCCTTTGCCAAGTTGATGCTCGAAAAGACAGGAAAAATGAAAGTCTATATCTTACAACAACTCCTATTGGTTTTTATCTAAAACTAATTGCGCCTGGCAATGTATTTTTTTTTTTTCCAACAATACAAAATTGTAATTTTTTCTAGACCCACCATTCTGTATCACAGAGCTGTAAAAATTAAATCACAAGTCCTGCAGGTCTCGGTCCACCCAGGCGAAGTGCTGTGCCACGAGAGCTCTGCTGGGGTTTGCCAGGTTGCTGCACAGACGCAGCTGCTCGCGTGGGACCCCCAGTCTTTCAGCGTGCGCAATTAGCGACGTTGCCACAGTCACTGGACTAACTAACAGGGTGGGCATCTCCGTGCTTTTATTAATTTGATCGTTCTCCGTTCCAGACTCACCGTGTTGTTTGTATACGAGCATGCTCGTGCTTCAGGCAAGGACATAGGGCTAATCTGGGAGGGCTGAGGCGAGGAGGAGGAGGAACCCAGGCCACAAGGTGCCTTTGCATGGACCCAAGCTCTCGTTCATGCAGTTCAGACAGGTTTGGTGCTGATGAGGGCACAGACGGCACAGCACAGCCTGCCGGCAGCCAGTGGCTTCTCTGGCTTTCCTCCCCACTGTGTGGAAGCTTTGGGAAGCAGCTGCCAAACAGGGTTTTGCAGCTTATTCTTAGCCTCAGACTGCAGAAATGACCTGTGCATTAGTGGGCAAACCGTCATCTTTGCAAACATACCAGGCTTAATCAATAGAAGCAAGGGTAACAAGCAGGACACCGTTACCTCTGGCTGCAAGAGACACATTTTCCAGGAATCAGGAAAAGATAAGGCTAGTGGATAGCTAGCCTCTCACAGCACTTTCTTCCTCAGATCTTCTCTGGCTGTACTTTGGACAACTGCTTTACTTCTATAGGTTTTCCAGTTGTGTGGTAATCCTCTCCTGAGTGCTGGGGCCTCTACCTGTGCATCGGGCAGTCGCACAAAACGCTCGCCCAACAGGCCAGGCACATCCATCAAGAGCCACCACGCATCCAGAAATCCTCAGTGCATCCACAGCACCAGCCTTCAGCGCACGTGCTGCCAGGTCGACCTTCACTAAAAGGCACAGGATACTTGGCACATGTGCTGTTTGGTCACATGCAACAGGCTCAGGAGGTCTCAAACGTCAGCGACTACACTGAGGAACACCTAACTAGGTTATGCAGCAGTCCAGCCTGGGGCTTGCTCTGGAAAGAGCCGGGGGCAGGGGGGTGG
>VWZL01001853.1:0-25026 GCA_013396915.1 Stercorarius parasiticus
TCTCTCAAATGAAATGGCAGAGTAAGGCCCCTTACTAGTCCACCACCCTTCAAGCCCTGGCATGCTTCCCTTGGTTTTAGTGCTGACAGGTCCAGTTACCTCCCCTTCCCCCCTCATATCTAGTTTAAAGCCCTGTCAATGAGCCCTGCTACATCCTGCCCCAAAATTCTTTTCCCCTTCTGGGACAGGTGCATCCCACCTGCTACAAGCAGGCCAGGTGTCTCATATAGCAGCCTGTGATCAAAAAAACCCAAAGCCCTGCCGATAACACCAGCCCCAGAGCCACGAGTTGACGCGTTGCCCCTTCCTTTGAATTTCCACATTCATGATTACCACTGAAGGGATGTAGGAGAACAGAAGTCGCGTTCCTGATCCCTTAAGCCGCCAAAACTCTGAAGTGGCAGCGGTGGGATTCGAACCCACGCCCCCGAAGAGACTGGAGCCTTAATCCAGCGCCTTAGACCGCTCGGCCACGCTACCCGCGTATTTGGGTTGGGTTACTCCACTTCCCCCGTGCTGTTCTGACTACCTCAGGAAAACACTACTTTCCACTAGTCCTCTCAAGGAAGACTATACAACCCACTGATCCATTGGTACACTCATGTATCTAAAAGAATACTACCCTCTAGTCCACCTTATGTTGAGATAAGTTCAGATTTTTTTTACAATAATTGGTGGTCATTCTTTATATTTTCCCTGAGATAATTATACATTTGGTCATCTCCTCTGAGCCTTCTTCCATTGTGGGTGTTTGTTGGTTGGTTATGGTGGTTCAAGATCAGAGTAACTAAGTAGTAAGGAGGAAGAATCATCCATTGTGTAAAATGTTAGGACTTGAAGACAGGTAAGTTAATTTTCATTAAGATTCAAGTGAAATAAGATTCTTCAACCTACAGATATATATCTTGAAAGTTGCAGCCGCAGGCTGTCATATATTGGCCTCCTTTCCCATGTCATTTTGCTGTTCTTCTGCCAGATCTCTTTTGGTTTTATTTTTGATCTATTCTGAGCAATTTACTGCCTTTAGTAGTTTATTTAAAATTTTTAGCTTATTTTTGTTTACTTTTAAAACTTCTTAATGAAGTCTGAATTCCAATGGTTTTGTGTGTTCCAAATTAGAAAAAATATTCTATTTGAAAATATGCAACAACATGTATTTTAGACATGGGAAACGGGGACATTTGAAACTGACTAAGCATTGCTAATGCTTCCCCAAAATGGAGAGTTTCACTGGCTGGTTATTAGATTCTATGAGTTGACATCAACTTCTCTTTGATCACAAACAGAATCAAATTAATTGAATTTGTTCAATTCCTGATCTATGAACATGAAGGAAAAGCTTCAGTTTAGACCATGCTAACATGAACGTTGGGGCGGGGGGTGGGTGGGGGTGGAGAGAGAGAATGAAGAGAAAGATATAAAATAATGTATTCAACATGTTTTGTTACATTTCTAAACTAAATCAGAACTAACATGAATTTTTTGTAGTAAAATATTCAGTTGAGGACATGAAGAAAACAAATCATGAAACTGTAAAGGCATGAATTTTTTTAGTTATAAGAATTTGTTTTCCATGTTTAACTTATTAATATCAAAATGACCTTTTTCAATCTGCTTGTTACGATCTTCTCTGTGTTGTAAGAATTTCCTGTCATCAGTTCTAGATTTTTTTGTCATTAAATAATACTACTACAAAAAGATGCCTTGTCATTTTGCATTTCCTTCTAGAAATCAGAGGTTTAGAGCTCCTGAGTACTCATAGAACTGATGGAGATCATCAGCACATTTTAATTTTCTTGATTTTGAGGTACAGGAGCGTAGAAGGCTCTTTAAGGCTTCCATGCTGAACTTCTAGTTATATCTGGGGCTGTTAAAGACAGATTCTCAGGAAAATCCTCAGCTGCAGTATAGCAAAACACTAAAACTTAACAATCAAACTCAGTAGCAAAAGTCAAGATGGAAGCTAAGAATTTCATATAAATGAGTGGCTAGAATAGCACACAAATGTGTATTTATAAATAGCATTTTTTAAAAAAAGAGATATAGCTGGTAATAGGTTAGCATAGGATTATTTTTAATATATTAATTCAGAGTTTCACTAATCCATAAATGAAGGAGAAATTTTGAAATTTCAAAATCAAAGGGAAAGAGGAAATTTTAAAAACTCTTAAAACCATGGGGTTTAGGGAGTTTTTATTTAAAGTTTTCTCTGGAAAGGGAAAAGCAGGATCTGAGATCAACCGCAACTGCAGATGCTATTTGACTTAAACCAAAAATACTTAGCTTTGATTTAGATAGCATTGAGGTCTGCTGTTGATGTTTAAATAGAAATGTAAATTTAAAGCAGAGTTCAGATTCTATGAATTGTTCTGGTACTCCCTTTTCCTTGAAATAGAATGAATGAAATTTCACTCTTAAAATCAATTCGTCCCCTCAAATTCTCAGAGTTTCCAAGTTTTAACTTTGAGACAACCCGGAATTTGTCTGAAGCCAGAAATGGGGAAAACATTGTTTTTCCTCATAGGAATGGTGGAATTTTTTTTAAGTGATGATTTTTATAATTTCTACAATCTAGCACTCTGCTTTTGTAAATAAGAGCTACAGCAGGTTTGAGGAAGAAAATAATTATTTTCAACACTTGACAAAAATTATGAAGCTTAGCTTTTTTTTTTCTTTTTTTGCTTTAAACTATGTACTACGGGAAAAACTTACATAGCATAGAGAAACAAGCAATCTGTATTTTCTTTCCTTAAACTGATTCAGTATTTTGAAATGAACTTAGTAGGAAACATGTGCATGATCTCGTAATAACTTTGTGGTCATTGCACAAAACAATAAAGCAATGAATATTTTTAATGAGACCAGAAACCCTTAATTGCTCTAAGGTTTTTTTTTTCTGTTGCTATCGTGATTCTGAGAAAACTAAAGCAACAACTGAAGCAACTTCCTGCCATGGAAGCAATCCAAAAATCAGAACAAAAGCCTCCTACAGACTGGACATGTCGTCCTGGATCGTTATCATTCAGCATTTGTGTCTTAGTAAATTAGCAACCTTTCCTTGTTCTAGGGCCTAGAATGCTTCAGCTTCTTGTCTAAGGGTGAGGGAGGAGGTAAGTGTATTTGGGGGAAAGTATACAAATCTTTTAACTCACTGAAACTACTTTCAGTTTTACAACAGAGAAAGTTAGCGAGGAAATGGTTTTGACATATTTAAAGCAGTCACTCATGTTAAAAAGGCATGAGACAATTATCAACACGTTACTCTCCAGATCTTTGATTCAAGATTAAAATCTTTATGTGGGAAAAATTATTAATTCTGGAAACCGCAAACATAATATTTTGTAAATGCTCTTTTATTCAGGCTATGTTCTTTTAAATTTGAAACTGCAGTCAGCGCTTTTATAGGTATTTTCTGGAGTGCTAACAAAATTCTGTGAGGAAAGGTAGTTATAGCTTCCTCTTACAGCCTTCATTCTAGTTCAGTATTGGTTTGTCCACCTAGAAATCCCATGTGGCTTGTGGAGAGGGGGGCATTGCTCCCCCAGCAGATTACCGATGCCTATGTAAAGAAGCGGCCAAACTTGTTTCTGCAACCTGTGTTGCTGCAAAAGATAAGAACTATCTTGTCTTCCATTTTTGGCTGGAGGGTATTGTGATATACTGTGGGTGTGTGTTTGTGCACCTAAAATGAATGTATTTTAGCCCACGCTAAAATGAAAGTAAACTTTGATCATTGATATGCCTAATAAGTAAGAGCTTTGAGCTAGTACAAATACACTTTTAAATTAATTAATTTAATTAATAATTTGAGTAGTAGGAAGGCCTGACTGGCTAGGGAGCAACTAGTCCACTTTCCTATACCTTGAGTCTGGCTGTTACTTCCTGATCTGCTGATGAACAAGAGCCATAAACTTTGTGGTTCTTTAGATCACAGTCTTGACCATAAGTGAAGAGTTTAATCAGAGTAAGTGTAAACTTCAGAAGGGTGTTTTTTAAAGTACTGAAAACTTGCAAATACAAAATTCTTATGGAGGCATCAGGCACCTTTGAGAGTATCTCGGTATTCAATGTGCCTTTTTTCCTGCTACTTTTTCTACTCCACATAAGTATGGCGATGGAATCAAAGCAATCAATTTTCTGTGTTATGAGGATACATACTGTGTTTCTCTGCCTGACTTTAAGTACCAGAAGAGCCATTTCAGTCTCATGTGAGCTTCATTAAAACCTTGTGTAAAACAGAGAGTGTGATCAAGTGGCTTCTCATTGCCTTAATATAGATAAGAAGGGTGATGTTCTTTCCATGCTCATAAAAAGTTGATGGGACTAGAGGTAGACATTTTTGTTTGCTTGTTTGCTTGTTTTTAATAGGGACCTATGTGTGATCCATTCCAACATCTTTAACTTGAGAAATAACTGCTGTGGGTATGAGGGAATGGATTTGCACCTCGGTCCCCCACATTAAAGGCTGTTGCCTGCAGCCAGACCATCACCAAATGGACAGTTGAGTTTGCTGTGTTAATTTCCCTAATGAGTTGTTAGTGGTCGCTGATCTCCTGAGTTGTTAGTGGTCACTGTCCTCCTTTGACTGTCCAACTGTTTGCATGAAATGATCTTATAGCATTAAATTTGTAACTTAAATGACAGGAGTGAATGGAGGCAAGACCATGCTTGAAGTGGCAGACAAACCCCTTCCTTGCCCACCCTGCGTAGCCAGCTGCCTCTGTACAACAGGTATGAGGCTCTGGATGTTGAAGGCCAGTCAATGGATGGTGTGGATGATGGTCTGTCTTCAGCAGAATTGCTGCCAAGGTCAGAAAGGTCCCCTGTACCACGACCACCACCATTCGGAAGAAGAGACAGGTTATAGTTGTAGGCAGCTCCCTTCTGAAGGGAACAGAGGGTCCAATATGCTGGCCAGAGGCTCCTCTTAGGGAAGTCTGCTGCCTCCATGGGGGCCTGGTTAAGGACATCATTAGGAAACTTCCTAGCCTGGTACGGACCTCAGACTACCACCAATTACTGCTTTTCAGTGTGGGTGGTGATGAAGCCACAACGTGTAGTCCAAGTACGATCAAAAGAGACTTCGGGGTCTTCAGATGGCTGAAAAGGGGATCTGGAGCACAGGTTAATTTTTCCTCTTTCCTTCCAGTTGTGGGCAGCGACATTGGAAGAGACAGATGGGCCCAGTCCCTCAATACGTGGCTCCATGGCTGGTGTCACCAGCAGAATTTTGGACTTTTTTGATAATGGGCTGGCCTACACTGCACCAGGCTTGCTGGTGTTACATAGGATTCACCTTTTTCAAAGGGGGAAGAGGGTCTGTGCTCATGAGCTAGCGGGGCTGATTAACAGACCTTTAAACTAGACTTGAAGGGGGATAACATCAGGCTTGCCCGTGACAAGCCATGGGATGACATGCCAAGGTTAGAGGGACAAGGTGCTAGTGAGGGCCCTCAGCCTGTTGCCCTGAGACATGCTGGCTACACTGCAGCACACTTGAAGTGTTATGGAGAAGAGCCAGGGTGTCTTGAGGTAGCAGGAACCAAGAGGAAAATGACAGTGAATTACCTCAAAGGAGCTAAGGGGTGTTCTTCTAAGAAGATGACATGGCCGACAGCCCAGCTGAAGTGCCTCTACACCAATGCACGCAGCACGGGCAACAAACAGGAGGAGCTCGAAGCCATTGTGCTGCTAGAAAACTATGACCTAGTTGCTGCTACTGAAACTTGGTGGGATGAGTTCCATGACTGGAGTGTGGCTATTCATGGTGTTGCCCTATACATCAATAAATGGGTAGAATCATATAATCTTAGAATGGTTCCGTTTCAATCAAAGATCATCTAGTTCCAACCCCTCTGCCATGGGCAGGGACACCTCCCACTAGACCAGGCTGCTCAAAGTCCCATCCAGCCTGGCCTTGGATACTTCCAGGGACGGTGCCTCTGGGCTTCTCTGGGCAACCTGTTCCAGTGTCTCACCACCCTCCCAGTAAAGAATTTATTCCTTGTATCTAATCTAAACTTCCCCTTTTCCAGTTTTAAGCCGTTACCCCTCATCCTATCACTACACGCCCTTGGAAAAAGTCCCTTAACAGCTTTCCTGTAGGACCCCTTCAGATACTGGAAGGCTGCTATAAGGTCTCCCTGGAGCCTTCTCTTCTCCAGGCTGAACAGCCCCAACTCTCTCAGCCTGTCGTCATGAGAGAGGTGCTCCAGCCTTCTGATCATCTTCGCAGGCCTCCTCTGAACTCACTCCAAAAAGGTCCATGTCCTTCTTATGTTGGGGCTCCAGAGCTGGATGCAGTACTGACCATCTTTTCTGCTGAGTGGTTGGGGTTAGCAGTGTCTGGATGTGGAGTGCGGTGGAATGTATGTAAAAGGAATGATTATTTCTCTATGATGATTAAAAAAAAAGAGTGCAGCTAACTGTTTCTGCTTTATGTGTTCCCAATACAAAACAGTGAGGAATTTTTAATTTTTTTAAATGCCTTGTAAAAGCATTAGCCTCTCTGCACCAACCCCTGATGGCTTACCCTTCACTTACTCAATTGTTTGGGTAATGTTTGCTAGTCATTATTGACCTCTTTGTTAACATAGCTACTGTTGACATCATTCCTTATCCAACAGAGATAAGGCCTTGTGTTTTGTTGCATCGTTACAGGGCAGCTCTCCAAGTCCAAATTGTTCATCTATATTTGAAATATTTGTCTTTTGAGCTTTGTAATGAGACTTGTTTACATGGTGGAGGGAAGAAAAAAAATCCTTGTAAATGAATGCAGTAGTCTCAGTGTAAAAACAATAATTTAGTGAAATAATAAGGAGAATGTGTTTTTCAGCTGCTGTTTGTAGATCCCAGTTGCTAGGGTGCTTGAAATCACAGAGTATAACCTTGTCCCGTGGTTACGGTTTGCATATCTTTGCTTTTCTTGGCAACGAGGTTAAAGACTATACCCTCATCACTTATCTGATTAGAACTGGCTCAGAAAATTAATGCTAGGAGAAAAAAAATCTCATGCAGCCCATGTAACCATCAGGATGTTGGATTTCATTAATGAACTGTTAAACCTGTGAATGACTCATTGGAGGGGTGGACATGAAAACCTGCCTTGCTTGCGTTTGTTTTATTGACCCTAATTAAGGGAAACATGTCCTTCAATGTGATAACTTGCTGCTGTAAGCACAACATCTTTGCAGGAAAGGGAAAATTTTACTCTTTAGAATAAGGCTGGCTGCTTGCTTATTGCATTAAAAGAAACAGCCATTTAACCATGTAGTCACTGGACAACCAGATAATACATCTCGCTACCCTCATCTGTGCTTGTAGATTGTAGAAGACTGCCCCTTCCCAGTTAACTCAAATATCTGTTTGGTACTGATTAGCCAGTGTCAAAATATGTCCTAGGCGCTGCACAAAGAAAGCAAGCAAGAGTTTTTTCTTGAAAAATCCCTATGCTCTGTACTTGAAATAAGACTAAAACAAAACAACTAAAAGAAGGTAACACACTAACACCTGTGACTGGAGGAAAAGAAAGCAGAGGTTGGAGAAGACGACAAAAGTTTATTAGTGTTCACAAATTAGCAAAATACTCTTTTGGGCTTTTATTTTTCTCTACTTAGTAATTATGATCCCATGTCTTCAATGGCTGTTTGTTTGTGATCTAAATCAATCCTCTCCTGACCTTATTAGTCTAGCAGTTGGCTATATTCTAAGCTATAGATAATCATAGAATCGTTTGTGTTGGAATAGACCTTTGTGGCTGCATAGTTGCATTTGACATGCTGTTCTTTCTTTTTCTACCAGCAGTCAGGACCAGAACAGCTCACAGGGCTTTAAACTCTCAAAGAAATCTTACTGCTGTTATTCCGGGCTGTAAATCCACTGGCTTGTTATAATCACTCAGTGTAGTGACCTGCACAGTACTTGAAATCTTGACTGTGGCTTGACTTGAAATCAAGACTGTGGCTTTCAGAAAGCTGAGAAATATACATGCAATAGGCCTTTTTAATATAACCTAGATAGGATATTTTGATTAAAAATGGTTTAGCATGTTTCTCAATTTTCCATAGCATTAATGCATTAGCATTAAAATAAAGAGTTTTCATCAATAAATTAGCCGCCTTTGAAAGATCCTATCTTAAAAAGGAGATTTTGACCAACAACTTTCAGTTACCTTGCCGTGGCTCCTCTGTTCTGGGAGGTATGTCAGCCCCAGATTCCTGGTTTGTGATAGAGGAATCTCAGGTTTATTCTTGTTTTTACACGAGTAGTAAGTGTTCTAGAAATGGCTGTTAAGAATCATTTGGTTGTGATACCTCCTTTGCTGTGCTTTGTCTTTTTCTGCTTATGTCCAAGCATGAGGACAGGCATGAAAAATTAAGTTGCAGCTTGTCACCTGCTCTACTTGCAGGAAGTGACTTTCTGCATTTGAGTTAATGTTGCTAAGCTGCTCCATATGGTTGGTATAAAGGGCAGCTAGTATGAAACTGTTAATAAAGTTTGTGGTTGTGAATCTGTTGCACTGAACACATTTCAGTTAGAGAGCACCATGGATCCTTTTTCATTTATCTATTCCATTTGCTTAGGCAACTAAACTATTTGAAAAGAAGAATGACAAGAATTAGAAGCTAGCATCATAATGTGACCTATATATGAATGACCAAACAGCATTGTCCCATTTCAGTAGGGACTTGAAAGGAAAGCTGTTTAATGGACAAGTACGAGGTCCAACTTACACTGTTATCAGTAACTTGTCAGTCCCCTGTTTTAGATAAACATAAAATGTCCAGAAATGAGCTTCAAACATTCACTTAGCTGTGTGTGAATTTTAACCCTATTGCAATATGAAGATAAATTTAAAATGTACATCACTAGTGCTAAGAAGGCAGAATATTAGTCTAGGAGAATCATTGTTTGCTTTGACAGGAATTTATCGAAGAGTATCAATAAACACAAAACTGACCAGTCTACCAGAAAGATGCTCTAACCATTCCTAATATTCCACTATTCATGACTCTTTAAAAATATTCTTCTGATAAAGTAGAGATTCAAAGAATCACCATCAGAAACTAAGCAGTTCTGCAAGAAGGGTACTGAAGATTTAAGTTCCTATAGTTCCCTTAAAATCCTTAGCCTTAAAATGGTGCAATTCCTTACGAGAAGTCCTATGTCAGGTCATGCGGTAACAGAGGTGTCAAGTTACCAAGATCAATTCCAAAAGAGCTCCTGTCTGTACAGATGTGGCTAAAAATAGCTGACTTTACCAGTTCTTAGTCTTATCAGGAATTTGTTTGTCAGACTAAGTAAAGCCTAGATGTGAGAGAATCCATATCTGTTCCTGGAGGCTCGTGGGTGCCATGAGAGTTCTGTGAAATTCCCTCATTTTTCAGTTGGATTTTCTCTTCCCATGCCTTTGCTGTAATTTTCTTCCTTGTTTTGTTGTTGTTCGTAACATTTTTCTGCTTACAAAGGGTCATAGAAACACTGGATCTCTGGAGATTAGCTAGTATGACCACCTTGGTAAACTGCCGCTTTGCCTAGCTGAGTCTTGAAAACTTCCAGGGCTGGAGATATCAAACCTCTCTGGCAACCTGTTCCAGGGCTACACAACTCCTCCTCGGAGAACCTTGTCCTGATATTTTTCCTAACTTCTAGAAAGAGAATGATAAAACAGGGCCAGTGTACCTCATCTTGGAACAAATTCACAACTCTAAAATAGCACGTAAAAAACCAAGACATCTTTCTTGAAACGATGTCCAAAGCTTTAGCTATCTGTATTTTAAAGAGGAAGAAGTGGGACTTATTTGACACCAACATTTATCCAACTAAACAAGGTGGGAATTTGTACCAGCTTGAAAAGTGAGCGTATCGAATTAATTTTGCAGTTTTCTTGAAGTGAAAATCTTGCAATCCTTAAAAATGGAAATACACTTTCTTTTCTCCTACCCCCGACCTGCCACCTTTTTTTTGAAGGATTTTCCAGACACGTTCATGGCCATCCATCTAGGACTAGTTGAGAAGGGCATGCAGACTTCTGTAAGAAGTACTTAATTATTAATGTCCATTGATAAAGGGATGCTCTATGAGGAACTGTATGAATCATGTACAAGCTTCTGAAGCCCTAAAGTGGAATTAACTGAAGACATATATTTGTGAAAAAGCACACACTTGTTTTTTCCACGAGATACTTCTTCCCTTCCCCAGCTCCCCTTTTTACTTAGAATCTGTGCTCACACTGCCTTTGACAGGAGTGTCATGAATCTGCGCCTCTCCACACACTCTTTTTCTTAGAAATGACAGAAAAACTTAGTTGATCTCTGTCAAACCCCTTCAAATCAATTTGTGGGAGAAAAGTGTTGCCTTAATTTTGCAGTCAGTGTTGTCATTGTGGGTTTGGGTTTTTTTTTCCCATATTTTAGCTTAAAATGAGTTTTGTGGGGAAGTAATAAACATGTATTTGTATGTATATTTTATTACTGAACATTAGTATGCTGAGGGCATCATGAAGTAGGCTATATTCTCTGCTTTGTTGCATTTGGGAAGGACTCAGGCTGTCACAGACTGGCAGCCAAACAGTTTGTTGGAACAGCAGCTTTACAGTATGACATAATGTGCTTTCGAATCACTTCTAAGTTGAGTCAAAGGAAAAAAATGAAGGCATGACTACAGCATTCCTTTGAGAGACAGGATTTGCCTGCCTGTCAGGCTGCTGAGGGGCTCTGGCCTGTACACCTAGTATGAGTGGGACCATGGCTTTTTCTTTCCACTTAGTACAAAAACATTTCAAGAGAGTATTCCAATTTGAAGTGCACTTTGGCACTGGTTCTAGGACAGGCCCTGTAACCCTGTCTGTTCTCACCTAAAACTCCATTTTACTTTATAAGTTTAGTCTTGTGAATAATTTCAGTGTGAATGAGCAACTGAGAAAGTGTGCTAGGAATTATTTAATTCCTCTGCAAATCATGCAACAACTATTAACATAATACTCATAAATGGATTCCTCATGATTTTAAAAGTGAAACAGTTGTGGAAATCAAGCTCCTATGAGAAATGCCCAGGTGGTGCTTTGCATTTTGCTGATTCTTCTGTAAAACAGCTTTCAATTTTATTGCTAAGCTTTGACTGTATATTTCAACCTTTTGTTTGACTCACTAAATATAACCTCCTATGAGAAAGTATCATAGATTTTTCTAAAGGCAGATAATATTGCATTGGGAAGCAGTGTTTTAAAGAACAGAGCTCGTAGTCATTCTGTGTTCTCACAGGAAGCTAAAAAGCTCTTGGAGAAGTGCTAATGTCCATGACATTTTCCATTCTTATTTCAGGCCATGATTTCTGACACTCTGTGGCCTTGGTGTGCTGATTGCAGCTTTGATTTCCCTCTGAAGTTCAGCTGAAAGCTATGGCATTGTTTTGTACCGTACTGTATTCCTATTTGATCCAAAGGAGGGAACTGGTGGGAGGTGGTGGGGAGTCTGACTGGCTATAGCAGGAATGAAATTCATTAGTACATGAGATGAGAGAGTGAATTTGGTCATACACACCAGGCAGGCTCTGCCCTTATGTAAATGCAGTTGTTCCTTATTGCTATCATGGGGTTTTTTATGCATTTAAAAGAGAAGTACATTTGAAATGGCTCAAGTAAGATATTTCGGTTCCTTGTTCAAACAGAACTGTGAAGGCACTGTAGGTGATATCATGCAAGAATTGCCTGGGATTTCCCATATAGTCTTGCTCACTAGAATTTCCAGGCATGTAATCCTGGCCAGCAGGGAATGATGTAGGCATCACTGCTGGTTTTTGATCACTATTTAGGGCTCTCCATAAGTGAAATTTCATCCTGACCTTCCTTTAAAGTTTTTCATTGTTTGACAAAGTACTAGTTGTAATTACATTTCACTTCATAAGGGTCATTTTTAATTTCAGTAATCTATCTTGTGGACTCCCAGTCTGAATAACAAAGCTTTAAGAATGTTTTGACTTCCTGTGTTTGCGGTTAGGTTTGTTTAAGTTCTAGGAACGTGCACTTTCACATTCCAGGTCCTGTATAGACAACCTTCCAAACTGAATGGTTTCCCAGAGAAATTAGTTAGTCACTGCATCATTAGAGTGAAAGTAGCTAAGCCCTGCAACAGTTTGTACAGAGAGGTCTGTCTTTGGAGATAGCGGAGAACTTGACTGAATAAAACCCTGAGCACTGAGCCTAGCCCTGCGTTTGCCCTAAGTCTGGAACGACCCCAGGAAGTCCCTTCCAGCCTAAGTTATTTTATGACTGATCTGAATACACCCTACAATGTTTCTCAAGGGAAATTTAATTTGTATTATTGGTAACAATTTTTTAGTAGACTTCTCAATTGACCTCTGAGAAAGTTACCGTTTAAAGATGCAAAGAATTGAAATGAACAGACTAGGATTGATTGCAAAGTGAGCCAGTGGTGAAACTGAATTTGTTTTACCACTGCTCAGAAGTCTTTTTTTTCATTTTCAAAATGTTTGCTAGTATGTAAGGGAGCAAAGGATCAGATCAAATTTATTTTAAACTTTTTTCATTTTCCTATCTGTTTTATGAGCTTGGGTATATGAAATGGATTGGAATTTTATATTCTTAAGAATTCCATTTGGTAGTTAGTCGCAATTCTTATCACTCTTGTGCCTGTTATCTGCTCCATTTGATCTTGTGCAATATTTTGATATCTGATTTTATATCTTTTTAACATTCTGATTAAGGTATATATTTTAAGTAGCCTGCATGGTAATGAAAGCTATACTTGGGGAGATTTTGTTTCGAATGTTATCCTTATTGCTGTATTCCAGTGCATGTCTTCTGTTGCTTAATAAAGTTATGTGTAGAGACAGTAAGGACCTGTGTCATGGAAAACGCATGCTTCACCATAGGAAAGCTTATTGTGAATGGTTGCCTTTCTTTCAGTCTTTAACAACACCTGAAATGCGTATGCACCTGAAAAATGTTTTCCATTCCTTTTATATGTTAACAATTTTATGTGTGTGTGTTGAGAATATAGGTGGAGAAGTTTAATCTATCTTCTTTGAACAGCATAGCTTTTGTTAACTATGTTCCTGCAAACGTGTATAAAACATTTTGGCTTTTATGTGTGAATACGATATAATCTGAGGAGAAGAACAAGTTACGTGATGTAATGTAATGTAATACTGAGAGGATACAAGTGAAAAGGCATGTATCCAAACAATTACTTAGTGGTTGGAACTATTTGACAATACTTATGATCTATTAGTTTGCTGTCAGTGATATTCTTGAATGAAATGTAATACGTATCAAAACTGAGCACAGATTTTCTGTCCAGAGCCTTTAAACAATATATCCAAACACGTTCATCCACCTTACCATTTATGCATTAGTTTGTTCTGGATTTTAAAGTCCATCTTCTAGGTACAGGTTTTGATATTCTGCATTGTGTTCTAGATGCAGTGGGTTTTGCTGCCAGTATTTATAATTGCCTCGTTGTTTGGTATTTAATGAAAAAAATGCAAGCAGAATAAATTTTTAATTTCAACTCTTAAAATCAATTACAATTTAAATAAAATTACTTTTATTTTAAAGCTTTCCTTAATCTAACATTCTACAGTTTTAGCATTTAGTCTTCTGGAAAACTGGACTATTTTAACAAAGGCTGTAACAACTAAACAAGAGAACTAGATAAAGAATGTCAAAACTCAAAACTTTGTACCACTTTTAGTTTGTACTACTGTGTTGAAGAATTTGAAGGATAGCCACACAAAACTAGAAAGGGAGAAAATGCAATAATTCAGGGTTTCCTCCAAGCAACTGAATTTCCTGGAGAGTGTACAAAGTATTCCTGTTCTGTATGCTCAGATCTGGCTGATCTTAATCTGAGAATTTTTCTATAGCCTTTGACCATTTTGTATCAGTGATTGTTTTTTTTCTGTAATGGTTATCTGGGTGGCCAGAGACATATAGGATATGTGTATGAAATTCTCCTGTGGCAAAATGACCAAAAGCTTTTGAGGATCTCGCTTATAGTGGCTTACATGAGGAAGAACAAGTCACATTAAAGACAACTACACCAACAGGTCTGTTGTAGACACATGCAAAACAGCCACTTGCTTAGCATATTACCAGGATTGTCAGGATATGTCTCCTTTTTGTCTGCTACAAATAGAATGTAACATAATATTATTTCTTGAATAGTGCAATTTAACCTCTGGACATATCCTAGACATATCCTAGACATATCTAGACATATCTTCTTCACTTTTTTTTTTTTTTCCTTATTTGCTTGGTATTCTTTGTTTGGAAAACGTTATGTGCTATTTGATGCTAGGCTTTGTTATGTGCTATTCAGTGCTAGCATTCAATGCTAGGCTTTGCTGGGTAAAGATTTTTAACTTCCTGTGTAGGGTCTTTGCCTCACAGGAGTGAATTCAGATGCAAACAATTAGAGGCAGACCACCCTCCAATTTGTCCTATGTTCACTGTAAATATCCAATGGAAGAGCCTGCATTTATGTGATATGAAGAAAAATGTAAGGTACTGCACATGTGCTGACAGCTAAGGAAATCAAATGGGGAGCATTAGCTAATCTTGTATTGCTAATTAGAAAATCTTATTTTGACCACATTCTTACCTTTCCTCTTATGGGACTTATTCCAATTATTTATGAATCATTGGCTTACAGGGGAATGTAACAATTCACAAAGACAGAGCTTTTGAAACTGAGAGGTATAGCTCAGTTGAGATGGTAGCTGCTAAATCACATCTTTGACTACATTTCAGTCAACTGCCTTAAGGACTTTGGTTTCCTTAGAAACCTAAAGATGTTGTTCCTCTGATTCCAGTTATTCTCACATCTCTTTGCTTTATGAGACAAATTCATTTTTCTGGCTCACATTAGAAGTTATGCTGTTGTAATCAAAGAATGTGGGAGCATATAAAACAAATTTCCAATGTTGAAACTTCTTTTTTTGATTGATAATTTAGTACTAGTGTGGGGGGGTGTTGGTTGTTTTTTTTTTCTGGTTGTTTTTTTTTTTTTTTTCCCCCCAGCATATCAAGTATTACCCCTCTGCATCTCTGTGATGCAATCGGAGCACTAATTATTATTCTTCTCATAAATAGAATATATATCCAATATAAAAGCATAAAGCTGACCAACTATGTACTGTTCACTCTGGGTAACTCAACTGACACGATTTTAGTGATCATTTAACCATGGGCATTTAAATGTGATCTGAGACTATTGTAGCAAAAGCCTTATCCCATGTTGGGGTCTGGTCATGCAAAACGGCATAGTCTTGTTGTTTGTCAGACACGACTTGCATGGCTGCTCCATGTGCAGCAACAAAAAACCAAACCAAAACAAAAAAGAGACAGAAAGAGCAAGTACATAGCAAACCTCCAGTTTTGAGGCTTTCAACGTCCTCTAGCAGTTCATGCCTGATTAAACCTCAGTTTAATGCCTGAATTCTTTTCCTCCTTATACCTATCTGCTCTTGTTCACTGCAGGAATTTTCCACTTCTGGAGCAGAAGCGGCAGAGCATGTTTCCACATCCCAGGTACTGCCACTCATAGTCTGACACAAAGTAACCTACCTGTAGCAGTACTTCGACACATTACAGTTTGTGCTTGACATACGGACAAATACTGCACTCGGACATCTGGTTACGGTGGGTAACAAAAATGGAAGTCTAATCTAAACAACTTGAGACAAGGATATCTTGATCAGCTTCAGCAAAAGTTCACAGAGAGTATGCCTGTGCCTTTTAGTGTGTGAAAAGAACAGCATTCACCTCCATTGAGCAGCAAAAAGGATTCATGTTATTAGCTCTCATTGTTGACCAGAAAATACCCTGATTTTACTCTGGTTGACTATTTGCTCTGTATTTTGTAGTTGCTTGGCTTTTGTTCGTAATAGATGAAGATCTAAATTAAAAGTGGGACTCAGCTATTCAAATTCTTCCAAGGAATAAGCGCTAAGTGGCAAAGCATGACATTAGACCTGAATCAAATAACCACACAGAATATGAGAACTCTTATTGCATTTGGCCCTTTGCTTCTTGTCATGTTGAACCACATGCTCCCTAAGCAGTACAGAACAGATTCAGTTTTGTCTTATTTGATTTTGTTTTTAAACTGATTTTTCTGTGGCTTTATTTAGGAAAAGTATGTGAGAAAGCAAGGGAGTTGAAAATGAAATGCTAACTCCTTTTATGTTAATGGTCAAAACTCTTAGTTTTAGTGGGGCTAGAACTTCACATGTTGATTCTAGGGTGGATTACAGTAAGCCCACATGCGGTACCAGTGTATATTCACACCGATGGGATGAACTCTGACAAAGCTCTCTCTGTCATAAAGCCACTAGAAAAAGAAAGTATCACAACTAAGACTGAGGGATAGGCTTATATTATTGTCTCTAGCCAAGAAAAAAGACAACATGTGGTAGCTGCTTGGATAACAATCACCTAGTTTTAACACAAATCTACATCTCTTACCACTTCTTTTCCTAATCAATGAACAATTGTTAACAGTACTCCGTTATAAAATGTCACAGTAAAAGAATTCTTACTTTTACACAAAGAAAATAGTTGTGGAATTTAGTGCCAGGGGCAGTCGGCGACATTTGAGATGAACAAATGGGTAGGGCTTAAGAAATGTTTAATATGTTTTCATATCTCCTGACACAAAGTAATTTAAGCTAAACTGAACAAAAAAGTACCCAGCTCCTCAGATTCTAGTGGCAAATTGCTGCGAGTACCTGAAGGACTGCTTCTGTTCTGTGGGCAGTCTTGGTAAAGTTTTTATCTTTCATTTTGACTTCTCCACCCCTCCCTGAAGCATTTGAGAACGTAGGTCACCAGAGGCAGAACAGCGCTGAAAAATCCTTGCACTAAGGAAATAGCTTGGTGTGGCCATTTCCATATAAATGCCATCAGGTTTTGTTTACTGTCTTAACAGCAATGCTGAATCTTTGGTATTAGACTTTACTGATGCTCTGCAGTTCTGCAATCCACTTCCTGGCCATTTCCCCTCCTGTCCAAAAGTGTGATTTGTGTCTCCTCCTGAGCGTATTTTAGGGCCCTGGATAAATGCTGAGCTAACAAAGATAGAGTGAAGTTGGGACTATACGTGATGAATTGAATAAACTACCAAAAAGGGACAAGAAAATGTTTTTCAACAGTTAACTGAGGGAAAAAGAAATCAGAAAATGAATAAGGCTGCAGCAACTACTGTAGTCGTCGTCCATTGTATGAAATGATAGAGAATATAGATATTTAGAAGTGTATAGGTGCTGCGGGCTTTTGAATGTGCCACCTTCAACTACTAAGTCATTCACATAGAGCTAAGATACTCACTGAATGAAGGACTGCCTTAAAAAGCTTTTTTTAAAGAACTGCCTCTTGTCATAACCTTCACATCACTGAGTGCTTCCATAATAGAGATTTTTTTTCCTTTAAAGTAATGGCTTTGTGCTACAATATCTTTATGTCTCTCAGATATCCTTACCGTAAAATGGGTTAACTCCAATTTATGTCTGCAAAAGCGATGCAGAGTGAGACTGAGTGTGTTGCTAACTGCTCCATGGAAAGCCTGTACAAAATACACTACTGGAATCCAGGTTTCTTAAAACTGATCCAAATTATTGGATCTGCTGCAGAGGCTTATCCTTTTCTAGAGCTGCTCTGCGTTGTCCTACTTTGTTCCTTTTCACTTTTTGGTAGGAGATTGGACAAGAGAATATGGGTTAGAATAGCATTCCATCTGAAAGAGCGAGCATGTGACAAGGTACTCGCAAAAAGGGTCTGTTTGCAACGGAGAAGAGAGAGTGAGACAGGCTGGTTTTAGCTTCACAGCTTCTGAAGCTCTACATGCTTTGATTGAAGCTCATCTTTTCATGAATGATTTTTGTTGGCAGCTTTGGCAAATAAAAATAAATAAGGAATTCTATCATTGTCAGACATTTACAGGACTGCTCTGTGCTGTTAGTTCATCAATACAAGTGCACATCTGAACTATGGCTTCTATATTTGCATGATCTTGTTATTAATTTATATGTCAGTAAAATTGATGAGCAGCACTGATTCCATAAACATAATTGGATTAGTTTGTATACAACATTACAGGACAGCGCATTGCAAAATACAGAATGTCCTAAATCAAACTTCCTGTGAATGAGAATGGCCTTTTTTGCTTGTCTACCTGTTTGAAATTCTGCCACATTGTTTATACAATTAAATATTCCTTGTGATTTTATATATAAAAAATGCATTTGTACTGCTAGTGGGGGTCTGGCAGGTAGGTAGTCCTCCTGTAAAAGACCGAGACTACACACATAGCTGTATATAAATTGACTATGTGTAATGTAGTATGACATATCAACAGTATGTATGTTGCACGTACATAGACAAATGACAATATATTTTTGACTATTTGTATAACTTGGAAAATTGTACATGTTTTTCACCAGATGAAAGACTGGCGTAGTCTTGATTGATTTTTAGTTGCTGTAACTATTGTAAGAAGTGGTTAAAAAAAAGCAACAACTACATAAAAAAACCCCTATTTTTCTAAGTGGAGTGATGACTTGGCATTTTAAAGTGATTATTTTGATGGAAGTTTCAACCAAATTAATACTCTTCGCTTCACACAAATATTCTGATTACGGTTTGAAAATTCCAAGCAAACTAAAGTGACCTTTTATAATAATAATGCGCTCTTGGTGATACATTTTCCTACCCAGGCCTGATGACTTGAAAAATCTTTTTATTTACTGTTTAATAGTTCTGGCTCAAGATACGGTGTAACTGCTGGTTCACTGAACACCCAGAGTTTATGTAATCTATCATTTTGTCAGTGTTGCATCTCATTTCTCTCAGTCCGGGAAATAATGTTGGTCACGGAGTTTTCCAACTGTGGTGGATCTGGCTTAATATATTAGCAAAGGAGCTGCCTAAGCAGTAAAGAATTCTCGGCCTTGTAGAGAACTAGGAAAGGAAGGAGGAAAAAGCAAAAAGATATTTAAAATTCCAAAACTTTCGAATAAAATTCATATGAGGAGAAACATTATAGAAGTAACAGGGATGGGCAGTAAGTATAGCAACTTGAAAATAAGCTGTGTCAACTACAGGTAGCAAGCAGATCTACATCCTTCCCAGATGACTTTGCCTTGAAGTGAAAGAAGAACCAGCATGTTAGCTGATGGGGAGCATGAAGTAGGGGAATACGTACAGTTTTATTTTGAACAAATCTGTGTACTTCTTGAAGTGTTAATTAAAATCAGTAATATTTTGGAATTCAGTGTGAAGTCTGGTTGTGCTTTTCTTATTGTGAAGCTCTGAAAATGGAAACTGCAGGGCCAGTTTTCCTAATCTTTGTTGCCATCAGCCCAGAGACAAGAAAGTTCATCCTTAAACTGGCTTGTAGGAATTTTGCATTTCTGAAAGACCCTGCAGGACCCAGGGTACAGCTAGTGCCTTCACTCTGCTCCGTTCCCGGATTCTAAGGAAACATACTCCTGCTGCAGTGGCTTGGAGATGCCTGACAAGAGTGTGTCAGAGACAACAACACTTGATCGATCATATTTTCAAATGTTTATTTAGAAGAGCAAAAGAGAATTTAAAATGCTGGATCACACTGACAAACCATCAGGTCAGGTCGCATATGAACTTACACAGTGGCCTGTGCTTAGAAGAAAAAATGGTATCTTTCAGCCACAGCTACAGCCTACAAACACAGCTGTACTAAGCTCTTGGGGAAACGCAGCTAATCTTAGGATAAGATAGTGAGATCTCAAGGTCATGGTCCAGGGTCTTCTTTTCTTGTGAGGGAATGGACTTCCAGAGGAGATCAAGCTAATCAAGGGTTGGACTACTCTCAGGATTTGTTGTGAGGCCCTGTTCTGCGTCAGAGCACTAGTGTCTTACCAGTGTAAAATTGAATAGATTATTTTCTATACTGAGAAAAATAATTCTTTGTACGGGGATGTGAGGAGGCTTCTGGGAGCTCTAGGGAATTCATTGTAACAGTGTAATAGTGTCATGTAAAGCAAGTGTACTGAGTGCTGCAGAAATCCACAACATAGATGCGTGTTGGCATTCACATTACTTTATTTTTTTGAATAAATGTTCAAGGCACACATAACACTCGAAGACAGCATTCTTGAGTTAAAAATGAAAATAAATGCAGACAAAGAAGAACTGCCCAATCTCCTGCTTTAAAATATGGAAGGTTTTGATTTGCACACAGGATTAAAATGAATCCAAAGTTACATTACTTTATTAAAGTAGTGTAGTAATACGGTGGGTTGACCTTAGCTAGCTGCAAGATGCCCACCAAGCCACTCTACCACTCTACTTCCTCAACAGGAGGTAAACAAAAGGTTCATGTGTCAAGATAAGGACAGGGAGATCACTCAGCAATTACTGTCACAGGCAAACAGGCTTGACTTGGGGAAATGAGTTTAATTTATTACCAATTAAACAGAGTTGGGTAGTGAGAAATAAGAACAAACCTGAAAATACCTTCCCTCCACCCCTTCCTTCTTCCCAGGCTTGACTTCACTCACAACTTTTCAACCTCAGTCCTCGAAGCAGTGCAGGGGAATGGGGAATGGGGTTGCAGTCATTTCGTAACGCTTTACCTCTACCACTCCTTCCTCCTCACACTCTTCCCCTGCTCCAGCATGGAGTCCCTTCCATGGGAGACAGTCCTTCACAAATTTCTCCAACATGGGTCCTTCCCATGGGCTGCAGTTCTTCACAAACTGCTCCACTGTGGTTCCATTCCACAGGTGCAGTCCTTCAGGAACAGACTGCATAGGTCCCCCAGTGGGGTCACAGGTCCTGACAGAAAACCTGCTCCAGCACTGGCTCCTCTCCACAGGGCTGCAGGTCCTGCCAGGAGCCTGCTCCAGCGCAGGTACTTCAGGGGGTCTCCTTCAGGGCGCATCCACCTGCTCCAGTGTGGGGTCGCCCACAGGCTACAGGGTGGATATCTCCTCCACCATGGATCTCCATGGGCTGCAGGGGTCAACCTGCATCACCATGGTCTTCCACACAGGCTGCAGGGGAATCTCTGCTCCGGCACCTGGAGCACCTCCTCCCCCTTGGTGTCTGAATAGTAGTGTCTCTCATTTATTGTCCCTCCTCTCCTCCAGCTGCTGCTGTTGTGCAGCATTTTTTATCCCTTCTTAAAAATGCTATCACAGCACACTACCACCAGGCTAATCTTGGGCAGTGGTGGGTCTGTCTTGGAGCCAACTGGAACTGGCTCTGTCCAACATGGGGGCAGCTTCTGGCAGCTTCTCACAGAAGCTACCCCTGTAGCCCCCCCAAAAATTTGCCACGTAAACCAAATACAGATAACCCTAAAATGGGCTTTTGTGATTTTATACTACATTTTCATAAAAATTAGTTTGGAAGGGAATCTTCAAAGTGTGACCAGAAATTAAGTGTTCTTGGGTTATTTGATAAACATCAAATAAATCCCATCTCCATACACTAAGCGTAGCACAGAGCAACAATGACAAGCAGGGGAACCTCCATACTTATGGGGAACTCAAACAGATCCCCTGCCCAGTGCCCTTCAGGACTATCACAAAAGAGAACTGACACCCATCATCCAGGTCTGAAACCCACCAGATGAGTCTGGAAAGGCTCTGGAAATGCAGGGGAATAGAATAGAATAGAATAGAATAGAATAGAATAGAATACAATACAATACAATACAATACAATACAATACAATACAATACAATACAATACAACACAATACAATACAATACAATACAATAGTTGGAAGGGACTTACAACAATCATCTAGTCCAACTGCCTGACCACTACAGGGCTGACCAAAAGTCTCTTAAACACTGACAGGCCTGGGGCATCGACCACCACTCTAGGAAGCCTATTCCAGGGTCTGACCACCCTCTCGGTAAAGAAATGTTTCCTAATATCAAGTTCGAACCCTATCTGACATTCAGGGAATCTTGGGATTGCACAAGACTTCTTATGGCACGTTTAGGGGACAAACCAAAGGCAGAGAAAGCGAGGGATCATGGTGGCTTGGAGAGGAACAAGTATGGGTAAATAGAGGGCTAAGACGACAAAAGGGGTCACACGTGTAAACAGGTTGCTGGTCAGTGTGCTTGTCTGGCCGCGCCCTGGTCATCACCAGCTGGTCATCACCAGCCGTCCTGCCACTTTCTTAAATTCCATTTCTGTTTTCCTGCATAGGGGACTCTCTGTTCTGTGTGGAGGTCTAAGTGTCAGCAACTGGAGTCAGACCATGAATTATAGGGCCTGCATATCAGCAGTGTAAAAACATCTGCTTAACAACTGCACTGTGGATCAGGGGTCATACGTGTCTGTGGTGCAAGCAATTGGTCCAAGGGAGAGTACAAATATCAAGCCATACTAGGTGGAAAGGAAGTTAAGAGGCTTGGGAACAAGGTGTGTCTCTAGGATTGAGGTAATTGGAGAAGCTGGCTTCCAAAGGGATCAGGAGATTTATGCCAACTGGTGGAGAAACCGTAAGATCTGAAGGTCAACTGAGAGACTGCATGTGTGTGTGTTTCTGTGCAGGAAGTAACTGGGGAGAACAGGGATCCAGGCTGCATGGACTCTATGTCTAAGCTATTGGCTAGAGTGTGCCCAGTTACTGGAGGAATCCACAGTGTGAATGTTTATGTGCTATTGTGTGCAAGGAAATCTGTACTGGTGGAGTGGGGCTGTGGGGTCTGGAGGCTAGTGTGCCCAGGTGTCAGCAACTGGGGAGACCTGGTATCCACAGCCAGTTACTGGATGGACTGCGTGTCTAAGCCTAGCTACTGAGAGGTCCATAGTGCACGTGTTTGCCAGTGACCAGGTGTGTACCAGCAATTGGAGTGGGGTTGCAGGCCTTGGGGGCTCATACGTCTAGGGTACAGCATCAGGGGCGATTGGGGATCCAGGTACCAGCAGATCCACAGCGTGTGTATCTGTGAATGAGGTCTGTACCAAAAACTGGAATGGGATTGCAGGTCTTGGGGGCTCATATGTCCAGGGTACAGCAGTGGAGGGGATCAGGGATCCAGGGGTAGCTTGAGTATCTAAGCTCAGCTACCAGAGGAATCCACATGATGTATATGTATATATTTTGTACTAATGCACCTTCATCTTGATCAGCCAAAGGGGAACAAGATGAGGCCATTAGTGCTGTTAGTGTTTGTGTGAGTGCTAGGTGTTTCCATCTGTACAGATCTGTGTAGTTGTACATGTGTGTATGTTATGTATGTGTTGCAGAAATGTATTTGTATGTATGTGCCTATTGGGAATACCTGTTTAGTCTCACTACTCAATGACCTTTAAAGGTCCCTTCCTAACCAAACCAGTCTATGATTTTATGAAGTTTGTTTCTTTCTATTTTTTTTTAATGAAGTACGAATAAATTGTGAAATTTGTCTGAATTCTGTCAAAAAATAAAAATTGGGTGATTCTTATTCTGTATATTTTCTAAGATTGATGGCATGGTTTGTGACAGAAAATTCTGTTAGAGTAACAGAAAATTATATTCTGGGCTGTGTGGGATGGGGGAAATAATTGAAAATAATATGAAGGACGAGCCCCATATTAAACATTAGGAGAATAGTCTCCACTGGGCTATTTACCATACCTTATTTCATGTTAATCTATAATGCATTCCTCTTTGCCTTCAAAACTAGACTCTGATTTACAGATGTACCTGTCTTAATCTGTTTCTCAGCTCTATAGTAGGGACTCTTCTTGGGCCTCAAGCCAGCCCAGGCTTCATAAAGGGTAGGTTTCCTGTATCCACATGGTGAAGGCGAAAACCTGGGAAAAAATACAACATGATTTTGGTTTGTGCTTCCATGAAACATCACAAATGCATTTGCCATAATCTATCACAAAACCTTAATCAGTAGCGCAGCCAAACTCAATGCTAATACGAGGGGGCCTTAAATGACATCCTGGGTCATTTCAATAATTGCCTTAAGATACTGAAATAAGAGTTTATAAACTAGTTTTAGAATAGTTTATACTCTTCTATTGTGCATTTTAAGGCAAGTATAGGTATATGACTATTTTTAAAAGTTGGCTATGTATCTATCCTGCATTTGAAAAACTGAGACTCCACTGCACATTAACTGGATTATTTCGCTTTTTTCCCTAACCTCTGCAGGCAGATTGTTTTAACTTGATTTCAGCACAGCAGCTATCAAGTTACGGTCCACCAATCTCTGCCAGGTCATTGGAGTCTGGTTATAAATTCACGAATGAGGCTACACAACAGTTAAATCATTAGATTTCTGCTGACTCCTAAACTGTGTCGGTGCTCTAAGACTTTGGATGGGATTGCTGCAGATTGGGTTTGTGTCTGCACCTCTCCGCTGTGCCAACCCTAGGCCTGCTCCTAGGCAAGCTGCAAGCTGAGGGAACGTGAAGTTTTATGGAACGCCTACTGCATTGCACAGCCCTGTCTTTTACGCGATTTTTATTTACTTTACGTCACCAGCCACAGCTTAAAGCGCAGCCGAGCAGCAACCCGGACCCAAACCTGCCGGAGCCCGGCAGGACGCAGAGGACTGTGGTGCCCCTCGGTCCCTGCTTCTCCCTCGGGAAGAGGGAATACGATGTTCGAGATGGCGGAAGCTGCTGGGAGTCACTGGCCCGCCCCGCGTCGCCCCCGGCGAGGGGAGCGGTGAGGCAGCCGCCGCCTCCCGGCCGCCCCTCCACCTGCCCCTGCCCACCTGCTGCTGCGCACCGGGCAGCAAGCAGGGAGGAGCGGGCAGAGGCGCCGCCAGCCGTAACCAGCCATTTAAGGCAGCAAAAACAGCGGCTGCCCCTGCGCTAATTCATTACCTCAGGCTCCGCGGGGGGCGGGAGCGGCCGCCGCCGGACAGCCCGCCCGGCCTATGGGGGCGAGCGGCGGAGGGGCGGGCAGGCGGCGCCGGGCGCTCGCCAATGCCCGGGCAGCGAGGGCGGTGCCTGCTGGAGCCGCCGCGCCGGCTTGACACGGGCTGCCGATAGCGCCGGACC
>VWZL01001853.1:25060-108516 GCA_013396915.1 Stercorarius parasiticus
GCCCCGCCGCGCTCTGCCGTTATGTAACAGCCACGGGGGGCTGCGGGCGAGGCGGCGGCGGCGGCTGCAGCGGAGCGTTCCTCCGCAGGATTAACCCCTCGCTTCCCCCTCCTGCTGCTGCGTCCCTCCCGCCAGAGCCCCGGGGCGGGGGGGAGCGGCGCTGGGTGCAGCGCTGCTCTCCTTCGCCAGCCCGTCAGGATGGGCTCCGGCAGCCGCATCTCCCACCGCCGTCGCGGGGAGGGGGGGACGCGCGGCCGCAACCTGTGCGGGGCGAGGGGGGGCTGTCTCCCGGCTGCTGGCGGCACTGGGTGGGCGACGCTGGTGGCTGGCTGTGGCGGCTGCCAAGCCCGGCTCTGCCTGCGGGCAAGATCCACCTTGCGCACACATCAAATGCGGCGCTGTTAGCCATTATCCGGAGACGGCGACGAAGGCTCAGCTGCTGCGTCGTGGTTTTGTGCAGAGCAAGCGGTCCCCTTTTATGGGGGTTGATGGGTAAAGACGATTTGCCTTTTTTGTTTAAATGCCCAAGTGTTAGCTGAAGGGGTTTTGTCTCTGAGAACCGCTCCTCAGTGGCGTCCTCCATGGAAACCGGCATCAGGTGTGGGAGGCTTTTTAGATGCTGCAGTGTAACAACCGGAGGTACAGAGACAAGTACAGTACTCCAGGGTGGAAAACAGGATGAGGCGAAATCATGTGAATTAATCTGCGACCTGGCTAGCTAGTTTGAAAACAAAGACGCATACCCACACCTTTGCACCCCCCCGCCTCAAATCAGCAGCGGTTGCAAGTATTTCTTCAGTCCTGGGTAAAATCTCGTGTACCTGGGTGAAATTCTTCCACGGGGAAGATGCTACAAGGTGCTGAACACCCAGGTGAAAAGTGTGTGTCCTAAACGTTGGCAGCTTTGAATCTTGCAGTAGATGCTGCTGACAAGCCGTTTCCCTGTTCATGTTTTGTAGGGTCTACATGAGCAGGTTTGGCGGGGGGCGGAGGGAGGAGAAATTCTTTCGGATTTTACGGAGGATTGCATAACTGCTTATGTTTATTTGAAAAGAAAAGGAGGGGCAAACCCAGCCCCCAGCCTGAAATGAAACACATGATAGGAGACTGTTTTCACTGACTTCTACTGAGCCTTCATACTGTTTTCTCAACTGATGTCATTAAATAGCATGCTTTAGAAGTGTTAGCATGATAATGAAACATTAATGAAACAGGTTTGGGGTTGTTTTTTCTATAGTGCTCTGAAAACTTGCGGCAAAAATGGAGAGATAACTATACACTTTCATAGTCTCAGGCTTAAAATAGCATGGCTGTTTACCAAATGTATACAATCTATTTTTTTAAATGTCGATGGCCATTTTTTTTAATCCTTTAGTGATGAGCCACTTCTTTTTCAGATTAGGTTTTTTACAGGCCCTATCCTAATTCAAACTCACCCCTCCCAAAACCAAAATAAAGTGCTATTTTGACTGCTTTTGTACTTTTTTGTAGTCTTTGGATCACAGTCCTATGCCTTTAAATAGGCCATCATTTGTAACTGCTGAAGTGTATGTCCAGTATTAAATCATAGTACAGTGTAATGCTTAGACAGCATGCCATGCAAGGATCAAATTGCAGATAAAATTCACATAGGAATCTCCTGCGGTGCTTGCACTTGGCCCTTGTAAATGTAAGAAAAGGTCTTTATAAATGGAAATATACATGCAGCAAGTAGTGTTTTCTGTGCCCAATTTAAACTGTGGATTGACAGTGGTGAAAAATGTCTTTTTATTTAATTTTTATAGTAGATACATTCATTCAAATTATTTTCTGTAGGCAGCTATATGACAGAAGTTATTTTTACTTCTTGAGCTTCCTTGAGCTTAATTTGAAAAAAGGAAAGAAGAAAAAAAAAAACCACATATCTTTTAAGGAGGAAGGAGGGATGCAGGCAGGCAGTTATGTCAATTTATGTTAAGATTAGTGTATTCTGATTATTGTTAGATGCAATTAATTGTACTTAATATATCTCAGAACGTTTTAGAGAATAAGCCATACAGTAATTAAACTTGATGCCTTGCTCTCAGATGATAAGCTAAGATGCAAATTAAAATATCGGATATTTCCCTTGCTTTGCATACTTTGATTACGTAAGTCTTTAGTGTGGGAATGTGACTGTATTCACAAGCCAATATCACTGCATGAAGAAAAACTTAAAACAAGAACAGTTTTTCCTGGGCTGTAGTCACTCCATCATGTCATGTCCTTTCTATTCACATGCATGCTGCTTGTTGCCCTTGCATAAATTAAATGAACTCTTTTCAGCAAGCAACAAACGGAGGGTTTTTTTCTCCACCCGAAAACCATTTTTGTGCTGTGTGTAGTAACTGAAATTAAATGCAGGTATATAATTTTCATCCCTAGTGTTTCTCTGCTATACTGGCATGACTACTATGGGCATAAGTGCTTTTAGGTGCCTCTGCCAGTTCGTTGAAAAGAAATATTTTGCTTACTGTTTGTATTGCCATAGTGTCTGGCAGCTGTGATCAGGGACCTTGACTAACGTGTTAGGTGCAATATGACCATGGAACAAAATATTATGATCCAAAATACAGAACATGACACTGGTACGAAAAAGGGAATGCGGGTGTTGTTAAGAAGGAGTTGTTAAGAAGGATACATTGATGCATGTGTGTGCATTATCCAGCTATGTATTTTCTCTTTCTCATATGTTAGAGCAAATGGAATTGTAGACCTTAACGTAAGACTTGCACAGTTCTGTGAGGAAAGTTCTGGTATCAAAGGGCATTCTTGGGACATGTGAATAATGACTTGATTTGGGGGGATTTTAAAATGTATTTAACTTGACAAAATGCTGAAAGTTGAAATAAAATAAAATAAAAACCTACATTGACCCAATATGAAAAATTTTATCTTAAGGCTACTTGATTTTTACTATTCTTTAAATTTAGGGTCACTTCTTAAGATTTTGCAATGGAGTTTTCATTTCAAAATCAAAACGTTATACAGGAAAAATCACATTGCTTTGCCTTTCCCCCAATGCTTTCAATAAGCGGTTTTAGGTCGTTCTTCTTCTCATCTGCCTCATGTGCCCAAATCCATAAAAAAGACATAGTAACAAATACACCTTCAGCAGAAAGAAATTTCTTAGTGAATGTATCAATCCTGCCCATCCCAAATTGCCCATACATAGAAGTACTGCAAGAATTTCACATTGCAATGTAGTCTGGTTATTGGAATACTTTGAAATAGTAATGAAAGTAACTGTACATTGGGAGGATGTTATTGGTGAAATACCCTGATATAAATATGGTCTTTAAGTGCCCAGGACCTGTACATGTAGTACAGGACAAGTACACGTAGCCTGTTCAGGTTTCAGGACACTTTTTCTGACTGGGTGTTTATCTCAAGTGCTGACGGAGCAGAACAGACTGATTTTGTGCTGGTCATTTTTCCTGGCTCACAGTGGTGTGTCCATCAAAACAGATGGGAAGCTTTTATCTATTGTTAGTTATTATATGTAGTAGGTGGGCAATTCAGTTTGCTCCTGCTAAGAGGGAATCTTAACTGTGTTAGGACTTGGCAGATGTCAAGAAACCTAGGTTCTTTCTTTGTCTTGCCTGTTGTCTTGAGGTTCCCTCTTCCTTTTCTTTTCTTCCTCATCTTTCCCCTGCCTCATAGTGTCCTGAGTGTGTGATAAGAACTTTCCTTGTCCTGGATAGAAACCCAAGAGTATACAGACCAAAGCTTTGGGGCATTATGTGGTAGATGAGAAGTGAAGAATGAAAAGGAAGAAATGAATCTGCAGTACAACTGTCTTAAATAATCTTACAAAGTTAATTCTTGCCCAATTTGACTAATCTTAAGAATATACTTGTGTGTTAGTGTTCAAATATTGGAGCATTTGGCAAAATGAGGACAGAGAAACTTTAAAAAAAAAAAGATCAAGGACATAACAGTTTTTGCTTGCATCTCTGGGGGATGCAGTCCTATTTCAAACAAGTTCTTAAATGCACAGTTGAGGAATGATGTTCAGTGCTAAGCAAATTTTTGCAATGGAAATTCAAATGCTGAGGCCTTGCTCACGAAAGTACCCTTTAGTTGTTGATGACACTGCTTATTTTTAAATTAAAAACAAATCTGCATCTGCCTGTCTCATCTGATTTTACTGTCAGAAGGACCAGTACTCGAACAGCTTATAGATGTGAAAGAACTTATTGATGATTTAGCAAGGCAAGTATTCCCCTCCAATATTGTACCAAGCTGTAGGTAGTTGAAGAAAATATGTACTTAAAAGTTAGTTTATTTTTTTGTATTCAGACAAAACTGGAACAGCAGACTTTAAGAACATAAGCAATCTTTAGACTATCTAATCTGACTTGTGCATTAGTTATTTTCAGTTAGTTATCTGAAACCAATAACATACATTTGATCAAAGTCTGTCTTTCAGAGATGCTTGACCAAGTGTATCTCCTGTATTAAATGGAGTGTAACGTGCAGATGTCAGGATGTGAAGTATTTGCAACTATTCTTGCAGTTTACCTTTAGTGTATCCAATGGTTGATAATTTCTCACTAAGGAAGTCTTATTTCTAACTTGAATTGGTGTAGCCTGAATTTTCAGTTGTTGGGTTTCTTTGACAGTAGAGCACCATTTAGCGTGTGATACAGTTTCTCTACAAAGATATTTGGATACCTCACCGAAGTGACTTCAGTCACCTGACAAATTACATTGGTGGAATTCTTTAAGTCTCTCATGGTAAATCATCTTGCCTCATGATTTTGTAGCTCTAATACAATCTCCAGTTCTTTGATCAGAGGTGATGTTTTGTGACTATTAAATCTTACAGTGTTTTCAAGGCCTGTAAGTCTCTGTTAGCTCAGTTTTTGTTGGATCTAATTCTGTCCTTGTCAATAGCATCAATTGGTTTTTAACTATAGGTGGTACACAAAGTCCCCGTCTTACTGGTGTTTGAAGTAATCTCCTTGCTATACAATTTCTGATCTCTTTCATGGAGTGGATCTTGATTACTCATGGCTTTTGCAGAAATATTTTGAAAGAGTTCTATGGAAGTTCAAATTAGTAGTCTGCTCTGGATGGGGATGGTAGGAGGGGCCAATGTATAGTGTATGAGGAAATTAAGCTAAGCAAACTCTACAGTTGTGATGTTACAAGTTGGGGAACCTGTACTCAAATAATCCTAAAGTGATGATAGGCTCAGTGTGTTCTTTGGAGCTTTAAATTAATTGTATGACTAACTACTGTGGAGAGCAGCTGTTATCTTCCAATCTTTTTTGGATCTGTGATTCCCAAGTCTTTTTTTGATATACCTTGGAAAAATACCTCATCTGAACAGTTGAGGCTCCTCTTCTGTTGTGCTTTAATGAGTGTGAATATCTTTTTCTTCCTTTTCAAAAGTGTTGTATTCGCTTCATTCTGTGAAGGCTGTTCTAGACACTGGTTTGTATCTTTGCCTGTGTGTGGAATTGCAGAATATTTGTGTCCAGATTATTTCTTCATCTACCAATGATAGATAGCAGCCCAGCTGAGCTCAGGATGAATATTAGTGAGTGGAATCCTCAAATGTGATAGTCACAGAATGGAAAAAAATGCACAATAAAAATTCACCAGTGTATAAATGAGCGGTGGATACCTGTATTTATGCTTTTGCCTTCATAGTTGAAATCTTGTGTAAGTTACACAGTGGTATTACAGTATATTGTAGAGCTAGTTAAGAGTTATTTAGTTAGGTAAAGAGTTTTTGTGTAGTTTTAACTGTTGTCAGGTGAACGTGTGTCTTCTAAGAGAAAAACCTTCTAATAGAACTATTGCTGATAAAGGTGTGTGTGTCTCTGTATAGGTGTTTCATTTATGCATATGTAAAGAGGTGATATTTTATGAAGTGGTTCTTTGGAATGAGGGAGCGTAAATTATGAAGAACTAAACTCAGTTTTGTATATAAGTGATGTTGTAGCAGTAACTTTGCAGGTGGATAGCAATAGTTTTTAGAAATAGAATAATTTGTCAGTAGCCAAAATGATCTCTGTGCTTGATAACGTGTTTTCTAAGGTTGCTCCTTTAATGGCCTATCACGGTCTGAAATACTGTTTTGCTAAAGAGGAACACTGCGGAACTTGAGTAACCACCTTTTTTGTTACTCTGTGTGTGTCCTACTAAGGATCTTAACGTAGCTGTGTGATCTAGCCAGCCTTGCCCTTGTCCATAGTGCTAGGTACGTGTATATTTTTAAGAGAACTCGAGGTTCAGCCATGCAGTTTCTCATAAAGCCTATGAAAGGATTTAATTTTCGTTAAGTAAAGATGGGTTTAAATGTAGATAGAGTTATGTTAGCTTTGCTTGGTCTGCAGTGTTCTTTGCTCATTTTCCTTCTGTTACACACTAGGGAAAATGAATGGCTCTCATTCACTTGAGCACCACATGTGGAGAAATATGCCCAGAGCAGAACTCGGAAGAGAAATGCCTTAACTCTTGCTCCTACTGATAGCTGTGAAGGAAGCTTAAGGAAAGCTTTAAGAGCATTGTCTAAAGCATTGCATTTTATTAGGAGGATGTTGCATTTCTCCAGCTGTTTATCCCTTCCCTCAGCTTGAATGTTTCTGTGCAAATGTGGGAAAAAGATTCCATCTGCTGTACTTTGTCTCTGCTATTTTTATTTGGCATAAATAATTACAGACAGAAAATAAATGAGAATTCCCTTTAACTGAAATTCTGTAATGTTTTTAAAACATGAGGAAGATAGATCAAGTACTAAAATAAAACAGATGCAGTCAGACAAATTCAAATGCCTTGAACAGCTTGATAATGAATCCAATTCACTCATAAAAAGAGCACATCTCATGCTTATTGAAAATTTGCTTTCTTTTTTGCTTGGGTTGGCTGGAAGATCTTTAGAAATTTTGGATGGCAACTATTTGTGGTGCAGTAGATAAGTTTTACCGACAGCGCAGAAACAGATTCTGATAAAAATTACACATTAAGCACTTGCATGCTTACCAAGACTTGATGTGCAGGAAGGATTATCAGGAGAATGGAAGATAAAACCATGTTACAGTTAACATAAAACTACTAGGGTGTGTGCCTGTGGGCAGAATTCTTTCTAGTATGCCTGTTTTCTACCTTTGAGGTTTAAGACCATCTAAGAAATACCTTTAGTTGGTAGATTGGCTGGTCTGAGGAGCTGAGAATGTAGGCGTGGAGAGTTTGAGGCTGATGCATGTATAAGAGAATGGTGCAGAAATAGGAAGCTTATTCTGGGGTTAAAACAGAAGTAAAATTGTTAATGTTAAAAACATATGGTTCTTCAAGTCTTTTTGCAATACCAGACTTACCTCAACTTGCTGGCTGTGTTAACTGCATTGTAAGGGGTCTACCATCTCTCTCCTTTCCCACTACTCTATTTCTAGTTTTCAATAAAATCAGTAGATTCCTAGCTACTGTTTTCTTGAGCATTCGTTCAAATGTCTGATGCGATCACATGCATGAGAGATGCTATCTGACTGAATGTAGAATCTTGTTTTTCTTGGCCAACTAAATAGATGTATAGATGCTTTTGAGGTTAATCTGTTTTATTTTCTCCCCTTCACAATGTGAGGATGCAAGGAAGATCAGCTAGATGAAATTTGCCCATGAGCTAGGGAATTTTTTGGTCTGAATGCCCATTACAAGGAACAAAAGTGTTGGAAAGCCTGCATACTTAGCTTAAGTACTGGCAAAAATGGAACAGAGTGCTTGTAAGATTTTTTTTCTTTTTTTTTCTTTTTTTTTTAACCTGCTAGTAACATTTTGCAGATAGTAAAACAGTATATTTGCTTATGAGTCTAGAGTTTCTGCTATGGATTACCTACTTGCCCTGCTCACTTAACAAATCAAGGAGACAAAATGTGCAAGAGAATTGCTGATGGGCAAGGAGGTTGCAGAAATACTGTCTGGGGAATTAACTTACATCTTGGTGGATATTTAGAATACAGTTAGGGTACCTTCTCCACTCTACCTTGTGGCCAAAACTCTACAGTATGACTGTAAACAAAGCAGAACCTTGGACTTTGCATAAAAACAACAGCAAAAGGAACTGCAGAAAAGAACTAAGTCAAGGGCAGAATTTGTAGATTTTTGTTGCTTAGTTGTCTGGGGCAGATGGTAGAAGGGGTTAAGAACTTAACGAGGGATCAGGGCTAAGATTGAAAACTTGAGCAGAGATTCCATTTTAGGGCTGTTTTAGCCAAGTCTTTGTGCTCAAGATGAGGGATTTACACTGCAGACTTTGGATTTTAGCTAGAGGATGATCCTGATGCGCAGTGTAAACCTAACTTTGGGATCTTGAGGAGTTATGTTGCAAGTTGCAATGCAACTAGGTGTTGCATGTGAGAAATAAGGTTGGCATATGCATAGGCAAGCATTACAGGAAGGAGGAGATGTTAGTAACGCCATTATTGCATTGCAACTGTGCCATTGTGCTACTTAATCTTTTCTCCAAATTCATCAATCTCAGCAGTCTCCTGAACAGAGGTCTGCTTGATGCTTGAATGCCTTCTGCCATTAGAAAGTTTGAACTGAAAGTTATCCTTAGTTCACAGGACTTTTCACCTCATTTTAGCCAATTCTTGGTTAGAAAATATTCTAAAAAACAAATGGTTTTACAATAAGCTGCCTTTTCTATTAACTGGATTGTATCTGAGGCTGTAATAAGCATCTGCTGTAGCGTTCTAGTCTTTTGTGCTGTCTTAGACAAATACATTCTTATTCATTTCCATGGCAGAAAAAGACTTCAATTAAAAACTGGTTTTGTATACTTGCTGCAAATGAAAGCAATTCAACTTATATTGGGACAGAATATTCCTAGCATGCTAGAGGCAAGCTAGACGAAGTAGATGAGAAAGTATATGGTATAGCCCAAAAAGCTAGGCATTCACACTTTTGATAGTTTCCTGTTGATTTTTTTATTCTTTTTTTAAAAAGCATTTTTAGGTGTGGAGATTGTAAACTGGGTTAATACATTTGCAGCTAGTGAGACTGTATTTATATTTCCTCCATAGAATCAGAACTTCAGAGCACTCCATACAATCATGTACCAGCTTTACGTGGCCTAATTAAAGCAGTGTAGAGTATGGGTCCTAGAGTCCTCGTTAAGTTCCGAACTCTGGCAGTGGAACAGTCATGCTTCTTCATCCCTCTGCTTTGGTCTCCCTGTCTGCGACACAGCAGCGATGCTAACTTCTGTTACAAATACTAACCTGTCTGCACTTCCTCAGCAGATTAGCCACACATTAGTTCTCAGGGACCGGGCAGGGAAGGTGCCGCAGTGAATCCTTACCAGGTAGGATATATGCATATTCTGTAGAGTTGCCTAAGTTGGTGAAATTGTTGGCAAAAATACTCTGTGTTTTAGTAAGTCTTCAGGTCTTCCTTGTTGGTGCCGGGAGATGGACTACTTCTAAGAGTGATTCCCCCAAATCTAAATCAAAGCCATACCAGAATTCCTGCAATATGCTGACACCTGGAGCGGATGTGGATAAGTCAAAGAGTGTAAATTAATATAAAACTTTCAGAAGAGCTGACAGTTGGCCAGTACTGAGGCTTTGGGCTTATTTATAGGTACCTGGTATTCATGCAGCTACACAGCATTGGCAGCTGGCATTCACAGGAACCATAGCTGTTTGTCCCTTCATTTTTGGAAGAATACAGATTAATATGTGACTTTATCTAGGGGAGTTCTCCCAGCTGTCTTTCTGCAGATGAGTATGTATTGTAGTCTCTGGCTGAAAGGAAGTTTGATGCGATGAGAAAACTTTTTCTAACGGGTTAGGCATGTGCTAAGAACACAGGTCTGCATTTTCAGTCTATTTTAGCATGAGTTAGTCATGACCTCAGTCAGATTGATCCCTAGCTTAATCTCTGTCTGTATAGATATCTCTGTCTGTATAACATGCTGTATTATTTACCTATTGTAGAGCGAGAGAAGGGACAAGAACTGTTGTTTCATGGCACTAAAGGAGTATTACATGACACAGACTACAGCAGTTCATAACACAACACCTATTTGTCTAAATAGTCTGTGGATTTCTGGAACTGCATTTTTTTGCGGACATTTTTGTTCTTTCACAAAGCCTTCTGAACTCTAGCACCTGCTTATACCGTTTTCTTAATGTCTTACACGTCTGCTTTTGGTTATTAAAAGGTTGTTTCTGATTGTGAAGCTTAACAGTAACTGCTGCTTAGCAGGTAGTTATGGTTAGTTCTGTTGCAGCTGCAGGAAAGGGTATGCCTTGGTTGTTAAGTGACAGAGGTTAAGCAGTACCAGAAGAGGGAGAATTTTAGAATTGTTTCCATTGCTGAGGAGTTTGTACTGAAGTACATTATATAGCCAAAAGAACTTTCTATCTGATGCAGAAATAAAATCTTAACTAGAAAAACATACCAATCTTTGCATATGTTAGTCATATACCATGTACAGCTGTGACTTCAGAAGAATGGGCAAGGTAAGTGTTTGCCCTTATCCAGTATTAGCCAAAATTCTGATACCTGAAGCACCTCTTTGTGGGTTAAAATTTGTAGCAGCACCACAGATGTGAGTCTGGGCAACAGTCTGCATGTGGCTGTTGGAACAGGCCAACAGTGCACCCTGTCCCTAGGATTTTTATTTCTGCGAAGCTAAGAGTGGATGGGCGGAAGGCAAAGGCTTCTGTGGCATGCTTCTGGCATGTTAGGGGTTTCTGCTTTATGAAGATACCTGAAAATAATTTTAGTGTTCTGTTGCTCAGTTTAAGGTTTCTTTTAAAAAAGGCAAACCTATCCTCTATGAGCTATGATAATCTGAAAGTTACTGTGGTAATTTGAAAGTCGTTCTCTGTAGTAATGACGTCCCTTCTCAGTGCTCCTGCATCATGGATGTGTTCATTTCAAATGAATTCCACAGCTACAGTTCTTTGGGCATGAACTTGGGAAATGAATGGTTTTATTAACAAAGAGAAATTTTTCTAAGCATTTCTGAGGCTTCCTTACTTGTTAGCCCTTACGTTATATAATATAAGGGTTATAACAGTAATATTTTTGCTGCACTTTCAAAATATTTCGTTTTGCAATAAAAAATAATTTAAAAGCCACAGTCCAGAAAATGAAGGGCTGCTTATTTTTCCTTCAGAAATAAAAGTAGGTAGAAATGCCTACAGTGTAAAGAGCATACTTTTATTCAAATCAGTAGAGTGACTGTGGTGATTGTAATTTAAAAAAAAATGAAAAGAAACAAACAATGAGTGTTCTCTTGTTGGCTGATGTAATGATGGTGAAATTAGGTTTGTGCCCTATTTTGGAATGTTCTTTCCATGCCCTTTTTTTATGTGCTATAATTTTTTTCTAGATGGGCAGAGAGTTACATGGTTCTATTTATAGACTGTTGTTTGATGGTGGAGGGCACTGAGTTCTTGCTAGCTTTATAGACCACTTATTCTTCATACGTTGTGACATGTAGCTTAACAGAAAGTAAACTAGTGCGAATTAATGTAATGAGTTTACCCTCCTCTTCTTTGTAGCACAATGGCTGACAATAAAGCGAAGTCAACCAAACCTGTGAATAAGACTCCTCCAAAGTCTCCTTCAGATCCAGCAAAGGACCGAGCAGCAAAACGGTTATCCTATGATTCAAACAGCTCCCATGAGGGAGCTATGGCAGGAGAAATAAGTGCTCTGGAAGAGGCCTTTAGAAAATTTGCCATCCATGGTGATACAAGAGCCACAGGAAAAGAAATGCATGGGAAGAACTGGTCAAAGCTATGTAAGGACTGTCATGTGATAGACGGGAAGAACGTGACAGTTACAGATGTTGACATTGTCTTCAGTAAAATCAAGTAAGTTCCTTTCTGCCATCAGTTCCTTGTCTCCTCAACGTGTTTTATATGTATCATCTAAATTTACCTTCTGTTGCTTACAGATGTTGTGAGGCACTGTATGTCTTTGTCACAATTGATCTTTCTTGTTCCTTTATGAAACTGTTCCTTTGTCTGAAGATACAGCTTTCAGCTTCTGTCCTGCTATCTTAAACTGACTTCGGTGTCACAGGTGTTATGCCATACAAAGAGGTATGATGTGATCAGGGCAAATGCAGGCTGTTCCAAGAAACGTATTGTTTTTTGATTGCCATAAATGATGCGAATGTTTCCTGAAGGACATCTGAATGAAGTCAGGATGTAGTTTTGCATCTTGCCAAAACTCAGCCTCAGAGGACTAAGGCTAAGGTGGGATATGTTCTAACAACAGTCCTGATGTCCAGCACAACACCTACTCGAGTTTAAAGTGTAGGGCCACGCCACACTGATTGTGAATTTGTGATGCAGACCCATGGCTTTCATTAATTGGGTAGGATTATCTCACTAGTCCTATCTTATTCTTGTGAGCAGATTGGAACTTTAGTGAAATTTCTCCCTAGTTTGAAAACCTAAGCAGGCTTGATCCAGAAACTCATCACATCCAAGGGAGGACATTCAACTGTTCCAGCATATTCTGTATGAAGCCCCAAATCATTTTTTTGTTCCCACTTTGTGTAGAATTGGATTATTTTCACCTTCCGCCTCCCCCTGGTATCTGAAGTGATAGTATTATCTTTTCTGCTTTTTATAATCACAGTAACTGTTTAAATTGTCTCACACTTCATTGTGTTGAGGAACATGCTTTAAGGAAGGTCCCTTAATTGTACTTGCAGCTTGTAGGAATATTTATTTGGCTTGTGCTCTCAACCACTGTGGTGTAATGCTGGGGTGGACATGCAGACTGAGTTGCTTACGAGGGTAGTTGGGAAAACTTGCTACAAGCACTGACCCTTCAGAGTGCATCAAAGCATAGAAAGGCAGAGAAGAAAAGGCCCTTGATCTTGAAAGGTTGTCTAGTCTAACATGCACCATTAGAATGACATTACTTATTTCTTTCTTTATTTGTTTCTTGTCTCTTCAGGGATCATATTAGGCAGTTGAAATATGCACACTTCAACCCTCTTGTTCTTGTATTAGTCCACTTTTTCTTTTAGGCCCTACTTGAATTTTTTTGGAAGTTGTGTTTCCAGAGTTAGGTATACTATCAGTGAACTGGCTTATTTGAAATGGATGTTTAGGCTGTAGGGTTGTTTGTTTCTTTCTTGATCTATGATAGACAATGCTGCCTTCATTTTCAGATTTTCTTTGGCTTTCATCAACTTAAAAATTCCTCTGTATCTATCATCACAGGAAATAATAAATCTTAGCGCTACTTTCTCATGTCAGTGTTTGGGCAAGTTAGTGACAGGACAACCCCATGATAGGCCATAAACAGTTGTGCAACATTAGCAGATGTAAAGAAGTATGAGTTTTGGTGCCTGCTGGGCTAGAAGGAATCCAGTCCTGTTCTGCAGGAATGAGTGTGAGGTGGCAGGGACCTGAGGCTCAGGGGGAATATGAGCATATGTTCAGTCTCAGCTCAGCTTGGGGGTTCTTGTCTCCGCCTCTGTGGGAGGTGCCTGTTCAGCAGTTTCTCCTGTGACTGCTGCTAAGTGTTGTCATTTGTCTTGGAAGAAGAATGCTCTTATGTCTAGTATTTAATAGTTTAGAAGGTAACTGCATCAAATGCAAAAGCTTTTTTATCTTAATTGTGTATTAATTACTTGCTCATTCCTCACCTGTATACATACGTATAACATGTATTTTGTATATTCTTCTCTTTTAAACTTTTTTTTTTTAAGTTAATATTGCTTAAATGACAGATGGGAAAATTTACAATAGCTGAGATTTGCTGTCTTTACTGAGAAGGTCTGTTTTTTCATGTGCATGCTTTCAGGAGGTATACTTCACATTTCCTTAAGTGTTGGGTGGAGGTTTTTTTACATTTTTATTCTTGAGAGCATACGTCAGCAATTCTTTTTAGTCTAGATTACATTTATTTCATAGTGTTTCAAGTTTTAACACGGGAATATTTATTGGCTGTAGTTACTCAGGTGTTAGTAATATGCTGTAACTTAGGAGGCTTATGCATGGGCTGAGTATACAGGGTTTCTTGAGCGTGTTTAGACAATTACTTCTCCGTGCTTTCTCTTTTTGCTTCACATTTAACCCTAAGCTAAAGGATAATGATAGATTTGGTGATGCATCAAAACGGGCATACGTGCAAAACACACTCTTGCTCGTTTCCATTTTACAAGCAGCTTTTTCCCAGCAGAGCACTAGGGTTTTTAGACAGCCCAAGTGTTTCCCCATATATGTTGAATGAAAAACATTAAACACTATAAAAGAATCTCCAGCTCCCCAGAAAGTGCAGAGTACTGCTTCTGTGCCTCAATAAGAGTTATGCTTATGGGTATCAGAAGGTTCTGTACTTCGCTGTTGTTTCTAGGTTCTTCAGCTAGACTGTGTCTCACAAGATGGACTTTGGCCTGGGATTCTTATGGTAAGCTGGTGGATCTGGGCGGTTGTAGTCTGTCCAGGGAAATCACCCAAATATAAGAAGATATCTTTGTCATACCCAACTGCAATTGCCATCTAGCGTTGTGACAGAACTTCCAAACCGGTTTTCTGTTGGGTTTATTACTGGGAAACCACTGTGTTTAGCAGGGTTTGTTTTCTAGACAGCTATACTTACAGTTTATGACAATGTCAAATGTTGTTCAAACACTAGAAAATAATTAATCTAGTAGAACTGTTCTTTGGATTTATGAATTACTATGTCTGTGTATAAAGCCCATGTTTGTCATCTTGTTAGCTCTCCCAGGCTTCATTTATTGTTCTGCTACAGATGCTGCCAAAATAGGTAGGAACTGTATGCATTGCTGATAGTTAGGGTAAAATAATAGGGAGATTCGTAACAGGTATGTTTACCTAAGAGCTACTGAAAGATAGTGTTTTATTCACTGATTGGTAACTTCCTCTGCTGCAGGAGAGATTTTATCAGTTCAGTCCTGAGAAGTAATGAACATTTTTGTGGACTCAACACCCCCCTCCCCACCTCCGCCAAATGAGGTGAACAAAATTTCTGAAAGTTTTGAATAGTCCATGATACTTCTTCAAAACTGGGACTATATGTCTATCTTTCAGAGATCAGTTCAATTAAGGTTAAGTTTNCTTAAGGGTCTCACAAATCCTTCCAATGTGGTGGATTGTAATATAAGTTGTGTGTTAAAAATTGATTTAATAGATGACTTTTTCTGCCTTTTTTTCCATTTCTATTTTAAAAACTTTCTATTGTCAGTTCAGAAAACACAAGAAATTAATCAGCAATGAATTTTGCAGTAGAATTACTTGAAATGAAAAGCCAAAGCCAACTTGTGAGAGTAGCCACGCGTATGAATATAAGTTGCATCCCTAGAGATCCGAGGAAAACCACTTACATTTATGACAAATATTTGGATTGCAGTTGGGATAAACTGCCATTTCTATAATAAGTAAAAAAGTATTTTTATTTTTTTTAATTTTAGGTTATAAAAACATACAATAAAGACATCTTATATGATATTGTTATCTTTCTATGCATGTTGCACCTGCTAAAGCAAAAGAAACTGTGAAGAATGAATTACAGAGTTTTGCAATATCTTACGGGATGAAATCTTTTAAAAATGCAGCAAAACCAACAAAAGTGTATATAACTGTAAATGCAATTGTGTAGTAAGCTTTCCTTACTGTATTTTACAGTTTCACCGTCAAAACTTGAGATGTTGAACTCTTCTTCATATGTTCATTGGACTGCATACAACTGTAATGCTATGGTTGCAGGGTAAACTTTCGGTTCAAAGCTAGCTTAAAGTTAACGTAAAAATCTCTTTTGGTATCAGGATGGCTTTGTCTCTTGCCAAAAATGAAGCAATGCCTTCTATGAAAAACCTGCTCATATCGTTGTTTTAAAAAAAAAAGGCTTAAAATACTTAGGAAGTCATTTTTTTTTTAACTGGTCCCTAAATTCACTGCCATACTTGAAGGCACGGATAAGTAACAATCATATTCTATGAGAAGGAAAGTTTTAATAAATTACTGTATGGGAATTTTTAACAACAGGACCAAAAATAGTATTTCACCATTTTTGTAATGATAACAACTTCAGTTTCCCTGTAGGTCAGGCTTCTGCTAAAATGTAGGGTTTAGTATAAATATCTTAGTAATATTAGATCATTCCAAGCATTCCTTTTTCACATACTATCTGAACCTTATATAGACATCTTTCTTTTATATTTTGTGAAGTAAGAGGGGTAATGCAATCTGGGCCTACTGAATTTGGAGACATACAACTTGCAGACATGCAATAGCATTTGAAAATGGATGGTCTTCATGAAAATGGAAATTCCATGGGTATCTTTTTAGTAACTGAAGCAATTGTCTTCCTTCTTGGACTTTATCCTCATTAACTGACTATTTCTTTTATGTTACTCTTCCAGAGTTGCAAAAGTCTGTAGGCTGTGTGTCTTTTGTTGTGCTTGCAGAGTGCAAATATGGGTTTAGTGAATCTTGTTGCCTTGGAGAAAGCAAGCTCATTGGTGACACAGGAGAAGGGCACAGAAGTTCTGCATTTGGTATCAAAAGCAACATGTGGCTACATTCTTCTTCTTAATCCAGCAAGACAGTGAGACACAACAGTCTAAGAACTTCAGGGTTTTTGTATTAAGGAAAGCAGAATACCCAAGAAGAATAGATGTTACTGATCTCTGACCAGCATTCTGGCATGTTGCCTTAGGAACTTAAATTTCTTTGTTTATTGGGGTCAACAACTGCTCTGGCAAATTTGATATGTTAGGTATGCCATACACATACTTCACTTGTTGTATGTAGTTAATATGGTAATAGTAATAGCCCTGATATAAATACCGCTGCTCTTATTTTAGAAGTGTTACCACTCAGCACTGCAAGAATATGGTTTAAGTACTGCCATAAAACTGCTAATTCTATGACATTATTAGGTAGAAAAATAAAAATATTTCTGTTTACACTGGCATGTTACTATGGTTGCAGGCAGGCCTGGGTGACGTCACGCCTTGGATCCATTGTGAGCATTTATTTAGGTAGTTGTCTCCATGGAAACATTTGTTTGTTTTGATGTTACTATGTGTTAAATTTTAAACAAATTTTTGTGGTTCTATACTGGATTGTTATTGAAGACTAGTTAATCTACAGAAGCTTTGTAAATATACCTTACTCCCCTCCCTCTAAAATATTTTTGGTAAAAGATCAAGTGAAAGCATAATTGTCCTCTCACATTCCATTAATAGTTTCTTATGTTGCTTTAACATGTTTTCTTGTTGCTGAGGAAGCCATGTGTTCTAAAGGCCAGAAAACTCTCCTCCATCTTTTTGAGAAAGGAAGGTTTTGTTCCCATGGAGAATCTTCACAACACACTTTATTGTGCCCTTACTTTTGAGCAGTCCCACCCATACTCTATCCTTAGTACATCTTGCCCAGTCAGCTGTTTAGCCTAGTTCCCACAGTCTGGATCAGTCAAGTCCCTACAGGAGTGATTCTACCTGAGACCAGCTGGGTCTTAATTCAGCAGCAGTTCACCGCTGCTGCGAGACCGTGGAAGAATTAAAAGAGATAATGTTTGCTCTAATTAGCTGGCAAGATAACTCTTGTCAAGAATGAGTACATGCTTTCCCCCTTTGTCAACTATAATAGAATTGTTGTCTTTTCTTTGTATTGAACAATTATGATGCATCTTGCTTTCTTAATGTATTTGAAAGGAGTATTACTTTGATGCCTGCACTCGTTCAAAATAACTCTCTCTCCATGAGGTTTCACTGAAGTAATTTGTATTTAACAGAGATCTTACTGAAGCCTCTCTTAAATTTTTAAAATATGTAAATAGATACGAAGCGGTCTTTATATATAAATTAAGCACATAGTAGCTGTAAGCTGTGTTTTACTTCCTTACTGGAGAGATTCTTTTAATAGTGACATAGAATCTGATTTATGTAATCCTACTTTATGCATGAAATAGGCATAACAGTTAACTTGTGTACTTTAATATGTCTGTATCAGGAAATAAGTTTTAAGTGGATAAAAAATGGTATGCAGAGCATAATCTATGCTAATAAATCTAACTCTTCCAGGCAAATTGTGAAGAAGTGCAGTTACATGTAGAAATGTAGGTAAGTTACAACAGAAAGTGTTCTCTACCACATCATCTATATTTTATTTTAATTGAAATTAAGATCCAGCCCTTTCTTGTCCAAGAAGCCAAATGTAATGTTGTCTTTTGCACTTTATCTTTGAAAAGCTTTTCATTTAAAAAAACAAATCAACTCTTCTCCCCCTTCTGCCAAGAGGCATAAGTTCTAAAAGTAAAACAGTGATCGCTTATGAGAAGAAAGATGGATTTAGATTCACTTGCTGTTATGCGGGCTTGTTTTGTGCATGCAAAATGGGTAAGTTCTGTACCCCTGATGTTGTATGCTGATTATGATTTTAAAAACACCTTTTCGTGTGATTAGATGTCACGTGAAAACTTACAGATACAGTGGTGGGTGATTCATTTCCCAGCTGATATGGAATGCTGCATGATATCATACACAGTACTATCTAGCAGCTTGCTTGGTATTTGCTACACCTTGTGGCATGTGCCGCTTGTGGACTATGAGGACTTCTACTGGTTTAGAGTAGAAGTAGGGATCTGATAGGAGATCATGTTTTGTGGGGTTTTGGAGGGTTTTTTCCCCTTTTTGCTTTTTTTAAGTCAGCCTAAATTCATCATATTGCACCATCATTTAAAATTCCCTGTTTTTCATTTATAAAAGCAGCTATGTGAAATCTATGTTAGTTACATAGGTAACTAACTGGTACTTAAGTAGGCAACATGTAAGTAACATTTTACTGATTAACAAACAAGTATTTTCTAGACTGTTAAACATCAGTGTAGACTTTGTCTTTTGTTTTCCATGGATTGAAGTTGAAGATAATTAAGATGTAAGGGATGAGGCAGCGTTTGCTGCAGCAACCAGGTGACTGTAAAGTTTAGGATCCTGAGAGGTGAATAACAGAATTACAAACCTGGACTTCAGAAGAGCAGATCTTGGCCTGTTCAGTTTCCTGCAGGAAACTGCCCTAGAGGGCAGAGGGGCCCAGGAGAACTGGTTGATCTTCCAGATGGAGTCCTCAGAGCACAAAAATGGTCCATTTCCATGCACAGGAAGTTGAGCAAGCATGGCAACAGGCCAGCATGGGTGAACGTGGAGCTTCTGACTGAGCTCAAACACAAAAAGGAAGTAGAGAGAGGCTATGTGGGAGGAATATAGCCCATGCATGAAGGGACAGAGTGAGGAGAGCCAAAGTTTGGCTGGACTTGAGACTAGCAAGGGAGGTGAAGGACGACATGAGAGGTTTCTCTAAGTACACTGGTAGCAAAAATGTGAGCTGACTGCTCGGTGTGGCAGGGGAACAAGTGACAAGGGACATGGAGAAGGAAGAGATACTCAATGCCTTTTTTGGATTCTCTTTTCAACTGGTAGGGCTTGCCCTCAAGATTCCCAGGTCCCTGAGCCTGTGTGTGTGAAGCAGTACCCACAGTAAAGGAAGGCAGAGTTAAGAATCACTTGAGCCAGACAAGTTGATGGGACCAGGTGGGATGCATCCAAAGGTGCTAAAGGAGCTGGGCAATGTCATTGCAAAGCTGCTCCCTAGCACCTTCAAAAGGCCCTGGCAGCTGGAGGAGGTTCCCGGTGATTGGAAAAAGGCAAACATTGCACACATCCGCAAGAAGGAGGATCCAGGTAACTACAGGCCAGTCAGCGTAACCTCGGTCCCTGTGGAGGTTGTGAAGCAAATCGTCTTGGAAGCCCTTTCTCAGCACACAAAGGACAAGTTGATTTGGAGCAGACAGCATGGATTTGCCAAGTCACACTTGATCAACCTCATTGCTTTCTATGATGAAATGACTAACACTGTGGGCAAAGATATGTACTATACCTTGATTATGGCAAGGCCTTGGCCCCAGTTGCATCATCACTAAATTGGTGAGATATGGGCTGGATAGCAGGCTGATAGTCTAGGAAGCAGCTCTGAAGATCGTGATGGACAATAAGTTGAACGTGAGTCAGCAGTCCTTGCAGTGAGTGAGTTTTGGCAGCAAGCAAGGGCAGCTGCATCCTGGGCTACATGAGTAAATGTGTAGTTTCTTTCTTTATGTTCCTGTGTAGACAGTAGGAATTAACTTCCCGTTCTGAAGTTAGAGTGGAAATTTTATAGGAATAAAGCATGTGAGTATGTGTATGTGTTGTTTGACTCCTAAAATAAGGACATGCGCTAGAAATCATCTGTCTCATAAAGAAGATTAATATACCATAAATGTTGTAATTAAGCTATTTTTAATCTGTCTATGTGTATAAAGCTACTAAAAGAATTAAGATGGGGTCTGCTTAGGATGTGATGCTGGTAAATGGAAGCATAGTGCATTCGATGCAGTTTTTCATCTTCCTCCAACTTTAAAAAACAAAAACAAAACACAATGGGCTGACTTAGGAGCCCCCATTTCTTGTGTTCTTCCCATTATTTAGAAGTTTAAGAGGACTATTTTACAACTGAATTGGAACAAATCTTGTTAAAGACTGGTTGTAACTAACATTAAGTTGAAGAAGGATTCACCAATGCCCCAGCTTAAAAAAAAACGTGAGTCTGTACTGTCTTTCCTATTCTGTTTCATCTTCCCCACCAATGTAAAACTATTCCTCGGAGAAATGTTGGCACATTGTTTTCAACTTTGTGGAAGAGCGTGTTAATCAGGCTACTAGAGCCCCTGATTTGGAGTTTCTTGGAGTCTTGAAATGCTTGGGAGCTGGAGTCTGGGGCTAATATTACAGAGGAGGAAAAGAAAGGGTCGCTTGTAAATGTTAAGCGTGCATCACCTGATCTGCCCCTTCAGGTTGTGCACTGCGTGGTCTTATCTTGATGGAGTTAGATCTGGGCCAGGCAGGTTTAACTTATTAATTTGAAATTGTTCCTGGAAGTGATGTTACATGCACCTTCTTAATGTATTTTGCTCTTGCTCTAGCCAGACTACTAGGTGGTGAGAATTTTTAGGTGTTGTATATACAGTTAGAACTTGCAGTGTTGTAACCACACCAAGTGGTGTTACTGGAAACCAGTTCTTTGAAAGTTATCACTCTGATTAATTAGAATGGTGTTGCTGACTACTTTCTGGCTTTATTGAAGAGCGGTTTCTTATCACTTCTGTTTGTGTGCGTGTTAAACTGAAGAAACACAAATGAAATCCAAATTTTTCTTTGGAACTTGATCTCCGTTCATGACTTCCGCATTTTTTTTAATGCGTATGCATGTATTCAGATGAATTTAAAATTCCATGAATTTAAAAACAAACAAACAAACAAAAACCCCCAAACAAACAACAAACCCCAAAAAACCGAACCATTTTGATATGGAGTCCTGGTATAATCCCCAAAAAAGGAAACACTTGCCCTTTGAGAATTTTTTTCCCCATTTTGTAGTCAGTTTTAGGTTCTCGTTCTTTACAAAGGGTCTGGGTGTTACCAGGTAATACATAATTTTGAAAACCTTGATAAGTTTGCTAATGTTGGTGCTGATTCTGAAGGCTCCCTGAACATTTTAATTACATAAACAAATCTCTATGGCAACCTTTGCTAGGAAGAAATGCTATTAGATACTAAAATGTTATGGTTGAAGGAGCAAATACAGAAAGCCACCCGGTTTCAGTGCGGAATTCAGAAGGATGATTACAGTTGACAGAGTTAGAGTGTAGCCAGGAAGAGCATGGCTGAAACGTGTACCGTTCTGGTAAGGAGTAACATTAACACCTCACCTGCTGCCCGTCACCAGCATTTTCGGCAGTGCAAGCGCTCCCAGCGCACCGCTGCAGTGTTTTGTGTCAAGCCAGTGAGCTTCTGCTTAAGCTGTAGAACAGCTCTAAATCAAACCTGAGTCTTTCTCAGTGATGGCAAGCAGTGCACAATATCTTCAGGCAAGCTGTTTCGGTGGAGACAGGAGTTCATTGTGAAAACCTCTGCACTTCATGTCTGCTTTGAAGGTATGATATTCCTGAAGTCCAGCAGCTTTTCTTGCTGCGTTGACTTCCCAGTACTGGGCTCTAGAGATCCTTGTTGGGAACGGTGCCACGTCCTGTGCAAAGCCGCATGGCGCACAGCTAAGGAGAGCTTGCCGCAGACTGTGCTAGCTGCAGAAATGGAAGCAGTGCAGCTCCAGCTGGGTGGTGCTGCACTGATCTGGCTGTCCGGCCTCTTGCATTGTGCCAGGCGAATGCTCCAGCTTCCCTGGCATTGGCTCGGTGTTTTAACCGGAGTGCTTTGTAAAAAGGATGGTAATGAGTGCTGGCAGAAAATGAGGAACACCACCCTAGCAGCACTGAACTGTCTTCCTCCTTCTTTGCCTCAACTTTGTTCTGGAAGGAAGTCATCTTAAAGTGTGGGTAATCTAGTCTTACACTGTTACCCTATTTTCAGGGTTGTGGCACAAGCTTTATAAGATGCTTAGAAACGCGAAAAGCTTTATGGTGTGCTCCTTGAGCAGACATGAAAGTACAAGACTCTTAAGGAAAAGGATAAGCCACTATCATCTGGTGTGAAGGAGTTAGTGCTGTACTGTTCATCTCTTTGTCTCTGCTGGTACAGCAGAGCGTTGTACCACTTAGTGCCATTTGTGATCATGGGCACCAGCAGCTGCAGAACAGTGATGATCTTTGGCACCAGGCTGTGACTCTCATGACACATGAATTCATCGCCCAGATGTCTTGGGTCTTTATTCTATGCCCTTCAGTTGCAAATATTGTTTAAAAAAAGAAAGTAAGCTAATGAGTGGAACAGTTGTTGGGTTGTTAGTGGCTGTATTTTTCATACTGTGTAAAAGATGCAACTGATAGCTTTTATATCATCATAAAAGTGTGTACAAAGATAAGTTGTTTTTCTTTCAGCTAACAACAGATAGACAGTGATATTGTAACCTGGTCATAGTTCATTACACCACAACTGAAAAATCAGTATGAGAAAACAAGATAGGTCTGCGCTTATTGTTTGGAATCTAACTCAGTCGTACAAGATCTGCAGATATACTCATTATAATTCCCAGTTCAGTGCCAATTAACCCTGGATTTATCTGCTTCATGGTATTTGAGGTGTTTGTTTTTCAGTGTGGGGTGGTGTTTGTTAAGCTTCTGAATGGAACTGGTAGTGCTGAGAATGGAGAGTTTATCTGACCCAGAGCAGTGTGGGAAGAATACAAGAGGCTACTGACGAGAGGATCATAGAGGAGAGGGTAGGCAGCTCTTACTCATCATCATGTGCAGTCTGTATTTCACAAAAAGGTGTTGTGTGTTCAATTCTGCAAGAACGAGGCTCTGTGGTATGGGATAGATGAAAAACGGTGACTGCACTGTTTGCCATCTTGTCCAATCACTTCCCTGGGTATAGCAGCTACTACTGCAGCATGCCAAGCTAGTTTGTGGCACTAGGGGAACATAATGAGCCCTCTTTTGATACTTCTCATGCTCAGTCTTCCTGTGTCTCAATTTGAAACATTTACATTTTCTTCCTGTGGTGGATGCTATATGGAAACAGATGCCTGGGGCACTTTAAATCCAAGTGGAGATCAGTGTGCTCTTGCAGGTAAAATAGCACGTGTCATACTATTCTCATTTGGCATGATATCAATGGAAGGTTTTGCAGGTTTGCGAGCAGTATGTGTCGATTAGCGTTTACAGCTCTGTAAGAGGGTGTCTAGGGAGAAGTTTTTCAGTTGGTATTTTTGGTGGGTTTTGTTTTGGCTTTTGTTTTTGCAAAAGGAATGAGCATTCTAAAAAAAAGTCTGTAGATAGACAAAGGAAGAAAAAGGGAGTAATTTGGCATTTATAGGGTCTTACATTTTTTATCTAAAGTACTTTGTAAGATGAGAGACAAGTCTCAAATATAAGAAAACAATAGGAGAAGGTACTGAAAGGTAGCTATGATGAAAGAAAATGTATACCCTATATGGTAGCTGATAGCCACTCTATTAGGTGATATTCTTGTGTATATCCAAAAAGGAAGAATTTTGATACTTTTCAAGCATTGTATTGAAAATAGGTGTTGGATGAAAATGGTGGTGAACTGTCTATGATTTGACTTTAGGACATTCTTAATTCTAATAATTAAAGATAATGAGTGCTGTGAACGCAAATCTGAGAGTAATGACTATAATGTGATTAAATGTTTTTTGCTCCTGGTAAATCCTGGTATTAATTTAAAACGAACAGTGAAGAGTATTCAGTCTAGTAATTCCTTGAGAGGACCAATACATTTGCCATGTGCTCCAGCAGCTCATCCTTTATTAAGGTAGCACAAATAGCATGATTGGTTTTCTAAGCTTTTATAGTAAAAATAAATAGAAATTGTTTCCCTACTTTTACAGAAAAGCTGGAACTGTAGTTCCTCTTCCAGGCAGGCTGCTTTTCTTTCATTGCGTCACTTCAGATGAGAGTAGCGGGAGAGCTTTTCATTATGGGTGGCTTTACATTAAGTGGGTGGCGTAGCTGGGAAAGCTGTTAAACTAAAATGCACAGAACTAGCTTGATCTTTTTTGTCAAGACAACAGTATGTGACAGCTTGGGTCTCCACTAGCCAGATGAAGATGAAAGCTACAGAAAGGATACCAAGCAATCAATTAAAGAAGCTGTTTGGTTTTCCTCCTGCTGTACTGGTAAGATGAACTCTGGTTGCTGATTTAACAGTCTGGTTTTTAGTTTGACCTGCAAATCTATCTGACTGCAGCTTCAATCAACATGGGTGGTTTTGAACAGTTTGTCTGATTTTAATAATTACTTTTCTGATTTAGTCCTGTGTTCTGTGACCAATGAATGAATGACTTCTGATACTTCTAAAGGGGTGGACACCCTACCTCTGCTGCAGGGTAGAAAGGCACAAAGACGCTAGTTTTTGTAGCTGTGATCTCAACGGGGCTTTGTTGACCTGTGTAGAATAAGCTGTTTAGCAAATGCATAAAGCTTACTTTGGTTATGTTCTACCCTGTCAGACTTTTAGTAATTGAAGCAGAGCGTTGGCCTGAACCAGTTACTGCTGAGCTCCTTTTGGTTTTGCTGTCCTTACTGTGAGAAGTTAACTCAACTGTAAATAAATGCATCAAGTACTTAAGCTAGTTTAAAATGAACTACTTGTATAAACATACCTAATATAGAGGCTCTGTGATAAAAATTACCAGCATATAACCCTGCAAAGGTGTTTGTCTGTTGCTTGTTATGGGGGGGTTCCACAATAGACCTGCACCGGGTGGTATATGCTGTCCAGCACATGGGGTTTAACACTGTATATGTACATGGCATTGTCTTAATATATTGTTTTTATGTCATCCTGTTTTCCTGCAAGAGTAAGTTTGCGGTTTTGCTTTATAGGCTATGAGGATATACTTGACTTGCTTATGAACAGCAGTCTACCCTACAGGCAGTGCTAGTGGAGTGTGAGACCAGATGTTGAATTAGCTCCCATGGAAAATCATCAGCGGTCCTCATTCAGAAGATATTAAATTGCAAATAAATGGATATATAAGAATCTGGTAGGGGAAGAGAGCCTCCTGACATGCACTGGAATAAGAGCACAGAATTCCAATACTAATTGCACCATTAACTGGCCACAATTTAGAAAACTTACTCTCCTGTACCAAACATTGCAGGAATGGATATTACTACATTGAAGATCCTTCTTGCACCAAAATACCATATTGTCAGCAAATGACAGTTTGAAGCAATACTTGACTTTCTTGCTGTAGCTCGTAAAATCAATGGCTTTGAAGAAAATGTCAGCTTCTGAATTGAGATTGTTTTTCCTGAATTACTATGTGAAGCCTTATTTTCTGAATATAAGTAACTAAGAGCTGCTAGGTATTGCTAATGTAATCATGTAACAATTCCTGCTTGGAAATGAAGCAGAAGGTGCCCTTTGTACAAAGCAAACGTCAAGAGGGCAGCACACATTTAGCAGTTTGTATTTGAAGGCTAGGGAGTTGTGACCTGACAGCAAACAAAAAAAAAAAGATGCATTGAAAGGGAGTTCTTATTCCTCTTCAAGAAGGTTTCTGGTGTTGAGTATAGCTTGTTGCATTGTGAGGGGTGTTTTTTGGAAGGAAAAGCTTCTAAGGTATTTTGAGCTTATTAAACGCTATTAACTATTCAGTGGTATCTGATCACAGCAATGTTGTTCATCTGGACTCATCTAAGGAGAGCTTAATTTCATCCTGGCATGCAGGGAGGTCCTCTGCCCTGATAGATTTTTGCAGGAGATGTAAGAGAGAGGCTAAATTGGGCAGAAATTTCACCTAATAGTTCAGTAACTCTAGCTGCTTCCTTAGTTCCAGTCACTGAAGTTATGTTAAACGTTTTCAAAATTGTTGGAATCTTTCACAGCACTGGTTTGATACCCTCCTTCAGTAGCTGTTGATCTAAGTAAGTCACAGATTTCTAAAAGAATGTACGCTTGTTCTTTCATGGTCTCCTCTCTGCCTTCACAATTCATTCCAACGTCTTGGAGGCTTCTTAATTGTTCCTTGTCGTTTTGGTTTGTGATGATGATGTCTGCAAGATAGAAAACTATGTGGGTAAGCCTCCATTTATTGTAAACTTTTGGATCTTTCAAATACAGCTAGTGCTTTGAATTGAGAGAAGCATGATGTAAATGAGAGAATATCTGTATTGGTGTTAACTGTCAGAATTTTCTGCATTTCTTTTGGATTGGTTTCAGATGCACGTGAGTCAGCAATGTAAAGACTGATAAACAAACCTTTAATCCAGGGGAGGACATAGATTCCCATAGATAATTTGGTCACTGTCTGTTTATAGCTTTTACAAAGTGATAAGACATTGGTGTGGACTGTTTTGCAGATTCTGTGGTACAACTGAGACTTCCATTAGTAAAAAAACGTTTCCCTCTTTGGGCACAGAGAGAGGATCGATCTCTCTCACCCCAAGGAGTACTGCCTCAGAATCAAAATGGCTTATTTCTGAAGCTGGATGTAGCTTTATTGTAACTGTTTGTTTGGCAGACTTTCTGTGGTAGAGTTATCTTAGGATTTTTAGGATTTTTATCAGGAAATTGATAGAGCTCTGGTTTGCAAACACTCTCTTTTTTTTCTCTTCAATCTCTGCTTTGCCTACATTGAATTGTTTAGGTCTCACAGTTCAAGGGCCTACACTTAGAACTTGCGAGGTACTTTGCACTTCCTGCAGATGTTCCTTGTTATGATTAGTAGGGGAATCTTAATTCAGATTGATGGTTGCTTTGTCAATTACTTTGTGTTGGGATGGTAACTGCATGGAGGTGGCTCTTGAGGTATACAAAATAAGTAAGTAGGCAGATGCGTTAGCTATTTTTCCCTAAGTGGTGCATAGATACCTATCTCCACAAGATATGGTTAAGGAGAAATGATAGACGCATAGCAGAGGAACTTATTAAAGAATATTCCGTGCATTGGAATAGCATATATATGGAATTGTCTTTAGACTTGTGGATCTGTAGAAGAAATGTGGTGCCACCTTTCTCATATGCAAGTGTTACACAGCTTTTGCTGCTGTATAATTTAGCCTGAAGACTTCCCATCTGCATTGACAGCTACCCCTAGCCCCAATTTTCTTTCTGTAAGAAAGAGAAATTTCCTACTGGAGAAATTAATAAGGAGGGAAACAGTCCAGAACCAGTACTTGACTAGAAGGCGCAGAAAACAGAAAAGCAAGTATTCACCTCTCAATTTGTGTATATTTCTATGGCACACATGTGCAATAGTGTTTTGAGACCAGCTATAGGTGCTAGCAGAACGTGAGCCTTTTCAGCTTCTATGCGAAAAGTCCAGTAGTTAGAAACTGCTCATCACTCTATACGTTCTCATGGAGGTTATTTCAGTGCCTGTTCTGCAAAAGAACAGTAAGATTTTTCTGGAAATGACATTGATGCTTGAGTGAGCAGAGAGAAGTAGCTACTGTAATAGATAGGTAGTAAATAGATAGGTGCATTGTTGCTTTATGGTAATGTTGCAACAGAGCTTTTTCCAAGAACGTAGGATATGTATGATGTCAGACCACTCAGTGCCAAATTAGCTTCTTTAGATCCATACAAAAAATTAAACACATGCTCAAATAAGGATCCTGTTGACATGACAGTTGTCTTACATTTATTCTTTGGTCTGAACAGAAGTAGCCTCAGTTTATGGTTATTTATGTGTTTGATTTGCTGGGTTTTTTGGTTTCTTCTCACCTGATTACAGGATCAGCTGTCTGAAAAATGTTGGCCTGTTTGATTTTTTTGGGATGTTTTTCACTATGCTTCAGTTTCAGGTTAACTTGAAAGTATTTTATTATGTCTATGAGAAGAATTCAATGTGTTTGGTGTTCCCCTATTCATTCACTGTGGTAAGGACATACCAAAGCTATCGCAAAAGGTGAACTGAGCAATACTGTGCTCTTGACATAGAGTTTGTCTTCTGACATTCTTTTGAACACCTCACTTTAGAGAATTATTTTCAACATGATTTCTGAGCAGGTTACAGTTTTGCATATGTGCTTTTCAAAAATATCGTGTTCACCAATTAAAACTCCTTGTTGCTTAAAAACCTTCATTTACATGCACAGTGTTCTAGATTACTTGTATATAATCTGAACTAGAAAGCATGATGTCTACCAAATAAGAACAAGTGCAGATTTAGAGATATTTCTGAAAACTTGGATTTGGTAGCTGGATTATCTTTGGCTTTTAGTTTGTTTTATGATGTGAAGAAGGTTTAAGAAATGCAAGACTGGACATTTTTTAAAAAAATTCTTATAATACTTGTTTAAGTTCAGCTTACTTCCTAATTTTTCATATCAGCAAGAATTAGCTTGGACTCATAGATAATCCTGTTTGTTTCCCATCTCCTGTTTCCCCCCCGCCCCGTTTTTTTCTGAATGATAGGAAAACACTTTTTCCCCAAATTTTTGTGTGCATTCAGTTTTTGAGGGAACTAACTGGCTTTGTTCCAGGTTGAAGTAACTTGATGTTTCTGCAAGTTTGTAGCTGATTCAACAATGCCGTACGCAAAGCAAGAATATGATTTAAAGTGTTGAAATGTCAATTGTGTACATCTCAAATTTGTGCAAATTTTTTTGTGTGTGTGTTTTTTTAACTTGTAGGCAAAGATTAGGAGGACTGTTTTGCACAACAAACTACTATAGTTTCCTGGGGGTTTTTGTTTTGTTTTGGTTTTCTTCTTTTTTAAACAGTACAGTTCTCTTAAAACCATAGAATCGCTTAGGTTGGAAGGGAGCTTGAGGATCACTGAGTCCAAATGTTAACCTAGCACTGTTTCTTCTTGTCCTATCACTTGTTACTTGAGAGAAGAGACCAACCCGCATCTTGCTATAACCTCCTTTCAGGTAGTTGTAGAGAGCAATAAGGTCTCCCCTCAGCCTCCTTTTCCTCTAGGCTAAATGACCCCAGTTGCCTCAGCTGCTTCTCATGAAACTTGTTCTCTAGACCCCTCACTATCTTTGTTGCCCTTCTCTGGACACGCTTCAGCACCTCAATGTCTTCCCTGTGGTGAGGGGCCCAAAACTGAATGCAGTATTTGAGGTGTGGCCTCACCAGTGTTGAGTACAGGGGGACGATCACTTCCCTGGTCCTGCTGGCCACACTATTCCTGATACAGGCCAGGATGCTGTTGGCCTTCTTGCTCACCTGGGCACACTGCTGGCTCATATTCAGCCAGCTGTCAATGAACACCCCCAGGTCCTTTTCTGCTGGGCGGCTCTCCAGCCACTCTTCCCCAAGCCTGTAGCGTTGCGTGGGGTTGTTGTGGCCCAAGTGCAGGACCCAGCACTAGGCCTTGTTGAACCTCATACCATTGGCCTCAGCCCATGAGTGAATATGTTCTATGTGAATTAAAGGTTGCTTTTTCTATCCCTTTCCCTTCATTTTTCTTTTCTTCAGTCGGTGACTTTTTTTCTTTATACTGAACAGTGTAACTTCTGAATTGGGATGGGAGTTTTGTCAGAGACCTCACTGAAATAGAGTGAGAAACAGACATCTTTCCCTATAGGAACAAGCAATAAAATGTTCAAATTGCACTTGCAGTTTTATTTGAGCTTCATCGTGATTTAAAAACATGTCCCTGCAATACACACCCTTCGCCTTTCCACTATTTTGCGTTGTTCTTTTCATGCCGCTCTGATGTGGATTGGCCCAGTGTAGGTGAAATGGCCATTTTCGTAGCTGTAAAGATCCTGCCTGCAAATTAAAAAACTTGCATAATATTAGACATTCGATATGGAGCTAGGCTTCTTGCTGGAACATCACAAAATCCCAAGAGGAAAACAAGAAAGAAATTCTAGGAAAGTTAGCAGCACATAAAAGTTGCGTGGATTTTCTTTAATGCAATTTTAAGGAAAAACTGAGAGGAGAAAAATCTTGTGGATGACGTGTTGCTAGAAAGAAGCTTGGATCTTTTACTATTGTTACCTAATGAGTTAAATTCAATTATTATTCTGCTCCTTGTGCAGTCGTTCACTTTCAATGTCCAATTCAGTTCCTAATGAAAGCATAATTTAAGCTCTAATATCTTGAGGCTTAATGAGTTAAGATCATACTATGTCAAGTCCTATTTAATAATGCCATTATTCTTTGAGCTCTTGTAGTTCTGTTTGAATTTTGTCTAAATCGAGATGTCATATCATATAATCATACAATATCTAGTCGTTAGCGAGATACTGAGCATTTTTTTGTTCTGAATCTCATTAATAAAAGTAGCACTATCTAATATAACTGATTTCTATTGTGGGGATTTCATTTTTCTTTCCTCTGTCCCATGCCATGTCCACATCCTTTTCTTGGTTGACTGGTCTCATCAAAAGAGGTAACTTGTCCTCCCTGAATGTCAAAACAATCAAAACAGATACGGCGTGTGGAGAGAAAGCAGTAAGGAAGCTTACTGGCTATCAAAAGCCTGCGGGGACTTGGTGCTAACATGAAAGTTCATTGGGTTACGCTTCTCTTCCTATCTCTGATTGTCATTTATTTATACAAATTCAGGTTAATATAACAGAAGTCCTGAAAAATAGCTAATAATCTGAAAGCAGCCCTTGAGAATCTTTTTTTTTTTTTTCATGCTTATGAACCATTTTGCATAGCTTCTAAAGATTAACTACTTGGGATCAAATGCATTCACTTTTGCTTAAAGGACCTTTGGCCATGCAGCATTGGCCTTGCCCGTGGTCACAGCTTGTGACAGTATTCTAGCTTCGTTTCAACAGTGTTTGTGTTGAACACTATTTCATTGTATGTAGACTGGTCTCCTTTGTAAACAAATATTTTCATGCTGCTGAGGACAGCGAATCAAAATACACAAGTCCAGTCATCTACCTGTCAAAGCACTTGACACTGTACTACACTCCATCCTTGTCTCTAAATTGGAGAAGCATGGATTTGATGGATGGACAATTCAGTAGATAAGGAACTGTCTGGATGGTCACACTCCAAAGAGCTGCGGTCGTCAGCCTGATGTCCAAGTGTAAACCAGTGGTGGGTGGCATTGCTCAGGGGTCAGTATTGTGACCGATGCTGTTTAACATCTTCGTTGGCAAGATGGACTGTGGGATTGAGTGCACCCTCAGCAAGTTTGCCGACAACACCAAGCTGAGTGCCACAGTCAACACACTGGAGGGGAGAGATACCATCCAGAGGGACCTGGACAGGCTTGAGGGGTAGGCCCATGCAAACCTCATGAAGTTCAACCAGGCCAGGTGCAAGGTCCTGCACCTGGATCACAGCAATCCCAAGCACAAATACAGGTTGGGCAGATAATGGATTGAGAGCAGCCCTGAGGAGAAGGACTTGGGGCTGTTGGTGGATGAGAAGCTCAACATAAGCCGGCAATGTGCACTCACAGCCCAGAAAGCTAACCGCATCCTGGGCTGCATCAAAAGAAGTGTGGCCAGCAGGTCAAGGGAGGTGACTCTGCCCCTCTACTCCGCTCGTGTGAGACTCCACATGGAGTACTGCATCCACCTCTGGAGCCCCCAACACAAGAAGGACATGGACGTGTTGCAGTGAGTCCAGAGGAGGCCTGCGAAGATGATCAGAGGGCTGGAGCACCTCTCCTATGAAGACAGGCTGAGAGAGTTGGGAGTTCTTCAGCCTGGAGAAGAAAAGGCTCCTTATAACAGCCTTCCAGTATTTAAAGGGGACCTACATGAAAGATGGAGAGGGACTCTTTATCTGGGAGTGTAGTGATAGGATGAGGGGTAATGGTTTTAAACTGAAAGAGGCTAGATTTAGATTAGATATTAGGAAGAAAATCCTTACTGTGAGGGCGGTGAGGCACTGGAACAAGCTGCTGAGGGAAGTTGCGGATGCCCCATCCCTGGAGGTGTTCAAGGTCAGGTTGGATGGGCCTTTGAGCAACCTGGTCAAGTGGAAGGTGTCCCTGCCCATGGCAGAAGGGTTGGAACTGGATGATCTTTAAGGTCCCTTCCAACTCTAACCATTCTATGATTCTATTACAATGCCCTTAATAACAGCCTTGTCTAAGGCTTGGAAGCATGAGCAGTATGAAAATGCAATAATCGGATTTTTTTACATGTTATTACAAATGCAGGTCCAGACCTTGGAGTGCAGTAAGCTATGAAGTCTAAACACTTCTGATAGATATGAAATGTGATTGTAGTAGAGACTGAGTTTTCTGAAGAACATAGATGCTGAATACCATCTTAATACACAGAAAACACAGCAAGTTAACACTTGTACCTGACTTCAATAAACCAGGAAGCTAGAAACTGAAAGTTTTTGCCACACGGCATGAGTCAGTAGCATCTTCTAGATAAAATGGATGCTAATATCGTCCAAGTTCTGATGGACACACCGAGTTAAATCTCCTCCTGCAAAACGTATAAACAAAATCTCTGACAACTATTAGTCTCTATTAAAAGACAGAACCAACATGCTCAATCTTCCTGCCGTACAAGGTTTAGATCTTCACATAAAGATGCATGGGGCTGGGGGGGAGGGTGCTGCTTCTTTAGAGGGTGAGGAGAGGTGTGAGAAGAGAAACCGACCTGACTGGATATCTGTTGTCCGTATAAAGGTATTTGGTGAACAAAGCCTACCTTTACATACTTTACAAATGAATACTATTTTACTTTAGATGAGCATAAAGTTAAAAGAGAAGCAAGACTGAATTATGAACTCTGTCCACCTTTAATATTGGCATTCGTCAACCTGAGACAGTGGCATTGTGAGATGACCTGATCCAGCAGTTCAGACCCTGAAAGAGAGGGAGCTGACAATACTGTTCCCCTGTTTTCCACTCTCCATGCTTCCAGTCAGAGGTTGCACATACTTTTTACCTTGCACAAACTCTTGTGTTCTCTAGATTCCTCTGTGAGCTCATGCAACATGTCAACTTGCCAGAAAACAAGTCTACCAGGAAAAAGAGGACTGTCTTCTCTGCTAGGTTAATGAACTGAACTGACTCACAGAATTGTCTGATGAGTGCCAGAGAGAAGGCAAGGGAATGTGCAGGACTATGTGGCCAGGAGCCATGGATGAGGGAGGGAGGACCCTGAGGTACAAGAAGGGAACAGAGAAGGAAGATACAGGAACAAGCTATTCCTTTCACTCTGTTTTTCTTGAAAATAACCTGATTGTTATGCACTAGGAAAAAATAGCGGTTTTATTTTTGCATTACGAATGGAAAAAGCTGTAAAAATTAGAACGAAAATTAGCAATGTCTCTTCATTAGGTCAGCTGCTACACCACCACAGTAAATCAAACTGGAAAGCTGATCCAGTTGAAGGATACCTGGGGTATTTTTTTGTGTTCTAATATTTCTTTTTTTTAGACTTATTTCAGCACTCAGCCATACAAAGGTCCGTTTTAGTGCTTGTGGCAGGGGCAGGAAGCAGCATATACGTTTGTTTCAGCAACACTACTGCTCAATATCAGTTCATGCACTTAATTGCTATCTCACTGGAGTCAGAAAAACCTCAAAAGTAATAATTGCTGAATATACTGATGCCATTTTTCAATGAAAATTCTTAAGTAACTTAGATAACTCCAAAACACAAGCAGCTACTTAAGATCCCCATAAGCACCTGGGATCCCCACATGCTGCTGAGAGTTCTGTGATTTGCAATGTTTGAGGGGGTTTTGTGAAATCAGTCGCTATTAAAGAGAAGTTCCTCCACGTGTTGTCAATTCAACATGCAGAGGCAATATGTTCTTCAGCATACTCACCCACCAGTGTAATATAATCTTTGTGAAAGATAAACTTTAAAGTTTGAAACACTTACCCAAGCTCTACATCTGTTTCATTCAAACTACTGACAAAGGTTTGCTTGCTGTGGCTGCTCATTTTGAAGTAGCCTAAATCCATACATGCTTTCTAAAGCGTACTTTGAATAGCTACAGGAAAATAAGCTTTAGCTGCTGATGATCAAGTGCACAAGTAAAGTTACCACCACAGCATGAAACCTCTGTAGTTTTCCAAATACTTCCTTTGCAGCTTTTTATCAGTAGCTAACCACTACATGGATCTTTATTCTTAAATATACAGATAAAATATTATTTTTGTTCCCTTAAACTGAAAAAAACCCAACAAAAACCCCAAACAAGTGGATTCTGCTGTTCTTTTAAGCTAATTTGATCTCTTCCTCTAAACCCTATATAACCCTCAGACCTATTTTCTGCTTGGACTTTTTCTTTTCCTCATCCTCCTTAAGTCCCATTAATCTCTTTAACCCCTTTAAGTCTGGGATTTGCTTTCCTTTGGAAGCTTTTACCTACTACATGTTTTTGCCAAGTCATTTTCTTTCTCTAGTTCCCCTCTTCGTTCCCTTCCTAATACTGGTTTATCTGATAGGCTTATAGCTTTTGGGTTTGCCCCCCCTCCCCCCTTTTTTTTCTTAAACTTCAGACTTTATTTTAATGAAAACAAATTTTCACTGTGAGTATAGCGCATAGGAAGGAGGTGCAACAAAAATAAAGCTAACAGGAGGAAAAGGTTGACTTCAAATATAGAAGAAGAGAGTTTTCATGAGAGAAGCCTAAATATTTAGGTTAAAATGAAGCCTGATAAAGGTATCAACTGCTGGTTTAGTGAGCTGCTGACGTCCTCTTGCTTCAGATGCAACTTCATGGTAGTTCATAAGCTGTCATGGTTTGAGATACTTAGAATGAACTAGGTGCACTCTGCTTTACTCTTGCTCAGTGATGAGACAAAAAGCACGTGGCACTTCCAGGTTCATTTCCTGAGTGAATGATGTGTGTTCTTCTGCCCTTGCTGCCCACTCCCTGGCTCCAGAGAGGTTTCTGCAGTTCATGACTATTGCTGTGATATAGAGAGGGCATTTGGCACTGTACTTTGCATTGTGCCTGTCTTGTTGCTTTGCTTTCCTGGAATGATGAGAAAACTAATGATGGGATCACCTTTTGATTGTGGGGTATATGAAGTCATTCAGTTCAACTCCTTATGTCTGCCAAGATGCTAGAAGTTATATTTATGCAGTAATTGTGAAGGTCATCTGGATGTGTTCTTTGTCAGTCCTAATCTTTTCCTCAAGAGAATCCACTCATAGTAATATTTACAAATGAAAACTGCAACCCTCGCTATTGGAATCTATTTTGGGCCAAAGTTTAGTCTTTTACACTTGATGTTCACTATGCTAATATCTAGGCTCAGAACCAATGCTTTTACATGTATGAACTTGGGCTCCCAAGAGCAAACTGAGGAATTCAAGCTTTAGTTCAGAAATCTGCCTGTTTGTAGTAGTTACATGTGAAGAGACCCGTCAAGGAAGGGGAAGTGATGAGAAGCTTCCTACAGTTCTTCTATGTTCAGTCTGTAGGCATAGATACAAGCAACTTTCATCGAGTGTACCATAAATACACTGTTTCCTCCACTGAAGGACATTAGAGTAATTTTTTTGTAAGAAGCAGAGCTTAAAATAGAATAGCATGTAAGAATGTGTCCTTCCTAAATATAAAGGTTTATTTATGCCATAATAAAGTACAGGGATTAAAAATTTTATATTATTAATGTCCCTCATATATATTTTGTTTTTTTCATGAAGGTGGCCAAACTTACGACGTCTGTTTTTGTAAAAGCCTTTTTTTCCCCACCTTCCCTATATCATTACTATTTTCCATTTTGTCTCATTTTCTGGTTGATAATTTTAATTTGCATTTCTAATGTCTGATTATATCGTATTTCTGTAGGTATTCACACATTCCTTCTATTCCATTAATCTTTTTTTTTCCTTTTTTAATGTATTTTATCGTTTTTCTAGATCTCTATTAACTCTACGGAGTGCTAAACCTAAGAGAAGAGTGTTAATAGCTGAGAGATCACCCTTGGCATACTTAATTGTAGGCAAATTGTTTGAACTTGTAACACTTGGAAAATGAAAGTTAATCTATTTGTTTTGTTATTCCCATGGAAACGAGATATTTATAATGAGCTTCTAAAAACAAGTTACAAACATACACAAAGAAGCTAATTCTTTGTAGCAGTTGCTTAATAGAAACAAACTGGCTTGTTTGTGGTTTGTTAGTTGTTTTTTTTTAGTTTAACTTCATGACCTCTGGAAAGTTGGTGTCAGGAAGCAGCTTCCTGAATGTGAACAGAGCATTAAAAATGGTGGAAATAAACTGTGGGTAAGACTGCCTTGTGTGTCATGCAGTGATCGTAGTATTGTCATTTTTCATAGAATCATAGAATGGTTTGGGTTGGAAGGGACCTTTAAAGGTCATCTAGTCACACCTCCCCCTGCCCCGGCAAAGAGCAGGGACGTCTTCAATTAGATCAGGTTCCTCAGAGCCCTGTCCAACCTGACCTTGAATGTTTCCAGGGATGGAGCATCTACTACCTCTCTGGGCAACCTGTTCCAGTGTCTCACCACCCTCATCATAACAAAATTTCTTCCTTATATCTAGTCTAAATCTACACTCTTTTGGTTTAAAACCATTACCCCTTGTCCTGTTGCTACAGGCCCAGTTAAAAAGTTTGTCCCCATCTTTCTTTTAAGCCCCCTTTAAGTACTGGAAGACTGCTATAAGTTCTCCCTGGAGCCTTCTCTTCTCCAAGCTGAACAACCCCCAACTCTCTCAGCCTGTCTTCATGGGAGAGGTGCTCCAGCCCTCTGATCATCTTCGTGGCCCTCCTCTGGACTTGGCTCCACCAGGTCCACATCCTTGTTGTGCTGAGGGCCTCAGAGCTGGACACAGTACTCCAGGTGAGGTCTCGCAGAGTCACCTCCCTCAACCTGCTGGACACACTTCTTTTGATGCAACCCAGGATGCAGTTGGCTTTTTGGTCTGCGAGCACACATTGCTGGCTCATGTCCAATTTTTCATCCACTAATACCCCCAAGTCCTTTTTCACAGGGCATTTTTGTGGACCTGGAGCAGGCTGGTCCTGTGGCTTAAGGGTTTTGTAAATCAAGAGCTATGTAGGTTTGTTGAGAGACTTTGCCCCTGTCATTTCTACCTACTCAGTCTGTTTTATCCTCTGCATTCAATTCATGACTGTACAGATAGAAGAGAGGGTAGGAGCGTGCTATTCTGCTGAGTAACGATGACAGCAGCTGCTCAGAGTTCTTTGAGACCTGTGTCTAGAGACAGGAGGGCTTGTAGCATTGCTACTTGGTAATTTAGATGCTATGGTACATGGCATACACATACTGTACATAGCATACCAAAAGTGCCACATATTGTGAGTTAATCAAGAGTTAATGTTCTTAGGGTTTTCCACCAGACTTGGTGTACCTTGCAACTGTAGAATTTTTCAGTTAATTATGATGCTTTTCAAATTGATTTGATAATACTGTAATAGATGTGAGAGGGAGAGAGTATGTTTTTGGAGTGTAGAAAAGATAACGAATTTCAAAATTAAAGCTGTTTTATTTAGGGAACTTTTACTTGGGAAATAGTTCCAAAAATTCCTTTACTCCCAATCCCATTTTTAGTGTCACTCCGATTTAATATTTTTTGCTGGTAAAGAATATCTGTCATAATGCACATTCCTTTTTCTTTTGGGTCCAGCAGCAATGCTACATTGCTCATGTATGTATCCAATTACTGGTGACGCCTTAAATTGGGGGGGGAAAAAAACCTCATTGCCTTTCCCCATGTTAGTGTGACAGGGAAAAGACCAACTGTGAAAGGTAGGAACGACTACGTCTTGACCATATCTTGTTCCTCTTGGCACTCTTATTTATGTATTTTTCCTTTTATTACCAAAAAAAAAGTCTTCCTCTCCTATTTGATAAGTGCAGAACCAAAAATTTACATGTGTTAATAAAAATAAAAGAAGTCAACATGAACTTCAACAGTTTTTGCTGACAGTGGTCATTCCCTTTCCCACTGTGATGATCCTGACTGATGATCCAAGCTAAACTGTGGCAATCCTGATTGGAGACTTCCAGGTAATGTATGTGCTACAGTAAATTGCATTTGAAAGGTCTTTATGTTAGACTTGGCTGTGAATCTGTAATAAACACAGGCCTTCTCATATGGTGTTATGCTGAAGCTTTGCACTGGTGGCCAATGCCATGTTTTTCTACATGAGAGGCAAACCAAAATGAAGTCCTGACCTCTTGAGGTAGTTAAAAGTTCTTGGACATGTTTTGTCAGAAGAGAGACGTTAATCCTATTAATGAGAATCCTGGACAAATTCCAAGTAGTGAATTGCAGTTTATTCAATGTGTCTTTCTGATTAATGAAATACTGGATTATAGTGTTCATTTCCACTGTCATGATGTTCTTTTAGTAGCTAATTCCGTGAGGTACTCAAGCATATGCTTCATCTAAAGCAGACGAGTAGTTGCAAACAGCAAAGTCTGGTCAAAAAACATATAAAGTTTATTTCTGGCTAAAATAGGGAGTGTGAAGAATGTAGGGATTAAAGGAAATAAAGGATAAATAAAGGAAATAAAGGATACTAGTAATGAGTGGTATGTAAAGTGTTGCATTAGAGTTGAATTTTGTTGTGAATAACCAGTTTCTCCTTGTTTTAAAAGCCTGGAGTAAAATTTCATTTTGTGTTTAATTTAAGTAGCAGTCAGTTCCTAACTGTTGGTGTCTAAAACAGAGAAATCTCACTTCTCCCTTTCATTAGTGCAGGCACCCTCCGACTGAGGGGGATTTGGCCTCTGAAGGTGTCTGAGAGAATATCGAAGACAAATCAATGATAGAGAGATAGATGAATTGCTCTTTGCAGTGGCTCTTTGTGGCATTTGAATTAAAATTAGATTTCTATGCATAGTTTTTCTAGCCTGAGATTTCTGTTACCAGTGCACGCTTTCTCTATCCTTGCATCGATCGTTTATTCCTGTATAAACAGCTGTCACTGTTGAAAGGACTGGTCTGGGTTGTGTGGTGTGGTTTTTGTTGGGTTTTTTTTTGTTGTTTCTTTTCTGATTTGCTTGAAATGCTCTCTAAATTAGTATTAAAAGTAGTGGCTTAAGTGGAAACAAAACTCATGTAGTAGCATGCTTCCCAGCAACGTGGACTCTCAAATATTTCTTTGACTTTGAGGGTTTCATAATGTTGTAAGCAATTGAAAACATCGTCTTCTATTAAAGATGGTACTATTTAAGGTTACATCACCGTAAGTATTATAACATCTTTTTGAAAATATTTCTATTTGATCTGTTAAATTTTAGCTTAAAACGTATGGCTAAATTGTGGTGTGTAAATTCTTGTTCTAAAGATCAGGAAATCTGTAATTTATTAATGCAGCAAAAGGTGTGGTTTTTTGTGTGATATAATTCGTAGCAAAGAAAAATTTTATTTGTGTTTTAATGCTGTGGCCTTGCACCTGAATCTTAAAATGAGGAACACTAAAAATAGTTTCATATTAGGGAAAAGAAAGGAACAGTGTGTACTCCACTACATTATCTCCTGCCTAAACTGAATATTTTAAAATGCTAGAAAACAGACTTGCATTAATCCCCTTTTGGTTAAACACAGCTCTGTAGTGAATGCTGTGTTTCTTTCTAGGAGTTTTATCAATTGAACTCTTTGGCCTGTAGAAGATCTGCAGTAGTGACTGTATAAATAGATGTTTGTAAAGCATGAATTTCCCACTCTACTTGTCAGATATTGCACTGTACACTGCAAGAGCAAGGTCTTCTCTAGAAAAAGTAAGCCTAAACAAGTAACTTACTAGTGTGGAAATATGATCTTCCTATTAGTGAAAACAACAGCAAGGCTTCAGCTCTGAATTTCTGGGGGTTTATGAGTTCATTAGACTACTGTATTGTGTTTTCCATGAACTTGTGAATGTTTTATGAAGAAGGAAAACAGGTACTGAATTCAAATTCATGACTTTAAAATTTGTCAGTCTTTAATAGAGGAGGAATTCCAAGTTTTTAAATGCTTTTCAATAGTTTGCTTTACACAAAGTATCACTCTTAATTTACTTGTGAGTATATGAATAGTGACCTATGAATAATGTCATAACCAGTTATTCAAAGAGGAATAAAAAATATTGAAAAGCAAAACTCACCTAAAATGCTTCAATTCTTGTCTTTTGTGCATGCAAGCTTTACACGTGATCACCGAAAAAGACTATATTTGATGTGATGAGCTGCAGGCATTCTGACAGCAGACCAGGTCCCTTTATTTCCTCTTTATTTCTGAATTTCTGAACATTCATCCAGGGAAGTTTCTAAAGTGCTATCTTACCGATGTACACAAAAAAAGAAAGTGAAGTTCCTGAGATATGTTTTATTTGTCGCCATAGATGGGCTGCATGGGTCTTCCTGTTCTTGCAGTATTCTGTTGTTCATTGTGGTAAACTGAAACCGTTCTGCTATTCTTGGAATGCTTGTTGTAGTCGTTTGTAATTTCTTTCAATTCTTGTGTGTTTCAACAGGGGGAAGTCTTCCAGAACTATCACTTTTGAGCAGTTTAAGGAAGCTCTTCAAGAACTCTCCAAGAAGCGATTTAAAGACAAGAGTGATGAGGAAGCAGTTCAAGAAATATATAAACTAATTGAAGGAAAAGCCCCGATTATATCTGGAGTAACGGTATGTTACTGATCTAATGGATGGATTGCTCTAGCTGTCCTTTGTTCTACTGCAGTGTCGTTATATTCACCTGCTTCCCTTTACAGTCCACAAATCCAAAAAGCATGCCTCTGTGGGCCTGGAGGCAACAACTGTGCTGAGCGGAGTGGGAGCAAAGGTCCTGTGACAGCTGAGTGGCAGCAGTTGACTGCTGTGTATTCTTGTGTGGCACTGTCATTGCTTCTGCTAGGAATCGTAGTACCAGCTAGCAGCGCGGCCAGGAGCGTTCAAGAAGAGCTCCTGCGTGTCGTTAGAACACAGAAGCATTCATGAAGAGTGGTGTGTCCAAATCAAAAAGAGCAGAAGGGAAATCAATTTAGAACCTCATTAAACAGTTCTTGGGTGCTGTGTGAAATACCAAAAAACCTAAAGCAAAGACATCTTAAAATACATTTAATACACCATGTGATCTGGACTTTGTTTTTTGTTTGTTCCAAGTCTGTCAGAACTATAACGTTCTTTCTTTTTCTTTTTTTTCTTTTTTGAATATTGTCATTAAGCTTTAAATATGAAAAGGAACTTATAAAGCCTAGTGTTACATAAGTTTGGCTGTCCTTTTAAATGTTCAAGTTAGGCAAGCTTTTATGCTGTAGTATCGGAGATACTGGAGTGTTTACCATGAACTTGAGTAGCAAAATTTAGTCAATTTAGTTCATCTGATTAAAATTCGTGATCCTCCTGAATTTTGGCTGTAGAGCTGTGAATGAAAATCTAATTGTAAATAATCTTTCCGGAAAATGGTTCTGCACAAATGAACAGTGGAAATGTCCAGTGGAGAGATCTCTTATGAGTTGTACAATTTGTCAGATTTTTACAAGATTTTATTTTATTACTCTTGTACTCTCATTTGAAACAAGTGGTAGTTTTGGTACAGACTTAAAATAATGAACTTTTCTTTTGTCCTCTGCTCATTTTAGTGAGTTGGAATAACCTGTTCATCTATCCAGGGATTCTCCCTTGGAATTATGCACGTTCTTCTAGGCCTCACTCCTGATTCTATTTTCGATATTTCAGCAGTCAGATATTAAAATGATCAGTGGCTGCTAATAAGGGAACAGCCCCTTTCCACATGGACGACAGGGTGATGAGAGAGCTTTGCAGATGCATGGAGGTGCTGCAGAGCTATATGAATCTGCCAGCAGCAGGGGTACAGGAATGGAGGGGGAGTATGAGCCAGCAGTGTGAGGCTTGCCTGTACTGCTATTGTATCTGCAGTCCTGGAGAGGGTTGGAGAAGTGAAGAAATAATGGGAGAGCGGGAATATCACAGTATTCTCTCCTGCTTGCTGGCAAAGTAAGGAGCAGGAAGCAGAGCTTAAAGGGAGGGAGGGACATTACAGGCTGGGAGTGTGTGGGGGAAAAACCCCAAATTTTACATTTGTTGCGTCCTGCTAATTTAGTTCCCAGGTGGTAAAAATGACCCAAGCACTCGGATATTAAAGGTATTTAAATAAATACACAGCCACTCTCCCATCCAGCAACCTGGGAATGCAGATATGAAATCTATATACAAGCATTCTAATGCTTTGTTTACTTTGGGAAGTCTGTGTTCTGGAAATTTTAGGTTGGACTGCTTTCTGTGTGGTTAGACAGAGTTGTATGAAGCTTTTCTTAAACTGTTGTAGCATAACTCAGTCATGCCATGTAGTGTGTGCCCTGCTCTGTATAGCTTTGCTGTAGGTCAGGTAGATTTGTTTCAGGTTTCAGACAGAAAACTTTAGTGTGACTATTGGCACATGAATCTAAACATATTAGGGAGGCAGTTGAAAGCATGATTGAGTGAGGCATGTGGATAAATATACTTCAGGAGGAGAATTTTGTGTCTTAACTTCTCATGGTTTGTGCTGTCTGTTTGGAGGGGGTGGGGAGCACAGCAAATGTGTCTGTACTGAATGGCAGCCTGGGGAAATCACTACTTCAACAGAATGGCTGGAAAGTTTACTTTCACATCAGACAATAAGGATTTTAGTGTATGTTGTGATAGAAGATTTTTTTCTTTTTCTGTTTATTTTTTCTTCTCCTTCAGAATGTTGTAGAATTACAAAAATCCCTGCTTGTGCTTGAGAAGGCTCAGCAGACAGACATTGAAACAGTGAAATTTTGGGCTGCTTTCTAAACTGCAATGGAAGGTGTATGGTTGGCTTGGTCACACAGGAAGAAAACCAACAGGCAAGTGATAGGGGTTAATTAGGCCATAGCTTTATTAGCTCACTTGGTAGTGATTTGGCAATAGAATACACAGCGCATACCATATCTCTTTGACAGTTTACAATCAGACACGTAAATGAAGTCTAGGGCCTTTTAGTTGCCCTCACTCCTATAAAAGAGCAAGGCTGAGGTTCTTTCTTTTGTGCCAAAAGCTGTGTGCTGTAACTTATGTTGAATGCATTTCTACATCTCCTGTGGAACAGATACTTGCTTTGATCATTGCTGGCTCTTAAAATGAAACCAGTTCAGCCTCAGTGTGTATTCAAGAGAGTCCCTGACCTGCCCCTGTAGAATAATTTCAACTGGGAATGAAATTCCCCATGGGATGATCTCATTCAATCATCTGCTCACAGGAGGGTTAACTTCAAAGCTAGATCAGGTTGCTCAGGGCCCAGTCCAGTCAGATTTGCTGTGAGGGTGGTGTGGGTGGCAGGGCAGCATAGCAGCAACAACACTTTAACAACTAGATGATGGGTGCTCAGGGTGGTGGTGATGTGGACAGGATTGTATTCTCACAAAAAGGGACCTGTGAAGGGAAAGAGCAAGGAAGCCAGAGTGCGGCCCACAGAGCGCAGCAAAAGAGACATAGCAGTTAGAATCATGGAATTGCCTGGGTTGGAAGGGACCTTTCAGGTCATCTAGTCCAACCGTCAACCTAACTTGACAAAAACCATCATTAACCATATCTCTAAGCCCTATGTCTACCCGTCTTTTAAATACCTCCAGGGATGGTGCCTCAACCACTTCTCTGGGCAGCCTGTTCTAATGCTTAATAACCCTTTCAGTGTAAAAATTTTTCCTAATACCCAGTCTAAACCTCCCCTGGTGCAACTTGAGGCTGTTTCCTCTTGTCCTATCGCCTGTTACTTGGGAGAAGAGACTCAGAAATTCCACTCAAGACCATGTGGGCCTGCTTGAAGACTGTTCAGTGGTGGTCTCAACATGCTGCAAGACATACTGTCCAGCACATGGACATCCATTAAGATGTAGTAGTAGTCCACAGGACTACCATTAGCACATCAGAGTCCTTGGCTCCAGAGGGAGGAGCCCTCTATCCAGGTCCTGTGCTGCAGAGTGCTCCTGCCTCTCCCTGGAGGTCTGGCCAGTGGTGGCCTTTCCTGTGGGACATGTGCTGTGGTCAAGGCCCTGAGATTCCAGATTAAGAGGGAAGATGAAGAGGAGACTGACATGGTGTTTGTGGAAAACACAAGATACACAAGATGAGGAAGGTGCGACAGCTGGAGACCAAGTGGATGGAGACTGTCAAGATGGAGAAGGCTGGAAGCTTGTGACTTCTATCAACAAGAAGTCATAGATGTGTTCCACCTACAGATCTCCAATTTCAGAATAGGTATAGTACTCTGGGTGCTGGTGGGGATCAACAATCAGAATCAGCTAAGCCTGAACTTCATGTCCACACAAAAGCGAAAATGTTAGTGATAACGTCACCCAACACTACCTTGATGCTATGGGGACAGGCAGGTTCTTTTAAGGATCCTTGGTAGAATGAGAACTGGCCACAGGCTTGTAGTTATAATTAGAGCTTTATTATTATAGAAAGATTTTAGCAATTAGTGTAGCTTATTGTTACACAGAATTCCTATCAATTAGGATAGCTTTTCTATTACCTAAAATTGCGGTTACCTATGTTTTTCAGTCACCTGGACCCTCTGCAGATCAGGTCAAATTCTTAATAATCATCGCACAATAAAATAATCATAATCTGGACTCTGACTTTAAAAGTACATGAGTCATTCACTGAATGCTCAGAAGAATAGTAACGATGGAGGGAGTGTCACGGTACTCTAGCCCACAGTGAGGGTGCTCCTCCTTTCCTCTTCTGTTATGGTGAAAGTGTCCCCTATATCACACCAGGAAGCCTGAAAGCGTTGAAGTCTGTCTGCTGTTGGATCAGATTAACAATCTTTTGCATAAACTGATGTATTTATACCTCTCAGTTTGGGGGCTTGGCCTGTACAATTTCCATAAATTAGTGAATTTTGAAGAGACTACCAGACAATCAGTATGCAAGAATTATAGCTGCAGGAGACAGCAAGCTGCAGGTGATAACGGCTGCATAATGGTCTTTATCTCTTCCTGTCCATTGTGTTCTGCCAATGTGTTGCCCTTGCTTTGACCTAATGGTGCCGCACCCAGCATACATCAGGCCACAGTTATCATGGGCTGCGTGTTAGCCAAAATGTGAGGAAGAGTTGAGTGAACAGTCACAGGAGGCATCCCTGACCACCAGGGGATCACAGCTTTTGCCATCCTGAATATCTCACGTGCTATTATGCTTTCCTGTTCCATAACGCCAACCTGGCAACATTGCTGTGCTAGGTGTCATAAGCAGTGGGTATACAAATTAATTCCAAATTTTTCTTTGAAGCTTGATCTCTGTTCATGAATTTCTGCATTTTTTTTAATACATATGCATGTATTTCCATGAATTAAAAAAAAAAAAAGAGCAACCATTTTGATATGGAGTCCTGGTATAATCCCCAAAAAAGGAAACACTTGCCCTTTGAGAATTTTTTTCCCCATTTTGTAGTCAGTTTTAGGTTCTCGTTCTTTACAAAGAGTCTGGGTGTTACCAGGTAATACATAATTTTGAAAACCTTGATAAGATTGCTAATGTTGGTGCTGATTCTGAAGGCTCCCTGAACATTTTAATTACATAAACAAATCTCTATGGCAACCTTTGCTAGGAAGAAATGCTATTAGATACTAAAATGTTATGGTTGAAGGAGCAAATACAGAAAGCCACCCGGTTTCAGTGCGGAATTCAGAAGGATGATTACAGTTGACAGAGTTAGAGTGTAGCCAGGAAGAGCATGGCTGAAACGTGTACCGTTCTGGTAAGGAGTAACATTAACACCTCACCTGCTGCCCGTCACCAGCATTTTCGGCAGTGCAAGCGCTCCCAGCGCACCGCTGCAGTGTTTTGTGTCAAGCCAGTGAGCTTCTGCTTAAGCTGTAGAACAGCTCTAAATCAAACCTGAGTCTTTCTCAGTGATGGCAAGCAGTGCACAATATCTTCAGGCAAGCTGTTTCGGTGGAGACAGGAGTTCATTGTGAAAACCTCTGCACTTCATGTCTGCTTTGAAGGTATGATATTCCTGAAGTCCAGCAGCTTTTCTTGCTGCGTTGACTTCCCAGTACTGGGCTCTAGAGATCCTTGTTGGGAACAGTGCCACGTCCTGTGCAAAGCCGCATGGCGCACAGCTAAGGAGAGCTTGCCGCAGACTGTGCTAGCTGCAGAAATGGAAGCAGTGCAGCTCCAGCTGGGTGGTGCTGCACTGATCTGGCTGTCCGGCCTCTTGCATTGTGCCAGGCGAATGCTCCAGCTTTCCTGGCATTGGCTCGGTGTTTTAACCGGAGTGCTTTGTAAAAAGGATGGTAATGAGTGCTGGCAGAAAATGAGGAACACCACCCTAGCAGCACTGAACTGTCTTCCTCCTTCTTTGCCTCAACTTTGTTCTGGAAGGAAGTCATCTTAAAGTGTGGGTAATCTAGTCTTACACTGTTACCCTATTTTCAGGGTTGTGGCACAAGCTTCATAGGATGCTTCTAAGCCTTTGATGCCAAAGTTCAGATAGAAGGCCTGTTGAGTTAATAAAATTTATGCTGACCAAACTGCATTGGTGCAGTTTCTCTGCTGCAAACAGGCCAAGCCAGTGCAACAGCGTAGCTTTCAGTGGGTGTATTTTTCTTCAGCAAGCTGCTATATTCTTCTGCAGTATTGTTGACAGAATGTATGTTCTAGATTTCTGTGCTCTCATTTCCTTTTTACTGTAGGATTCATAAAGACTGATAGTACATTTCTGAAACTTATTCTGATTCTCAAAATTGATGAAACAGAATGTTTCAATTGCTCTGTAAACTGCTCTTTGATTTATCTGTTATCTTGAGACAGAGGGCAAAATCTGCCAGAGTTTGCAGAGGTATTTTTTATAAGGAAGGAGGAGGAAGGCATGTGGCACTGTTGTTAAGGGTGTCAGGGTTTAAAAAGACTCTACAGCTTTCATTTCCTGTCTTTGGTATGAGGGCTGTTTCAGACAGATAGAAGTTGGAATGTGGGTAATTTGTAATTTGAACGAGATGTTGGATTTTTTTGTTGTTTTGTTTTTTACCCTGGGTGTGATCAAACACTGCAACAAATTGCCCAAAGACACTGTGGAGCCTCCGTGTTTGAAGGGTTCAGGACTTGACTGGAGAAGCTTCTGTGCAAAGCAGGAAAATACTGAATTGCTAACAAAAAATGCACGATCGCTTTGAAGTAGCAAATCTACTGTTCTAAATAAAAATTAATTTTATTTCCCATAACTGCTTCTGAGACTATGGCCTGTTCTGATCTTCTCAGTGAGGTTTTGGTGTGAGAGGAGTTTCAGTTGAAAGAGACGAGAGTCATACATACCTTTCCTGACTCAGATCTGAGATGTTTCCATGAACTTGGAGGTCATGTGACCACATCTTTGGTTGGAAACTGACCAGTGAAGGAGCAACAGCCATTCTTAAAAGATTTTTTTATGATCGGGGGAGCACAATGGTCCAGCAAAATATCAGTAAAAATACAAGCTTGAACAGGTCTTTTGTCAGTGATCCCTTCTTTTGATAGAGGCAAAGACACTGAAATTGTAGCTGCTGGCGTGTGTTAATGGAAATAACTGAGTGAAGGGGAAGAATGGTCAGTCTTGGAGAACAGAAGTCTTAATATTTTTGGAAAGTACCTTTGGTGTTCCAAAATGAGTTTATACATGGATTATATTTGATTCTGTTGTGCTAAGTAAAACTTTTCTCTTAAAGAGAAAGTTTTTTTCTTTAAAAACAAAAATGTTATGTGTGTCTTCTGTGATATGCAAACTATGTGCTTAACTGTATATGCAAGTAAGAGAAGGAAAACGGAGGCTTCTGTGGGTTCACAGAAAGGAAAGGGGGAGGTTGACCCCAAGTAGTTTATTGCCTTTAGAAAAATAGAACTAGAGAGATTATATAACTTAATGTAGATAGTAACAGTTCAAGCAGAATTGCTATATGACAAGACAGAATCATTTGTCTGTGATTCATTGTGAAAAAGAAGGGACAGTGTTGACTTGCCAAGATGAAAATGGTCCTCATCTAGCCTTTTGTGCTTTCACTATATTTCTTCCTACATTTTCCCTCACTGATGAGGGATGGTCAGCTCCCCCACCCCTCCCTTTTTTTTATTTGCCTCCCACTGCCTACATGCAATTGGTAATGAACAGCTGGGTTGCACAGAAGAATGAGCTCCCCACTACCCTGTTAATTATTTTTGTCCTTTGCTCAATTGCAATTTAGTCTCCATAATTGGTTTTGTTGTTCATAAACAGAAACAGCATTTTGATGTAAACAAGCTGGTGCACATTCAGTTCATAAAGTCAGTTCACTAAAAATAAGGCATCAGCACATAAAGGAATCTTTTGTGAATAAACTTGTCACCTTAGGACACTGAAAGTGATGGAACAGCTAATCCAGACACATGGAAGTTATCAGTAGTAGTCATCATGGCTTCACCAAGGGGAAGTCATGCTCGACCAACTTGATGAACTTACACGATGAAATGACTGGCCTGGTAGATGAGAGAAGAGCAGTGGATAGTGTCTGCCTGGTCTTCATTAAGGCCTTCGACACGGTCTTTCATAAGAGTCTCGTAGCCCCTCAAGCTGTTGCTGTAGGGGCTGGATGAGCAGACAGTGGTGTGGAGTTTCAATTCAGCAAGGTGGATTGAAAACTGGCTGAATGGCCTGGCCCTGAGAGTAGTGATTCGTGGTACAAAGTCTAGTTGGAGGCCAGTAACTAGCAGTGTACCTCATAAGGGGCATGCTTGGGTGCTTGGTTGGAGACCAGTAACTAGTGGTGTACCTCGGAGGGGGCATACTTGGTCTAGTCCTGTTTAACATCTTCATTAGTGATCTGCACGGTGGGGCAGAGTGTCCTCTCAGCAAGTTTGCTCATGACACAAAGTTGGGAGGAATGGCTGATACATCATCCAGATCCTGTCATGCAGAGGGACCTTGATAGACTGGAGAAATGGGCTGACAGGAACCTCAGGAAGTTCAGCAACGGAGAAGTGCACAGTCCTGCACCTGGCTAGGAACAACCCCATGCACCCATTTATGTTGGTGGCCACCCAGCTGGAAGGGAGTTTGTCAGAAAAGGACCTGGGGATCCTGGTGGACACCAAGTTGAACATGAGCATGCAATGTGCCCTTGCCGCATGGAAGGCTACTGGTATCCTGGGCCACATTAGGCAAGGTATTGCCAAGCGAACCAAGGGAGGTACTCCTTCCCCTCTGCTCAGCACTGGTGAGGTCACATCTGGAGTGCTGCGCTCAGCTCTGGGCTCCCCAGTAGAATACTGATACGGAGCTACTGGACAGAGTCCAGTGAAGAGCCATGAAGGTGATTAAGGGACTGTGCATCTCTCCTATGCAGAAAGGCTGAGAGAGCTGGGACTGTTTAGCCTGGAGAAGAGAAGGCTCAAGGGGGAATCTCATCCATGTGTATAAATACTGGAAGGGAGGATGCAAAGAAGATGGAGCCAGGCTCTTTTCAGTGGTGCCCAGTGATAGGACAAAAGGCAGTGGGCACAAAATGAATCGTGTGAGGTTTCGTCTGAACATCAGGAAACAGTTTTTCACTGTGAGAGTGACCAAACACTGTCACGGTTGCCTAGGCAGGTTGTTGTGTCTCCATCCTTGGAGATATTCAGAAGCCATCTGGACATAGAATCATAGAATCATAGAATTGTTAGGGTTGGAAGGGACCTTACTGGCTGTAGATGAAGGAGTGGGCGTTTGGAGCAGTTGACCTCCAGAGGTCTCTTCCAGCCTCAACCTTTCTATGATTCTGTGATGCATAGTACCACTAGCTGCTTCTGGTTGAGGAGTCCAAGAGACATGTGAAGTCCTTGTGTGTTCTACTCTGTATTTACAAAGGCTTTTTTAAAAGAAGGCATCTTAGCAGGACGCTTAAGTTGCCCCAGCCCTTCTATGTAATGTTCACATGACCTTAAAGAGGAAGCAGTATTTTCTTTTTAATGGATATGCATTTGTCATAAGAAACATAAAAGGAGAAATGGGGTGTTCTGCATAACCAAACATTATCAGGCATCTCATTGTCTCTGATCTTTTATGTGGATGAATCCGTTCAGGGAGTGAGAGCATAATGTACAAGGAACTAAAATTGCTTGAATTTTCTACTGTTGAGCCTCCCATTTCATAGAAATTGTGCCAGCAGGAAACTAACAGGGGTTGCCATCTTTCAATTGTAATGTTCTGTCATGTGTCGGAAGGGGTGCACCAGTGCCTTCACATGCAGCTTAGGATAAGGCTGCAGTTCTCACTCAGTTAAAAAAATTTTGGAGAAAGAATATTTGCCTTGCAGCTACTGCCTTCATGTTCATTTTACATATTGTGACTCTTGTGATGCAGGAAGCTTTCTGATCCATCCTGGGCTGAAAGAGCACAGGATGTGGGATCACTGTTGTTCTTGCTCTGGATTTGTGATGTTCGTTGTGCTGGGACTTTAGGTTGGGCTGAACTGTTTTTCAGAACAAAAAGACTGTTTTTTTAATCTCTGGTGTTAACTTACCTTTACTTCGAATGTTAATGTTTCTTTCTCCCTGCACATACACATATCAACTTCCAATTAATAGATAGGAAAACCAAAGGTCTGAACCGCTGTCCCAAGTCATTTATTAAATGTGTGATTTTTTTTTTGAGAAATGTGCAAAGGGTGCTAAAACATAGAGCTATTTTTTGTATTTCAACCATTTGCTATATTGCCATTGCACTTGGAACACACTTGGCTCTAGCAGATGAAGAATGAGTTAGAAAAGAAAGTTTTCATGTTAGCCCTAGCACAAATCTTCACCAGAGGATGTAACAGCGTTATCAAAGAGACACCAGGTGGAAGTAGGGGATGGGAAGTCTGTAGACAGATGACTGGTAAATTCCAAATGGAGAAGTATCAAGGGAAATTAGTGGGGGAAAACAAACAAACAAAACCCAAAAACCCCACTCAGAGCAAAATCCTACAGAGGATGAAAGTAAAATTTATTTGCAAAGTCTCTAGTAAGCTGGTTCTCATTCATATATACCTATTTTCTAATAGTTTTCATTCACTCACGCTCTCACAGTCAAGCACAAAGATGTGTGTGCCGAATCAGTCACATTTTGGCACACACGTTGCGTCCCCTGTGTGTGTGGGACACAGAGGACAAGGGATGCTCACTACTGAGATATCAGTATGTCTCCTGGGTTCTTCGTGATTGATAATGACAAACTAGGTTTTGGATAGATGTTTCATGACCTTTAAGAGACAATAGTAATTACAGACTGGTCCTTTGCTTCAGAATCTTACTTCAGCCTCCAAAAATTGTAGGCCAAGCTGTTGCCCATCCTCTGTTTTCTTTGTTGGTTTGAAATGTGGGATGTGTCCCTGCCCGTGGCAGGGGGTTGGAACTAGATGATCTTTAAGATGCCTTCCAACTTTAACCATTCTATGATTCTGTGATTCTATGAAATGTGTCGCTGTTTTCCCAGTAGACTAACAAGAAAAAGAAAGGTTCATGTTGTTTCTACCATCTTGTTGTTAGGATGCACCTGATTTTTTTTCTGGCAAGTCATCTGTGTTGTGGTCTTACCAGAGTGCATGCTGTCTTGATATAAACAACACATTCCTCAAGTTTACCACTGGGAATGATGTCCTGGGAGTAGTTTCCTGGGAACATTCTTCATTATTGACACAGGCTATTCTATTAATCCTTGTTTTAATATTTCTTCTTATGTGTTAATATATGTGCATTTCCTTTCATATTGCACTCATACAGTATGTTACTGTACCAAAATTCTTATTTATCTTTATTGTAATTTGGGTATTGAGTCAAGTTTCATACTGCTTATGCCACTCCTTTGAAACAGAGGAGCAGAAACTGTAGTCCTCCTTTTTCCAAATAGTGATTAAACTTACCGTTACAAATTCTCAGAATAGCAGTCTGTCCTGTGAATTAATTTGGTAAAGGAAAAGGCAGTCAACTAGAGTTTCTGAGACTTCATGTGAGAATGCAAAGTGTATGCACATTTAGAGAAAACTGATTTTCTGTAAAGTAGTGGTGATGAAATACAAGGAAAGTAAATACATGTTAAGTTGGATTAACTTTATACTGAATATTGCCCCTGTCCTGCATTTAGAGTGTTGCCATATTTACAGTACAAACACATTTGTCACTGGTAGCATCCTGAGGCATTTAGCAATAGTGTTATATAAGTAAACACAGACCAAAGTTTAGTCCTTTGATTAGATGATAAACTTTCTTGTGTCTTCTATAACAACTTCTTCTGGTGTTAGGAACAATGAAAGACACTTTGGCAAGAATCGTGCCCTAGCTTTTTTCCTTGCTGGCTTACATGGGGAGAGTCACAGATTTTTCTTAGATTTTTCTTCATTTTTTCAGTAAGTTTGTTAAGAACACACAAGAAGTGTGTTAATAGTTAAGAAAATGCATCATATGTTCTTTTGGAGGGAGAATGATCTAGTAATAACTTAAACAAGCATAAGAAACTTGCCCGCATGTATTCTATCCTACAGTCAGTCTTTATAATTTGCTTCTGCAGCTGTTATGACCTGTGGGGCGTTTGAAATGAAATGGGGACCCCATGTATTTATACGAGTTAGGTGAGACACATGTACTGCCCACTAATCTAGGTGCTTCACGGTTCAAAATGGTGGTTGGTGGAAGACTTTCTTCAGTCAAGCAGTCTGTCTGTCAAATGGACATCAGGCCAGGAGTTTTTCTTTGCTGCTTTTGATGTCTCAACTTACACATTTCTATTGCATTTTCATTTTATCTAGCTGGGCTGCTGATACAATTACTGATCACAGGGTGTGTTTTTTTTAATTAGCTCTACTGTGAATGCAGGTTTCCTGGTTATAAGGTGCTAGCAGGCCAATGTGGACAAGAAAACTGTATGTATTAAGAAGCAATACTTCTTCCTAAGCATTGTCTTAGTTTCTGGTTTTCAATGTAGAAAAATAAACACTTCTGCAAATAATACTCTGAGACTGCAAGACAAAAGTCCCTAGACGTCATTCAGCAATGCTGTTTTGAGAAATGAATGCTCCAGTTGTCATTTTCTTTCGGATAGTGACAGAACTCACACCTCCACACCATCTTTCCCCTCAGGGCCTTATGTGAAAGTAACACTGTAGAGCAGTGCAGTATTGTACGTCTCACATATTGGGTATGTTTGGAGGGAGAAAAGCAGAAGTTTACAACCTGAGATTCTCATTAAGTAGTTATGTATGTGGACAAATTCCCTCAAAACAGCTTTTATTTAAATGGTGTGGAGGATGTGTAGCTTCCATGATGTGCAAGTTATTAGCATTCATTCCCAGTCTGACTGAATCCAAGTATCCGGTTCCTATTGGTACAGATTCAAGCATCTTTTACAAGTCTCTGATCTTTTAATGTTCAGCATTAAAAGATATTCGACATATGTCATCCTATGGAAGAGCCTGTTAGTTAGTTCTCACTAATGAGCGTTTATTTGGGCTGAGGATGGGTAGAGGGAGAATGAGGTTTTTGATGAAATCTGAGTTTCCCAGAGCATTTACTTCACTGCAGTGAAGCCCATGTCACTTTTGTCTCTAAAATGCACCCTAACAGGGTAGTGCACATAAGAAAGATACCCAGATTTTATCAGTCTTTGTTCATCTTAGCTCCATTTCCACTACTCCGCAAAAATCTTTTGTGTTTCCCCTTCACCTTTAGTGCCCTTTCTCTTCTGATTTTAAAATGTAAACTTAAGGATCAACGAGACTGCTCCCAGTCCAAGCACACAGGTTAGCATGCACCTGTATTGTTCTGTGAAATCTCTTTTTCTTTCTGTTTGTGTAGGCAAATTTTCTTGGTCTCATTGACAGCAAAACTTTGATTTTTAAGTAGCCTGATATGACTCAGTGGAAGCAATGTAGAGGAAAGTCTTTGCTCAATCCCATTTCATAGGCTGCTGATTTGCCAACATTGAAAATACCTTTCAGTCCTTCTAGTTTGTTACTTCTGTCATGAATCCTAGAGTCTAGAATAAATTTGTCTCTTGAAGCAATGAATTCTATCTGTATTGGTTTGTTTTCTCTATATTGGTGGAACCAGACTTTTATGCATGGATTTTGATGTAATGGATTTTGAACATGGGTGTTCCTTTATGACTTCTTCATATCTTTGGTGCTTAGAACTTGATTATTACTCAGAAGTATCTCATATTGAAAGGCAGTTCCAAAAGTTTTTGACATAACTTGCACTATTTTCTTCTTGGCTATGATTATTGTCATTGTATGTAATGGCAGGAAACAAACATTTTTTGTGTCATTTACATAGTCTCCATCATTAGTAAAGATTTAAATGTTGATAGCACGTACAAATACCTGTATTAAGAATAATTTATTTCTGATGTGGTTTTTTTGTTTTTCTTTCTTCCAATAGAAAGCCATTTCATCTCCAACTGTATCACGCCTTACAGATACATCAAAATTCACGGGTTCTCACAAAGAGAGGTTTGATCCCAGTGGGAAAGGAAAAGGCAAAGCTGGCCGAGAAGATCTGGTGGATGCTTCAGGATATGTATCTGGCTATAAGCATGCAGGCACATACGATCATAAAGTACAAGGAAGCAAGTAAGGCTGAGGGTTTACAACATAGAGGGAGAAAGAGAGGGGGAAAGAGAATATATTTTGTCAGAATGATGTAGATGAATCCCACAGGTTTTGGTCATTGTGAATGCTAAGACTATGTTGTCAAGAAGTTGTTTTCAGGAACTGGAACTGATTTCAACAACTGCTGAGCTACCTGCAGCACACCACCACTTCGTTACATTCCTCATGCGTATATTGGCAAAAATAAATGTATTGGAACAAAAATTACATCATTTTGTTGAGCTTTCGACAAAAAAAACCCAAACCAACAAAGTCAAGAGCAGTTATACTACACTTTGTCAATTCAAGCGAAAGGTCTCAAACATTCCTAAATGTCCAGTTGCCCTGAGGATGTCGAAGAGAACCTCTTTAAAAGAGGGTCTTTCATAGCAGTCTTTCTGAAGAATATCCCATTATTTATGCAGCCTGATTGGACTACTATTTTGGGGCTTTTTTAAAATGTCTTATACAGGATCTGGCACTTAAAACATTCAACAATATACTATTGGGGAGTAAGTGGTTGTAACGTACAAGGTGCTAGCCTGTAAACGTCACACACCACTCATGAAAAACTGAAAAAAAGCTATTTCTAGGACAATATAGGTTCTAAAGTATTTTATGTCAACAGAAAGAGGTGGAAAATACCAGCCCTTACTTTCCTCCTGTCTATACCTTGTGCTTGTTACTGTGTGTACCGTAGCATGGTTCTTACTGGCTAGATTTGGATGGAGCTATTGTACTAACCTGAGAGGTGAGGAACAAGTCATTACTAAGTAAGTCTATTAAAGCTTTTTGCAGTCTGTTTTCAAGTTTGCACCGCCTCACATTTGAAATGAAGGGGGCATTAAGCTAATAATGCTTTAAAATGTTACGACTAAACACTGCCAATCAGATTGCTATTAAGTGAATGTTATTACGCACATACATTGGCACATATTCTTTTTAAGCTATAACATATGTTAGGAAAGATTACGACCCCTCAGAATAAGGACATTTACAATTAATATCCAGGTAATTAGGTGCAATTTGCCCACAAAAAATGTACTGTTACAACTGGGCCACATTTTACGTTAGATTTGTTTGAAGCCAAGGGATTTGATTCTCTGTTCACTTTTGCTGCCCAACTTGGGAGCAATAGTATTGTTGGGCATGGCTTTCTGTGCTACAGGAGGAGAACCAATTCCACAGACTTAAGGTACAGGCAGCTGAGTGTGACCTGCCTGGGACCCAGAGTGCCAAAACAGCTTAATAGGAATAAAAATAACCTATTTTTTGTATTGGTTAAAAAGCAGAGAAAAGGCTGGTCCAATTTTCCACAAGAACTGAAGAAGTAACCTAATGTATTACTCTGCTTCTCTAAAATTTTGAAGATAAGATTTTCAGGATTCAGAAACAGCCCCTAGCAGTTTTGCTTTGCTTTCTTTCAAAAAGAGCTCATGCACTGATTTTCATGTTCAACTCTAAATAAAGGTTAATAAATGTATTGCTCTCCCCCAACCCATATCAGCATCCCCCTTAGAGTACATAAAATTTAATGAGTAGTGTGTGCTGTCATGTGCCATGCAGGTCAACGGTCTGTATTAATCCAATGTCCGGTAACGGAGCACTGGTTTTCAGCCCTTAAATTGTTGATGTTTTCTTTTTCTAACATTGAATACAAGCCTTTCTTTTAACTTTGCCACCAATGACCCTTTGAGCCCATACATCAGCCTGAAACCAAAACAACAATAGCAAACAAAGGCAAGGACTTCCTTGTGGACTTGGAGGGTTTTTTATTTGTTTATAATTTATTCTGGGTTTTGTTTTGAAGAGGGAGGGAATTTTGCCAAAACTCAGCACATGTTATTGTAAAGACTTAAATGGCTTTTTCCATGGTTGGCTCTGGTTACCTGGGAAGATTTTTGATGTATGTAAGGATGCTCAGAATGAGAAGCATCCAGCTTTGTAAAGTCTTTCCAAGAGTTACCCATTGTTCTTGAAGAAAAATTTCCATGGAATGAAGGATTATCCACTCCTGTGTTGCACTGGTGACCTGTTGCACTCTGAGGCAGAAAGTAGCATACTGTGATACCAACAATGGCTAAATTATTCCAGCATAATAGTGAACTAAATGTAGAGAACCTTATTCTACATCACTGGTGCCTGTGCACCTGAAGAAAGCTCCAAGATAGTCCTGGTTTTTATGAATAACAAGCTTAAGCCTCTAACCCTTGGTAAGTCCTTCAGCTAAGTTACAGACAAAACCAGCATCCCTCTTCTTCCCGTTGACTTTAAGACTTGACTCATAACCCACTGTTAACTGAAAAGGTCTGGATCAGCCCGAATGAAGGATGAAGTCCGGTCGACTGCAGAACCCTTTCAGCACACTGTTGATCTGGCTGTTTGTCACTAGTTAGCTGCCTTGTCTGGCACATCAGGTGATACTTAACCTGAGGTGCATAAGTGCCAGGTTTTCTTAAGTACCCAAATACTGAGTGTCAGTAATGCCAGACTGTTGCTGCACAGAAGGAGTGATTGGTTAGGAAGATTTTAAGGTATAATTAGGTTTTAAGTTGTTAGTTTACAGTATGAGAGAGACCAGCATGCTCATAAGATAGAAGGCATGCAAGGGAATTGAGAATGTGACAGATCCAAGCTGACACTGGCTAGAAATTGAACTACTCTCTTTGCTTAGAAGAGGCTGATGGAGCTAGCTGGGATTCTGCCAGAGTTTACTTTGCATTACTTGTACAGTATAAAATCCTTACCGTGAACCAAACCACTTTGTATGGATCTGATGGAAAGTTTTTTTTAAATACTTTCAGTTGCATAGTAAGCTTTGGATCAGGACCTGAGAAGATGCTTCAGATAGCAGTATTTTATTTTGAGGAACACACTTTATTTCTTCTTCATTTCTACAGTTGGATAGTTTTAAAATTCAATCAAACAGATGCATGAAAAGAAGTCATTCTGATGTGACAGTGACAAAGGGAAGTTGTGGCTGGAAAGATAGTACTTTGGAAAGATTTTTCCCTTTTACTACACTCAGTGTGGAAGATAAGAGCTAAAAGAGGAATAAAAGCACCAGATGCAGCTGTGTATTAGGGGTTCAGACACCTACTTAAGCTCTTACTTTTCCACTAATATATGTAGGAAATTTAAAGCCTAAATACTAGCTTGAATGTCAGATATAAGTTCCAGGCCTGCTTAGGAATGAGGCCAAGTACATTTTCTTGTTCATCTGTCGTTCCCTCAACTCTCAGGACAGCACGTACAGCTGGTACCTCAGAGATGAGGGGAAGAGGTAGCTCAGGAGGTGCAGGATGTGACCCTTTTTCAACTCTTGAAGTGTTGTAGAACATATGCTTTTCCTGTGTACCATACTCCTGACTGTAACTAAATGTCATGTCTGAAGTAAGTACATGGGTACCTAATAGGGTTTACACTCATCTCCTTTTTTAGGGCATCTCAACTCATTCCATCTAACTTTCCAGTTTAATTTTCAGCATCTTATACCATGCAGCACTCTTCTGTGTGACGTCTTCTGTAAAAACCTGTTGTTCCTAATTATCTTTGCTTTCATTACCACTGAACATGCTACCAAAAGAAACGTGATCAGAAAGTTTAGGTAGCTTTTATCAATAAAAACCTTAAAGAACAAACTCAAATTACACTGTTCATTTACAATTAAATCCTTAAATACTATGGCAGTACACAGTCTTACCTGTATCTCCACTGAGGCTTAACCTGACCATCAAAGGCTTTGCAAGGTTGAGGACAAGAAATAAAAATCCTCACTGAGGCAAAAGAATAGTCTTTACAACTAATTTTCTAAAGATAACCTAGTTTTTAAAGAAAATATGCAGAAGTCAAATGGGTTTTCTTATTAGTGATTGCTTACTAATTCCCTCTAGTCACTCCCTGTGCTTCAGTTACTTGTTGAGAATTTTGCAACAATCTTATCAATATGGAAATACCAGAAACAAAAACTATTGTCCTGCTTTTTGTGGCTATCAAAGCTATCACAATAGTGTTACTGAGAAGCAGACATTAAAAAACATACATTGTTTCAACAGTCCTATGTGAACAGTTGTCATTAATTGTAATCAAATATTTGGAATCCCAAAGGAAATGGCCAAGATCTAGCCACTTTCTCCTTTTTTTAAACCTACAATATTTCTTATCTCTTTTTCACTTTAGGGAAGGGAAAGGGAGATTTCAAAACTACTCACATGTCACAACTTGTGTTTTTCATCAGCATAGAGATTGTCCTTCAAAGATATTTTGAAGTACAATATTTTCCATGTATTTTACTGACCTTACCTAAATTAAAAATTCTTCTGACAACTTTTTGGCATTATAGAAAGCTTTGCTCATGAAGCAGCATTTCAGTCTCCCATATTTTCCCTTGGTTGGCTCAATTAATATTTTTTATGGTAGCTGGAAATAGCCAGAATTAAAAGGCAAATGACTGCTATGGGTTTCGCTTGCAAGTGATAGGTATCCCAGCCATCTGTAGCCAACTGTAGAGAAAATCCTCCTGTATCTTTTTCCAAAACCAAGAGCTTTCCAAAACCAAGTTGTAATTGATAGCTTTTTCCTTAAGGCTTGTCATAGTTATAAAATAAATTTTAATTCTTTGTGCCTGCATGTATGATATTCAAAACATAACCCTGCCGTTCAGTGATGCATGTATTCTGGAGGCATGTGCCTGCCATCCATGATGAGAATTCTCTGTTTGCACTGGCCAAGAAACAAACCTTTTACCTTCATGATAGAGCAAATGTAATGTGTTGCACTAGTGTGTGTCCTCCTAACTGACTGTTAGCCTTGCGTGTGTGCCAGAATAGCTACACCTTTGTGTACGTTGTTTGTAGTGTGAATATTATGTTCTTGGCTATTAGTTGGTAATAAGTAATGTAATACACAAGACTTGTACAGGTTTGTGTGTGCATATACATACTCTTTGGATCCAGCTAAGTAATTAAACCATATAAATGTTAATCCAAACGTTCAGTCTTATTAGGGACAAACTCTAGTTCTGCAGCCAATGCTGTTCAGTTTGGCCAGTTGGTGACACTGCCATTCTCCCTCCATAGCATGAGGGTAAAGATCTAAGGAGGCTTTTATGTTTTTACACATCTATCCTTTTCCTGTTTCTGGCGGAAATCACTCTTCAGTGATTCTAACATAGACTTGGTGTGATGAGAAGAGTTTCTCTGTAGTGAGGAAGTAGGAGAGAGAGGGTCAAGGTGAAAGCAAGATTTCCTCTGAGTGTTCTCAAGAGACTATTTAAAATTATGCCCTGCATGGGCCCTATATTTTCCTTTGCCCCAGCTTTGTGAAGCAAGTTGACACTCACTATGTATACATGCAGTTTTCATCATCAGCTAATAAGTACAAAGTCATGATATATTGAGGTGGGAACGGGAAACAGGACTGTCATACAATGCCTGTGGACTTGAGTTGTGCATAGACCTTTATAAAATTAAGTACCTGAAGCACAATGACAAACTCGTGTGAAATTCTCACAGTCTGGAGTGCCTCAACTTGATACATGTGTACTTCCTGTATTGGGATTATTTGCCCATAAAATAGCATTTAGACATTCAGTTACGCATTTTGTGCACCCAGGTGCCCATTTGGCTTACCTAGTATAAGCTGAAAATGGTGGACTGGGATGTTTTTTTTACATCTTCGGAATCCGAAAACCAGTGAGAGGCCTTTAGTTGCATTCATGCTTGCTCATTAAAATCAAAAACAATGCTTTGAAAGATGTTCCACCTAAGAACGGTGCTTCAGGAAGCTAAAGAATATTGCAGGTAGAACCTCCGCGTCTTAATTGTCCAAGTAATTTGATTTTGCAGGGAGAAATAACTGTAATATATTTGGTATTTTTTCATGTTTTTTCAGTATGTTACCTTGGGGCATTTATGCCCACTACTTTGGAGCAGATATATATATGAGTGGCAAGACTATAGAAGAGACCTTTTTCCTTTTTTTAATACCTTACATTTGGAAATTGACATTGAAATGCCCAACTGGCTAACCTGATTTGGAAAAATGTTAAGCACCTACCATATTCCATTGCAGGTAAACAGCCAATAAATTAATTTTCAAATACAGTTATATAGCATCTCTTTTTGTGAGTTACTGAAAAGCTTATGGCACTGTACAAAGTGAGTTTTGTTTTAAACATTTGCAAAGGTCTTAAAGATAATGCTCGTAATAATTTGCCCTTGCCTTCAGTTACTTTATTAAAGATTTTTCTATTATTTGCACATTTTTCAGAACAGATCACAAACATGAATAAAGTTACATTCAGGTTAATTAAAAATATAGCCCTAAAAATACATTCATACTTCATCTATCTTTACATTTTGATCAGGAGCTATCTTATAGACGGTCAACAAAATAAGAAAAAAGATGGTAATCTGTATCCCCACATTGGTGATTATTTTAAGTTCCAGTTTACATCAGATGAGTTTCTGTATGCTTGCATTTGCTCAAATGCTATTTTTAAACAAAGTAATTAAATAATGTGAAATAATTCAGCCTGGGCTCTGTTAAATAGGGTTATATTACTGCAACGGAAATGTTGTATATCTGTAATATTCATGCTAAATACATACTAGCTCTTTACAAAGGCTTTGTGTGAGGTCAGTTACCCTACAAACTCTGACGTCCCATATAAAATCCTGTTGGAAAACCACTTTTGTTAGCACCGTAGTATACGAAAGGGCAAGGTCATAGACAAAACAAGTTATAGGATGCAACAAAAGTGTGTTTGTGTTTATCTTTGTGCTGGGTTCAGAATATATCTGCTTTGGCAAACTATTGCAGCAGGGAAAACGTTTTGTATAATGCTTATAATACAAAGTAATTTGTCTTTACATTCTGTAAAGCAGAGAAATGGTCAATATTGGATAAGTATATTGAAGTTTATTCTTAGCAAGGTTTTGAGTTTCGCATATTTAAATATTACAGGAGAAATATATATTTATACAGAAGTATAATTTTTGAATGTTTGAGGTTGGTTTTCTTCAGTCATGAACCATTTATTTATCCACATTACGCTTTGTTCCTTTGCTAGCTTGTTTATCTGTCCATGCTGTTCCAACATCCATTTCTAATTTGGTGTAGATGTTTTGATTCTTAATTTGCACAAATCTGGATGTGCATGCTGTCAGGACCTGATCGTAAAGTGTAGAGGCAAAACTATTTTGTCTTTGGTTACCTAGAGCACTAATAAAAATTTAATCATTAAATAGTTATGACATGGAGATAGGTCTTGACCTAGTCTTCCTTGGAGCACTGTACAGCATGATAAAAATCTTCAGTGAATCTTACTGTTTCTTGGTCTTATTTTCATTTGTCTTTCATCTTGGTCCAGAAAACCAGGAAGCTGCTGTGTGCTAATAATTACCTGCAATATTTATAATTGCAGGCGTTGCAAACTTTAACATTCAGCTGTACTAGCCTACTGTGTTCACTGTGAAATTTTCAACATGGTAAAAATTTTACATGATCATTTAACCTTACAAGTTTACTTTTTTCCTCACTAATTTAACACTGAACATTTTTTTTCATTATTGCAAATGAACAACTTGAGCATAGCATTTCTTAATCTTAACTGTAATAGATAAATATATCCTAAGCAAAGATTTTTAACCACTTGATGAAGGGGGACAGGCACCATCTAGTGCAAAGCACACTTGGCAAAATCTTATCCCCACTGCAGTCAGTGCCAAAATTCTAACTGGTGTTAGCAAAAATGAAATCACCATTACTAAGGGGTTAATATGCTTAGTAACTGTGTGAAGAGGTTATGGGGGAGCACGACAGTGATTCTCTATTCCCATATCTTTATTTCTGTTAATTTAAAACTACTACTATTCAATCTTTAAAATAAGTAAAGAAACTTGAAGGGGGGATCATATACTACTAGTTTGTACTAGGTTTTTTCAGGAAAAGGAAACAAATTTATATATATATATATATATGCAATATATTTTTACACTGTTTATTAATGCTAGAAAGTATTAAATGTATCACTTTATCAGTGTGAATGTTAAAGTAATGACAATGTTATGGATGTTTTAAACCTTTTAAAGTTGTCTTGTTAAATTCTAAACCCACAGTAACAATGGAAAAGCTACTTTGTCTACAACATTATTGTTGATGTTTTAGGGAAAAAGTTCAAGTACAGCAGTTGTTTGATTAGCACTGTAAAAGCTTGGCTTGAAAAGTTGTAGTGAAATCCATATTGTAAACACCATTTTTTAAAGGATAGCTTCTCATAAAGTATGTTTCTGCTGTTGACTGACTGTATACAATTGTATCTTTAGTTGGTAAAGTGATCAATAAATGTGTTACTACATCAGTTCCTGGATTTCTTGAAGTAAATGGTATTTGCTGATAAACTTTGTTACCAACCGTTATTTTACCATTTAGATGTTAAGCAAATTACTAGTGAATGTATAAATTATGTCAAAATACTCTCTAAACAACAAGTTCTCTGGTTCTGAGCAGAATGTATTTCTTCTTTACCATTTATTTTCCTAGTTTTAATAATAATTAAACCTGGCAATTAACATTTTGCGAACTCTAGTATGATCCACCAAATGAGATCTGTCAGGGATGAAACGATGTCTTCTTAACTAGCTACTTAACATAGATAGGTCCTCAGTCTCAAAAGCCTACATTACTCTCTCACCTTCTCTGAGTGGTGGTGAAAATGTTTTACTTGCAAGGAAAGTCATTTGCTACATGGAACATTGTTTTAAGGACGTTACATTCAAAAGCAAATATAGGCCTTTTATTTATAAATAACAATATTCTTCAGTTTCCAGTAGCAATAACACCATGATTATTCAAGAAACAGAAGACTGAAGTTATTTAATCAAACTAACGTCATAATAACATAATGAATAATGTGACAATAACCCAGGCACAGTGCTGTTCTAGAAATGTAGAGGTACTGGATTAGCAACTACAAGGAAACATAACTAAACAGTTTACAGCTACACTGTGTCTTCTCCAGTTGCTCTCGAACTGGAAGTGGTGGTCTCTGTGTTCACACACTAGACAACCTTCTTTAGAAATGCCTTATAAGTGAAATCTAATACAGTTGTATCCTGAGATAACTTTTCTTCCTGCATAGAGACCGTATACTGTTTGTAGTGTGACTGTCAGATAAAGCTCCTTTTATCTCTGAGCATGTATGGTTACTGAAACTGTAAAAAACCTAATGAAGCAAAACCTTTAGGGATTACTAAAGGAAAAATCAACATTTTTTTTCCGTTCAAAAAGCCCTTAAAGAAGGGGAGATAGTACCCTTCTGCCCTATGAGAATATAAGACACTAAGATCTGTATTTTCAAGAGTTGAGGATTTTGTATTGTTTTCCTGTAGAGTCTTTAGAAATGCCCACTCAACCCTACACTGCACTTATGCATTAAAATAAAAAATAAAAAAAACATCTGCCAGAATGTGTTCTGTTTACTCCATGAATATAATTATTTGGGCTAGCTTTTCTCTAAGTGTAGCTACTGTTGCAATAACTACACGCAGATTGTACTTGTAGAGGTAGTCCTATTGAGATGGGACTGACTGAGTGCCACCTAACCCTTGCTGGCTTTCTGTTCCAAGCATTCAGAACTGACCCCTCACATCAGCATCAGGTCTCCTGCCATCATGTCCATATGCCAAATTCAGGCTGATCTCTCCCTGTTCTACCAGGTGTTCTACCACACCAAGGACTGCACGGAGAAAGGTGTGGTGGGGGGAAAGTCCAAAAAAAAGCTACCTCTGCCAATTCTAAATCTTCAGGGGACTCATAAAACCTGGTCTTCTAGTTAGCCTTTTTTCAGTTCCTCAGCTTCCTATTTAACTCGCTGCCACTGCTTTATTAATAATGTAAACTAACCCAGGCTCATTGAAAATTACTGCTCTGGTTCACATTCCAACCAGAAGTTCACTCCAGGTCTACATCACTTTATTTCCAGAACTCTGAATTCAAGAGATTACACAACCATCCACGGGTCGCTTAAGGGCTCAAGGCCTGCAGGGTTTTTCAGGAATGAATGCAGGAATATAAGGAGTGGCAGCGATAGTAGGAAAGAATAGCCAACTGGGGCTGAAGATCTTGCTACCGGCTAGCGCAGGAGTGTCTTCCTGCTTCAAAGCAGGTAAGCTAGTCAGCTGAAGCAGCAGTTTTGCACCCTCATTGGAATGATGGCAAAAAACTGTCACCATCTGTTATGTCATTACTGTGGCAACAAGACAATTTTTTCTGTGACAATCCCTGATACATTTACCTGAAAAGTATACGAAGAATTTTTAGTTCCTGCAGAAAATCTAGATCTCTTTCTCTTTCCTCAGTGGAGATATGAAGGGGAACAGCACATGTTAGAAGGGAAGCATTTGTTTTCAGACACGCATCTGAAAAGTAATCTTTTCCTTCATTACAGAACAAGAATTTCATCTTGGAAGTCATAATCTGGAGCCTTCAGGATAAGCTTATAAAGGAGTAAATATACAACAGTTTTTGACATTTTGAAGAATTCTTCTGCTATTGCATGAGGGGAATTGTTCTGTCTTTTCAAAAAGGTCAGCCATTGTCATCCTGGATGTCTGTGTTCCCTCCTTCACTTCCCTTCTGTTCTTAGTTCATGGGGCAATCAGAAGTAGGGAGTCTTTAAGGGCCTCTTCGTTCTCTTTTGCAACTAGAAGGAAAATGCAAAGTACATAGATGGGCACAGATCCTTATTTTAGGACCAGGTTTCACAGAGAATTTTACACTGATTTTATTGTTATTTACCTTAGAAATTAAATGAGATCTAAAGGTTGTTTTTCCACTATTTGCATAATAAATTGTACAAAGAAGTTCAGGGAGCTATCCAAGTTATTGCCAAGAATCTTTGTAATGCAGGTAATATCCCCTCTGTTGGGTTTCATGGGCAGCAGTAGAATTACTGTTCTTTTAGAGAAGTATTAAGTACTGAACATACTAAACTGTGCAGTCTCTTTTCTGGGACAGCAGAGATTGTTAGGCCATATGGATTAGTGACCTGGCTGCCTGCAGAATCTTTTGCTATTATTTGTCTTCCTCCTCCCTACAAAGGGAATGTTGAAGAAAGAGCAAAGGAACTTGAACTTTGAACATAAATTAGCCTCAGATCTGCAGAGTACTTACGAGAATGCTACACCCTTCTAAATGCTAGATGAGCGTCACAGATCTTGGTAGGTACCTATCAAAGCTCATCTTATACCAGCCTTGCCATTAGAAGTTAATCAAATTGCCATTACTCCTGCAGGAGATGCTGACTACAAGCCTTTACAGTGAAGATAAGCCTGGAGTTCCTTCTGGTTTCACAAGTGGCTAGAGCAGAGTATAAGCAGGGACTAACAGCCTTTAAGAGGCAAGATAGAAAGTGATGTTTGTGTTGTCGGATAATAAGTAGTATTTTGCAGTATCGAGTACTGCACAGATGGAGAAGAACTGCTTGGCTTTGTACAGGGTCCCTGTCCTAGAACCACAGTTTTGAGAGGCAGATTCCTGTAGCATTTGGAGAAGCTAAGTTACTGAAGTGTTGAAAGAGGCCTAATGCTTGTATGGGTTAACTGGCTTAGGTTTTGGGGGTTTGGTTTTTTTTATCCCGGAAGCTGAGAGGTAAGTATTGAACTGATTTAAAGTAGATTCTGTGTAATTACCATCAATGAGAGAGAAGGCTAGATGCATTCTGTAGAGCTTTGCTAAAGCCTCATCCAAAGCTATTACAATGTAAAGCTGTGATATTTATTGACTTCAGCGGGCCATTCTTTCAATCATCACATTTTCACTCCTGGTGAGACTGAGGCAGATGCCAAAAGCTAAATGCTATATTCCTATTGCACTTTACTCGTGGATTGGTAAATGTGATGTACTTACAGAAAGTTGAGATTAGTTTGAATGGAGTAAATAAGGGGTAGGAGGACAAGAACCAAAACAAAAATAGGCAAAGTAGTGGAAACTTCAGAGAAAAGGGGAGCATAAAAAGACAGACACAGTGAAGTTAGAGAAGGCACACAAGCAGCAGTCTGAGGACTATGAACTTAATAGAGAAAGACCATCTGTACGTGCCTGAAGTTAAACTTTTGATGGAATAAAGTGAGATGTTTCAATAAGAACTTAAAAACTTGTCACAAAGTGTCTGTTACTGGTTTGAATCAGCATAAAGCTGCTGAAAGGCTAGAAAGCTTAAGAGGCTTAAGAGCTTGTCTAACATACAAAACACTAGCTTTTCTGAAAAGACAGAACTCCTGCAACACAAGAATTGGATAATTTGTAACTACTGCTGGATGCATCAGTGAAAATAGAAGTGTACAAACAAGTACAGAGTTAGGGGTTTTGGTTTTTTAAAATCACAAGGACAAACGTGCTGGCACGTGGGAGAATGGTATTTACTTTATCAAATGAGCTGCACAGTCCTGTGAGAGCTGTTACAAAATGTCAGTAGAAGCTTTACATACGCACGCTACCAGGTTATCTCTACTTTTTATGTAGGTAATCAGAGTACTTAAAAGATATTGTTTTGATTAAACCAGCTTTCTTTTAAAATCTGAAAAACTGACTTTATACGTATTTGAGTATTTTGGAGTACCTCCATACTCCTTCACAATGTCGACAAGTCGGTCAGCAGCATCAGCCACCTCCTCCGCGCATGTTGCTTGGCAGCCCACCTGCTCAGCCTGGCCTGGCCTCCGTCCCTGCTGCAGGACCCAGCCTCCACCCTCAGTGGCAGCCCCACTATTCTTATCTGCTGCTTCCAAACAAAAATGTAGGGGATGGGGAGAGGTTTATGCAAAAATCCTCTACTGCAGGATGTGTCTCCACTGAGCAGTACAATACTGTCCCCTCTAACCACTGCTTTCAAAATAAATGCATAGGTCTGGATCATTCACATCTCAATGAGGACATAAATTTCATGTTGTTGGCAGGCATACACAGCACCTGATTAGCCATACTGCTGCAGCACACAGCCCAATTCTAGTTGGCCTGTTGATCATCAACGGATGGATACAAAAGGAGAACCTATTTCCAGCAGAAATACAAAACACAGTAAGAATTTGTGCTTATTTGTTTTGCAAAACACTTGACCTACAATCTCCTTGGCAGAAGTCTCTATTGGGAAAAACCCTCCAAGAACCAATTCGCATGAGTTTAGAAGTACCTGCCTTCCATGGAAAAATCCTATTTCTTTAGATTTGATTTATCCCAGAACTACAGGAATTACACTTGACCTTAAAATACTGTCTTTACACAGGTTTAAATCTAGAAACAATGCTACAGTAAACAAGGCTGTTGTCTCCTCTGATTGTTACAGCTTACTTTATTCCCACCTTCTGGCCTAAGGAGAGGCCATGAAGCAGAACAGGAAGTTTCTGCCCCTGTGTCCCCTCTTCTTATCCTACCAGAGCAGAGGACAGTTTCACCATGTGCAAACCAACAGCAGAACACCTGCAGAGACAGATGCTGAGTAAGGTTCCAACTAGCCAAGAAAAGCCCTGTAATCAACTCAGTGAACAAGGTTGCAGCAGGGATGTAAGAAAGTTATGGAGGAAGCAAACTTTCTGTTTCAAAGCCAACACTTTGAAAAATCTGACTGATGAATCACCTGTTGGATATCTTTTTTAGAACCTCCGCAAAGATGCCAAGAACTGGTGCATCTCTGGGTCTCCAGCCACAGTCCCAAAATACAGTCTGCTGCCCCCTTCTAACAGCTGCCATACCTAAATGCCTGCCCCAGGCTCCAGTGCCAGCTTCTGGGGCAGGCTATTCCCCAGAATCCCACCCATGCTTCCTTGCATGTTATCACTTCTATGCAAAATAAAGCAGAGAAAAATGTGGGTAACAACACTGATAGCACATCTTTCTGAATGCTGATTGTGCATTCCTGTCCCTTTTAAAGTCAACTGCTTTGCTAAAGCTTTGCTAAAAATCTGTCCTCTCCCTCCCCAAAGCCTTTGTCCCACTCTCTTGCCTCAATATTTCCAACTTTTCGTGTGACAGCCCTGTCTGTCTCTAATCATTCTACCGCTTACCTACCTCCTGAGAGACAGAACAAATTGGTTTTCTCAACATTAGGCACATCTTTAGCCAGAGTAAGCAAGTATGCCTTTTGTCCCCTAGTCATTCTAACACTACAGGGGTCTTGTCAGCAACGTGAATACCCACCGAGAGATGCAGAGCGACACACAGCTTTGTAGTACTGAATAGAATTGGAAGAGAAAGTAAGTCACCACTGTGTCACAATACTGGGCAAACTTAAATTTTTCAAACAGTCAAACATGACTGCTGAGAAGAAGAAATACGCTTCCTATTTGTCTGTTTCGTTTATGCTTAAAACTTAAAGTGTTACCTGTGACTGCCATGTTTTTAAAGGCTCCTCAAGTTTATCACAGTGTTGAAGCCATTCCTTCAAGCTAATATTTTCATTTGTTATCTGTTGATGATTTTGCAGTTCTGAAAGAACTAGATTATATTTCCTACAATATTCAAACATCCCTTTTCTGGATGAATCATAGAGAAATTCTTGGAATTTCATGCCAAAAGATTCTGTAACAGTTTTCTTGATCATAACCAAATACTTCATACATTTCCACCAACTATACAACTATAGAGTATTTAAATTAAATCTCAATATAGTTAAACATACTCTTATCTTCAGTCTTCTCCTGGCAATATTAATTGTCAATCAGATTCAATTTTTCTATTGTAAAGCTATTTTCTTATTGCAGCTCTGTTGCTAGAATGGACAGTTGCCATTTACTGAAGTGATGCATCTGAGAAGTATTTAGCTTAGTTGTTTGTAAAACACTTCAAGGCCCTATCGACTGGAATCTGTATAATTTCTTTTAACCAGTTTCATAAACTGTCTTCTGATTTGGAGGCACAGGCTTGACTAGAACACACAGACCAAATATCACACCCACAGAGAATACTATGTCACATCACATTTGCATCTAGATGTGAGGATGCTAATTTATTGCACTCCTTTGTTTTCCAAAACAGTCAAAGTCTTGCCTAAGGGGGAGGCTAGAATATAAGATAAGTTACACTTTATATTTCTTCAACTTCTTCCCCAAAAGCTCAGTCTTTTCTGAGGTAAGAAGTAGTTAGATTTTTGAAGAATACTTGATATTCCACTACTGGTTTTTCCAAACATTTTAAACCATTAGCCACAATCCAAAAAACTGAGTCTTCCTGAAGGAAAAAGTGTCATTAGAATTTCCATTCAGACATTTTTATTATGTGGACTGCACTGAAGTCTTCCACCATGTGAAAACAATCTTAACACTATTTCATAGGAAAGAACAAAGGCATGTATTCTTTAATACAAATGCCAACTAGAGTAAAAGTATCCAAAGCATAACAGTTACTACCTTTGTTGGAAAATATTTATACAAGGTAGCAAATTCAATTTTTTTCTATATCCAAAATTAGGAGATTAAAAAATGAGCATGATTCCCATCGCTGGTGTTTGTAATGACATTAGCAGTAGTGTACACAATTGCTTAAGGCATTTTTCATGTCACAAGTTTATATTTGAGTTAGCAAACAGTGTTTCATTAAACATTAAGTGGTATTTCCAAGTCCTTTAATTTACTTTATAATGACATTTGTTCAAAATTTTTTTATTTTTATATCCACAAGAAAAGGAGAAATCAGATTTTTCTGAGAAAAACAGAAGAATGAAAGCAGATTGACTGGATACTAAACAGACGCTTTGAGTTTGCACAAGAGTTCCCCTTGTACACATTCATTAGCAAGTTCATCTCTTGTTTCCAATGTCTGATGAGATGTATTAGCCATTACCGTTATAGGACAATGCCTCAACAACTGGTATGCTTTTTCTGTGATCCTAACTTGACTCCAGAATACAGACAGGGATGAAACTATCATAGCAAAATGTACTATTTATGCAGAGATTCCAGGCTTTCCCCATTTTCATGATACAATGACACGAGAAAAATAGGGAAGTGGACAGATGCAGTCAGGTAAACTAAACTTATTGCTTGTTTTACTCAGTTACCTAGATCACCAGGCTAAAATAGCACAGTATGATACACAGCTTAGCTTTCAACACAGTTTATTCCTAAATTTACAGTCAGCAGATTTGTGTTTTCTCATTCTATTACCCTCATTGGTGCTAAGCAAATCTAAATTAGCTATGTACAAAACTTCACTAAGTATGCTTCTTTAAATATGCTTACTTGGGTGAGAGGTCACAGTCAACAGTTAAATACATTTTGACTGCTGTCTACACTTACAATGGGAATAAAAGTATCACAATCGGGCCACCCTCTATGAATTACACCTACCATAAAATGTTGTTTGAGATTTGCATCAGATAATACTACTGAAGAAGTATCTTTAAAACTCACTGTTAAGCTATAACTATCTTTTTTAAGATGTTAAGCTATAAATATGAAAGCTATTGCTTTCATATTTAAAAGACTTCAAACTGATATTCTCTTCCAGAAATTGATCCAGCTGCTATTTTAAAACAGTCGGAGGATATTTAAAAACAAATTAAGCAAAATAATGAAAGTTAGTGAGTGTTTTCAGCAGAGTTCAGCATCACCACTGAGTCACGGAACTACACCATGTAAGTAAATGTGACCATTTTCTTCTTCATCTGCAGCTGTGTGAATGATTTTATATAAAACACACACATGCACGCACTCTTAAAGATCACTGCTTCGGGGTTTCATGTTTTGCAGCAGTGATGTAAACCCAGTGAGCTTCAGCAGCCATTACAGGGAACTGCATGTGTTTTCATTAATTAAATACTAAGTGGTATTTCCAACTACTTTCACTTTATAAAAACATTTGTTCAAAATTTTATTTAATTTATAATATTTAAATATTTCATTTTTAATTAGCAATATAGAAATAATAGATATAACTAAAATTTTGCCTGAATTATATATTATTATATGCAAATAATTATATTAAATAGAAGCAATTAATTATAAAATAATAAAAAATACTACTATTATTTAACAATACTAATTCTTTATTTCTCACCCAGCAGAGAAGGTCTTCTTGTCAGCATGTTTATAGGCTGACTTATTTTCACTTACGGAATTGACTACCACCGGTCTATCTAGTTCAGAAGTCCAGAAGACTTACTGCTCACTAATTAAGGAACAAGGAAAGATAGAGGCATGGTTTCTAATACATAATAATGGATGGGATGGATGGGATGGGAGTGGTGTCGACAGCACACTGATGTTTTCGGTTGTTGCTAAGCAATCAAGGCCCTTTCTGCTCCTCACACCACCCTGCCAGTGAGTGGGCTGGGAGTGCACAAAAAGCTGGGAGGAGACACAGCCAGGCCAGCTGACCCCAACTGACCAAAGGGATATTCCATGCCATGTGATGCTATGCTCAGCATATCAAGTTGGGGGAAGGAGGAGGACACCGCCAGCACTGCGGCTTTGGGAGAAAGGGAAGGCCTCAGGGGTCCAGCACCAGGGCAAGAAGTTCTCTGGATTGCCGCCATCATGACTTAGTTGAAACTTAAGTAAAACACTTCACTGCCAAGTCCTAGTGGGTTCTTTTCACACAGTTTCATGCAAACAGGATTTAGGACTTTTGAAAGCACTCTAAATTGGTAAAGGCTGAAGTTAAACTAGGTTGCCACTAATAATTATTGATTCCATATGTTAAACTAAGAACTCTATCATGTTGCTAAACACAACTGGAAGTTAAACAGAAAGGTATGAATTAAGACGTATTTTGTTACTAGACAAAGTAACCGGTGTGTGAGTTATCTTTTTGGAATCAAGCAAATACTGCATTTTGTGGACCTGTGAAAAGATGAATCTTTGCAGGGAAATTAAAAGAATCCACTAGGTGGTGCACAAGGCATAGAGGAGACAGACAATAGTTTGGAGACCAAACTCCCACCTAGAAATTGTTTTCAATTTTTAAAACAGTCATCACAAAGAACTGAAAGAAACCCCATAATCTAAGGTTAAAATTATTGATGGCAAACCTCAGCGAAAAGTCCAGGGTACAAGCAAATTTCACCTCACTTTGGCAATGCAAGTTCACTTATATGCACATTCACTGACTACATCTGTAGGAAAAAAGAATCTGCTAAATAGACAAAGATTTTCCTCCTAAAGCCTACACTATATGTTGTTGCTAGAGAAGAGCACGGAGAGCGTGAACTTCCAAATATCTAATGTACGACATTGAGCTGAAACCCAAAGGGCACATCCATTTCTCCTATCACACAGGAGGAAGGAAGCACAGGGACTTGTGTATCGGTTCTGTGTGATTTCTCCCCCAAGATGTGTGTTCATTATGTCTCTGAGGATTGTGGGGTAGAAGAGATTTAGCAATCTTAACAGAACTGCTAATCAATATCTAGCAGTCTGTACGACACCTTATACCTATAGATTTGCTACACGTTTTTTTTATTTATGATTCAAACACTCAGTATTAGTTCAAGATCCTCTTTCATGAGGTCCACGTGCATCTCTTCCTCCACAACACCACCTCCAGTTATTAGACAAATTACCTAATAGTTACGTACGCCATTACCTCCCTGTGCTCCTGAAGTACGCTCATGGACACTACCTGATAAGCACTTTTTGGCCAGTCTCCACGCAACTCAGAGACAGCCACAACAGGTATACAAAATGACTAAGGACTGCAGTCTTTTTTTCAGTAAAGACACCAATTAGAACGCTCAAAAATTCCTTCTACGTGATTCCCATTTCATTACACAGATGAGGTATCTCTCAGAGATACTGACGGTCACAGAATAATAAAGTAGAAAGCAACCATAAACAGCCATAGACACATACTTCTTATATAGAAGATACAGTAATAATTTGCACCATGGTAATCAACACCTTGAACAAAGCAAGAAAAAGAATTTAAGTGCTAAAATTGATACCTGGATGGGTTATAAAGGTAGCCCGGGCAAAAATTTTATCATAAGCTTCATCTTGAAGTTTTAGATTTGGGCCTTTTTTAGACAAATCCTTAGTGTTACTTTCTGAAAAACGTAACTTTGCTAGTTCTTTTTCAGGTCCTTGTTTACTGTTGACATGTTTAGCTGGTGAATCATTAGACAAATACTTATACTGTAGCAAAGAAATAAAAGAAATTTAGGTTTGCTGTCAAATAACTACAGATAATTTAATATATGGATATCCACTAGAACATGCAAGAGAAAAGAGTGCTAATGGATCCCCTAGACAATCCTCATTTTCCAAGCATGACAAAATAAAATATGGTGGGTTTTGAACAGAATTGAAATACACCTTTTCAAATTTGAGCCACTGACCAGGTACTCCACACTTACTGTTTGGGATTATAAGAAAACTAGGTGATAAAGGATCAATATTTTTCTACTTTTATGCTACGCTGTATTTTTGCTTTTTCCATAGACTGATGACACAGTATGCTGCACTATTTTCTTACAGCATATAGTGTTAGCACTACTGCACTGAAGCACTGCTGCTTTCTGTTGATTCAGTACATTGAACTCATGATTGCCCGCAAAACACCGATATAAACTTCAGCAGTTTCCACTACACTGAAGCTTCATACTCTAGACATAGGGATTTAATGCAAATTTTCAAACAAGTTCCAAATATAGGTGATTAAATGTAACACAAATACTCACGCCATCTTTTTGTGTGTAAAACACCAAAAGCTGATTTTTATAAGGTATTTCATATATCATTTTACTCGCCTAAAGCTAAACACTTGCATTCTTTAAGGAATCAAGATCCTAGTATTTACACTTGCATGGGAAGTGTTATGAGACTTGATCTTTTCCTAGCATTACCTGAACTTCCTATTACAAAGGTATCTAGGTATATCTAGCAAACTGTACTTCGAAACATGCTTGTTGAAAACATGCTTGCTAATGATTTTTCTCTCATTCCTCCCCCTCCCCCCCTTTTTTTTCCAAAGGAAAATTATAAAATTCTGACGATGCCAGCATTTTTGTAGTATTCCATCTTAGATACTGTAACTATCAGGACACATGTTTAGTAGGCTACCCTTTTGCTGATGAAGTGATACAAAATGTTAGGAAATAAATTCTATAAGAAAGTTTCCTCAAGACCACAGATATTTTCACTGTATCTTTGATATTTATCACAGACTAATAGGAACCTTTAAGTGCTCTTGCAATCTCTTCTCTCGGACTTTTGCTTTCAAAGGCGTTTTTCCCTCAGACTTTTGCTTTTTGCTCTCCAAAGCCAGTATACAAACTTACTCTATCTCTACCCAAAAAAGCACAGAGAGCAGCACAGTCTTCAGGTCTGCAATGAAACCTCAGTCTCTCTCCTTACAGAGATACGACGACTCTATCAGGAAAAAATCATGAGAACTGCTAAAAATTCAGGACTCCATCATCTTGAACTTACAGTTAGCTGGTAAAGCAGATATATAAGAAGACCGTGCTACGCCAACCGTGAAGCACTTCCTGCACTAGTCTCCTTTTCCATGCAATTCTACTTCATTTATTAGCAATGGAAATGTCAGTCCTGCTATCTAAAATGTTACGGAAAGAACTTGTGGTAGAAACACTTTGATCCCAAATAATATGAAGCTGCTGACTTCCAAGCAATACCAAAAAAATGCTATACAGGTTTGACAAGTAAAAGAAAGGCTCACCTGGAAAGAAGTATTTGAAAGAAGTGTCTATTTTGGGTTTTAGTTTTGGCAAAACAGTTAGTGTCAGGCTGTTCAGTTCAATTACGCCTTAAGTTACAAGCTAAACTTGCAAAAGCCAGGAAAGAGATGTCATCAATTCAGCAGAGCCCAGCTTTGTAAATACCATTGTAGCTACCATTAGCAGTGGGAAGAAATTTTATGACTACACACTAAAAATAAAACCAAAGCAATAAGAAAAGAGATAAGAAAGGTGTAGACAAGGCCAAATGAATAACGCAAGGCAAGATTATTCCAACAATAGCACAAGGTACCTCAGTTGTAACCTGAAATGCTCCCACTTTTGAGCAAATGCCAGGCTGACAACCGAACAAAGGTGAACATCCCAGAAAGAAGTTCAGACATTTAAGTTCATTTCATCTATAACCATTTCTATAAGCCTATACCTATACATGTGCAGGTGTTTTTCATTAAATCTCTGGTAACAAAACAGCTATGGGTACCAAACAGTTCATGGCAATAGAAGCTTACTTATTTATTACCATGTTGCTTCCATACTTGAGAGGTGGGTCGAATCTCAGACTTCTTGTTCTTTAACGTTTATGCCATCAACTTAAGGATACCAAGGAAATACCGTTTTAAAATTAAAAAACATTAAAATAAATTGACAAGAACCAAACATGCATGTCTTAAAATTATGTCTCAACTGTATAATCAGCAGCTGCCTTCTTCGCTTGAAAGTAAAACTATACAAATCCCAAACTTAGGTGATCTGCGTGAATCTGAGTCTCACAAAAGCCAGAGAACTGATACTATCTTCTCCTTATCCACAACTTTATTTACCAAGCTTTTGGGTTTTTTCCTGAAGATTTCACAAAATATTTATATTGAAGCTAATTATATTTCACCTTCCTGAGTGCAAAGGTCAGGTTACACAAGGTAGAATTAACATGAAAGACTGCTGATCTCCATCAGATCAACGAGGTTTTTGCTGGCAACCTGATGACCACGTCACTAGAGCTCTTTCCCCCTTTTCTCTGCAAGGGTCTCTCGCTAGAATGCAGCAGCCAGAACACTGCTCTCAAAGCACAGAAGAATCCTGCTGTAAGTAGAAAGGAGGAAAGGCAGTTGCAGCAGCAATGAGAAAGTGATGATGTCCTTGGAACCTGAAATACCAGCAAATTCCTGTACTTCTACTGGGTCCAAACCCAATTTGTATCAAAACAAAAATTCAAAGGAAAAAATTCAAAGGAAAAAGCAGTTTCCTGTCTGACGTGTAAGGCTAGGCCTAAGTTTGCATTATGGCTATCCTTCAGATTCTAATAAAAGTTTAGAGGAAAATATTAAAATATCTATATCAGTACTTTTGCTGCAGAGCCTTTATGGTTTTGGTTACTTCACAGGGTTTTTCCAAGCTTCTAGCAAAGGGCATGCCACAGGACAGTGTAAGCTTTGTTCACTGGATTGTAGTAGGATATTCCTGCATTTATGTCAGGAACAACTTAGTTTTTATTAGAGATCTGTCAGAAATTTCTTTGAGTGTTCTTAGTCTGTTCACCTCCCCTGTGTTCCAACTCCCATTTTACAAAATGCGGAGGCCAATAATTGTTCTCTCCTACTTATTGTCTGTGTCATTTTTCACCACAGTTCTGCATGTGACTCCACTAATCCACATTACAACTTTAGTATAGGGTTTAAATGAAAGGCAATAATGTATTCAAAAATTTTCCAACACCAGTTTGAGAGGAAAAATCAATATTAAAATACTAAGTTTTATGTAACTAGCTTGTATCTTAATTATAATCATAAAATAACTCAGGCTATAAGGGACCTCTGCATGTTCTCCACTCTCCAAGCTTCTCTCGAGCAAGCTCTAACTTCAATGTCAGACAAAGCTGCACCGTGTTCTGTCCAGTCAGATTTTGAAAGTCCTCCCCACATGCTTGACCAGTGGAAAAAATCCCTCCCTTACACCAAGCTGGAACTGTCTTTTATTGCCAGGGAAATGCTAGCTGCCTCTTGTCCTTTTACTGTGTGTATTTGTGAAAAGTCTGGCTTCAGCTTCTCTATATGTCCCCATTAAGTAGCGGAGGAATACAGCAATTAGATTCCCCTCCTCTCCCTTCCCCCAACTCTTCTCCAGGTTAAACAAAATCAGATGTCTCAGCCTATTCCTTGTATGTCATATGTTCCAGACCCATACCAACATAGAGACCCTCTTCTGGACTCTCTCCAGTTTTACAAACTGTGTTTTACTGGGGAATCCCAAAGTGGAACCCCAAAGTGGAACACACTGTTCCAGATGCTGTGTCATAAGTGCTGAGTAGAGGGGAATAATTGCCTCCCTCAATCTGCTCTTGTTAATGAAGCCAAACATGTATTGCACTCATGTTCAGCTCATCATCCAACAAGAGCCCAAATTTTCTACTGTCGCGGTTTAGGCTGGGCTGGCCAATGACAAGACAACAGATGCTCTCCCCACCTCTCACTCCAAGAAGAGAAACCAAGATAAAGAGATTTATGAGTTTAAAAAAAAACTAAACTACTTTCATAAAATATTAATAATAAAATTTAAAAAAATGAAATAGATACAATATATACAAGACTGTATCAAGCTCCCAGGGAGTTGTCACCAGCAGGCACTGGGGAAGTTCCAGACTGGACTCAGTGACAAATGGGAACTAGATTCCAGAACACACTGACTGGGATCAAAAGCAGATGAGCAGACAGGGTCTTCCTCAAACCTCACTCATTGCAGAAAAGAAGCTACCAAAGAAATCAACCCTTAAGAAGCAGCTGAGACTTTGCTCCCTCAGCTTTTATACTGAGCATGGCAGATGGGATGGAATACCCTATTGGTCAGTTTTGGGGCACCTGACCTGTCCCCTCCTCCCCACAGGTGCAACCCCTCCACAGGGTAAACACCTGAGTCAGCTGGCCCTGGTTGCCACAACAAGATGTAAGAGGAAGAGCCTGTGTCACTGAACAGAAAGCTGGCTCTGTTCCACCCCAAACCAGGACATCTGCAGAGCTGGTACCTCACCAGTCAGGTTCTGTGCTTGTTGCAGGGGGTTATTCTACCCAAGGTACAGGACTTTGCATTTGTCTTTGCTGAGATGGACATGGACCTGGACCTGTTGGAGTGGGTCCGGAGGAGGGCCATGAAGATGATCAGAGGGCTGGAGTACCTCTGTTATGAGGACAGTCTGAGGGAGCTGGGGTTGTTCAGCCTGGAGAAGAGAAGGCTCCAGGGAGACCTTATAGCGGCCTTACAGTATCTGAAGAGGGCCTACAAGAAAGCTGGAGAGGGACTTTTTCCAAGGGCATGTAGTGATAGGATGAGGGATAGTGGTTTCAAACTGGAAGAGGCTTGATTTAGATTAGATATTAGGAGGAAATTTTTCACTATGAGGGTGGTGAGGTACTGGCACAGGCTGCCCAGAGAAGTTGTTGAGGCCCCATCGCTTGAAGTATTGAAGGCAGGTTGGATGGGGCTTGGAGCAACCTGGTTGAGTGGGAGTTGTCCCTGCCTGTGGCAGGGGGGTTGGAACTACATGATCTTTAAGGTCCCTTTCTGAGGTCCCTTCCAACCGAAACCATTCTATGATTCTGTGATTGTATAACTTAATGATGTCAGCCAGCTCCTCAAGTTTGGTAAGGTTCCCTTCTAGCAGTGAGCCAAGTGCAGTCTGTTCTTTCCTATACATTTGTAAATACCAATTACTTGTTATCTAGAAATTATTTTGTTGCTTTAGGATGGGAATAGGAAAAGTAATGTAAGTTTACCCAGAATACATTTATTCAGAATAACTTGCTCTGTTAACTCACCTTTTTAAAGATATCTATAGAATCACATGAGCAAGTGAAAAAGCAGTTACAACTGAAGGTGAAAGCCCTAAACAGACTTAGGTCTGCTTTAGACACCTAAATTTGAACATGCTGAGGAATTTAAGTAAATGCACACTAAATGACAGTAATCTTAAATAATTTTTCTTCTTCCACCATTTTCTGACTGCATGTCCAGAAAAACAAGATCTTAAGAGGAGCAAGAAGAGCAAACATATTAGAGTCTCTATGGATTCTCTACGTGAGCAAGTTCTACGTAGAACACATGCTGAAGAGTAATTTCAGATGAACAGAGACTAGACAACAGAACTTCTTTTTGGCAGGGTTATGTTGCTAAACTTCCTATACGCTCCCCATAGCTTTAAAAAAAGGAGGCTGATGAAAGTGTTTCAGACAGTCACAGGACTAGTAGAAAGGAAACACAAAGCCTTGATTTTCTTTACAACTAATTCATTGTGAGAGAACTTTAAAAATGTAAGACTAAAAACCTGGTAAGTTAGCCATCTCCACAATTAAATTCAGATGGCTAAAATAAGTCTACTACTTTAGACTATTAATGGCAGGATAGTCCACCTGAGAACAGCTCTGAAAGCTGCAACAACGTGTTAGGTAAGAATGAGACAATGAAACACTGCTAAACTGAAAAACACCGGGCAAGTTAACAATTGCATTATGCTTGTTTTTATGTGAGCTTACATATATGAAAAGATAAAGTTATAAAAACTGTAATTGCTATAATCTAGTCCTGTATCTTGATATAACAAAATGATAGTACCAAAGCCGACATTCAAACCATCATATAAAATGTTTTTTATTGCCAGACACATGATGCCAACAGAAAAGGCGCTACCAAAAGTAAATTAATGCACAAGAAACTGACAAGACTTGTTGTCATCTGTGGTCATATCTATGCTGCTGAGCGTACTACGAGACAGCTATGTATAAATGAGACACGTGATGTACCAGAAACATTCTACCCACTGAAGCATGAAGCTGTGTGTAAACCAGTTCACCACACCGAGGCAGTAGTACTATAGTTATATGTAATTATCTTTGCAAAATACTTGAGAAAAATTCAATTGGTGAGTGTAGTCTTGCAGATTTTCTAAGTGTTTCCAGACTTCAGTGTGATTTTTCTGAGCTCATCTAATTATACTGTTCACTTTTGAATGAAGCTCTAACATCTGAGACTGCATTTCAATATCACTGTTTCAGTTGATGCATTTGTACATTTATTTTCATCTATTTCGTTCTGTTGCTGAGGAAGACTTAACTTAAATGCATGATTTGTAGCAAAATGCAAGATGCACTTCATTCGCTATCACTCACTGGACAGTCATCTAAAGCTACCGAAAAGGAATTGATTATGTTAGGATTTTCACAAGCGTTTAAGCCAGGTTGTTAGAGCATTACCACTAAATGTTCAAGATTATTGAATTAAAAGACAGTTTACCAATCTAAAGTCATGTGTCAATACTGAGGTAAGTAAAAAATGTTAATAGAAAAAAAAAAAAAAGTGCACTCAAGACCACAATATAGGACATGAAATCCATACTAACATAGCAACCGTACACAAAATCTTGACAAATCTTGTAAGACAAACCATTCTACAGAGAAAAAGGGATTTAAAAAAAATTTTTTTTAATTCAGATATCAGGAAAAGGTTACTTCTTGACTGTCATTTCAAAAAAATCCATTCTATTACAGCAGCTGCAGAAATTCATCTCCCATTGATAGCATGTGTTAAAGCTATAAAGGAAGCAATAGGAACAAACTTGCTGACTTTCTGTTAATGATATTTTTATGTCACTTAGGAATATAAAGGGGATGTGACAAATATAGAACTTTGGCAAGAGTTAGACATGTAGGAAATTTAGGCTGGCGTTGTACAGTCAGAATTTTTGGCAATAGAATCAGTGGCCAAAAGTGATGACTGATGTCAGTAGCATTGGGGCTTCATATGGAAACTGGAAAGCTTCTGAATACTTCATTTGAGCATGATTATTCTTTACCTTAGTCTTACACCTGAAATAATGTGATTTTATTCATACAAAGGGAAATATGCAAACTGTTTGCTATGAAGCTCTTGAAATTTGGTAGGAAGGAAAAATTGAACAAATAGCCTTCACATGCAAAAAATTGTACAGAAATAACTCTAAGAAAGTCACAGAAAACATAGGAAGGCTTCACAGTTAACATCCACTTAAAAATATACATTTGCTATAGTGTTTAGTGAGTCAGTAGTGCTAGTTCTACTAGGTACTACTTATAGAAGTAGCTATCTTCACTTTCTGTGGCCTTTGATATCAATGACAAAGCAATAAGCTACAATATGGACGGAAGATCAAAATTCACAAAGAAATAATATAGCAATTGGTTTTGTAGCTCCACAGAAAAGAAACAGCAGCACAGCTTCCCAGAGGAAAACAGAACCTAGTTTTCTTCCCTTGTGTTACTGTGAGCACAAGATAAGCCATAAGCACAAGATCAAGACATTTCAATGGGACAAATGCAAACAAAAAGGAAATAATCTATCTTATCAAAACAGTTGTGTATACAATAAATCTGTAAATTAGGTGTGTACACGCCTGTGAATTTAATAAAGTCATATCCTCATAGGACAGTAGTATAAAAGCCTAATATAGTATTGTTTTGTATTCCCTGAGTTTTACCTTGATCCATATTTCAAAACAACTTTATCCTGAACTAATTTTGTATTTCCAAAATACAGTCCAAACTGACAGAATTAATGGAATCTGATGTTTTAGAGAAGCCAGTGTAGTCTCCCCAAAACAAGAATGGGATTTATACCAAAGCTGAACACATTTATAATCTAACCTTGAAAGTATACATCCTTGCAACTTCAAGGTCATCCATTGATGGATTTTTTTGAACAATCTCATGTTACTTAGAAGTGGTTAGCAAGTACTTGAGATAATTAGATTAAAGGAGTTTGTTGATTGCTTTCTTCAGCTTTCTTTATTTACATTTCTGCTACAGTAAACTAACAAGCCGCAACACTGACTGACATACTCCTTTATACACATCATGCTAGTGATTTTGCTTGAAAGGCATCCCTGTAAAGATGTGACTTTGAAGTCATGTTATAAATGGAATAGCAACTGAGGACTCTGGGTTTGTCTAGTTTGGAGAGAAGAAGGCTGAGGGGTGACCCCATTGCTCTCAGCTTCCTGAGGAGGGAAAGTAGAGAGGGAGGTGCTGATCTCTTTTCCCTGGGATCCAGTGCCAGGACGCATGGGAATGGCTCAAAACTGCATCCATCGGGGGGGTTCAGACTTGACATGAGGCAACATTTCTTTACTGACAGGGTGGTCAAACCCTGGAACAGGCTTCCTAGAGAGGTGGTCGATGCTCACACCTGTCGGTGTTGGAGAGGCATTTGGACAACGCATGGCCTGCATGGATGAACAAGCAACTCCAGGAGAAACTCAAGACTCAAAAAGGAAGCCTAAAAAGGATGGAAGCAAGGACAGGTAGCCTGGGAGGAATATAGAGAAATTGTCTGAGCAGCCAGGGATCAGGTTAGGAAAGCTAAAGCCCTGATAAAATTAAATCTGTCCGGGGGCATAAAGGGCAACAAGAAAAGCTTCTATAGGTATGTCAGTGATAAAAGAAAGACTAGGGAAAATGTCGGCCCTCGCTGGAAGGAAACGGGAGACCTGGTCACCTGGGGTATGGACAAAGCTGAGGTACTCAATGACTTTTTTGCCTCGGTCTTCACTAGCAAGAGCTCTAGCCACACTGCCCAAGTCACAGAAGGCAAAGGCAGGGACCAGGAGAATGAGGAACCGCCCACTGTAGGAGAAGACCAGTTTCAAGACCATCTAAGGAACCTGAAGGTGCTCAAGTCCATGGGACCTGATGAGATTCATCTGCAGGTCCTGAGGGAACCAGTGGATAAAGTTGCCAAGCCACTATCCATCATATTTGAGAACT
>VWZL01001853.1:108554-252801 GCA_013396915.1 Stercorarius parasiticus
GGTGAGGCACTGGAACAAGCTGCTGAGGGAAGTTGCGGATGCCCCATCCCTGGAGGTGTTCAAGGTCAGGTTGGATGGGCCTTTGAGCAACCTGGTCAAGTGGAAGGTGTCCCTGCCCATGGCAGAAGGGTTGGAACTGGATGATCTTTAAGGTCCCTTCCAACTCTAACCATTCTATGATTCTATTACAATGCCCTTAATAACAGCCTTGTCTAAGGCTTGGAAGCATGAGCAGTATGAAAATGCAATAATCGGATTTTTTTACATGTTATTACAAATGCAGGTCCAGACCTTGGAGTGCAGTAAGCTATGAAGTCTAAACACTTCTGATAGATATGAAATGTGATTGTAGTAGAGACTGAGTTTTCTGAAGAACATAGATGCTGAATACCATCTTAATACACAGAAAACACAGCAAGTTAACACTTGTACCTGACTTCAATAAACCAGGAAGCTAGAAACTGAAAGTTTTTGCCACACGGCATGAGTCAGTAGCATCTTCTAGATAAAATGGATGCTAATATCGTCCAAGTTCTGATGGACACACCGAGTTAAATCTCCTCCTGCAAAACGTATAAACAAAATCTCTGACAACTATTAGTCTCTATTAAAAGACAGAACCAACATGCTCAATCTTCCTGCCGTACAAGGTTTAGATCTTCACATAAAGATGCATGGGGCTGGGGGGGAGGGTGCTGCTTCTTTAGAGGGTGAGGAGAGGTGTGAGAAGAGAAACCGACCTGACTGGATATCTGTTGTCCGTATAAAGGTATTTGGTGAACAAAGCCTACCTTTACATACTTTACAAATGAATACTATTTTACTTTAGATGAGCATAAAGTTAAAAGAGAAGCAAGACTGAATTATGAACTTCATGCACCCCAGGTTGCCATTGGCCTTCTTGGCCACAAAGGCACATTGCTGCCTCATGGTCATCCTGTTGGTGACTGATCAGTCACCAGCTGGTGACTGATTTGCCTATGTAAAATGAGCTCCTAGTAAATCTTCCAAAGGCCAGAAAGAAATATCTAATTGATAAAATTCTAGATCGGCATAGAACCAAAGACACCAGAGGGTAAGGAATTGCATTTATTGTTTACTTGTTTCTACAAATGTCAGTGACTGCTTCTTTAATGTATTTTCAGAATAAGTATGGAGAAAAAAATATAATTTTAAAAAATTCAGATCAATCTGTTATGGTGAAGTTAAAAGTCAGCCTAGTAACTGTAACTTCTGGAAAGGGGTCTCCTTCCTCCTTGCTCTGCTTCCATCTACACATTTCCACGCACTCCTTTGTACCAGTTTTGTTGTTCGCTGGACCTTTCTGTGATTGATTCAACTTACTAATGGAGCACAAGGCTGTCTAGAGCCAGGGTGACCTAAGTACCCACTGAATGTACAGCAGGAGCAAGACAGCCATTCACCAGTGGTAAGCCTTTAGAACTCAATCTCCTGAGTTTCTCTTATGTGAGTTCAGTCTGAGGACATTCTTTTTTCCAGATCACTGTGGCTGTGCAAAGGTAGATGATGAGATCATTTCAGTACTGTAGCCACGTAAGTCTTTGTCCTGGATTCAGTTGCTTGGGACAAGGACTGCATTCTCAGTACACTATTTTGCAAACAAATAGATGGTGTGGTGTGTGGATCAGTGTGGTTCTGTCACATTTACTATGTCATGATGCAAAATGTCTTCTTTTGACTCACAGTTCCTCACTAGGGTCCCTACTGAGAGATATTCTGGGACAAAACACAACTTTAATGTTAAAGTTTCATGGGTGACTCCTAACTTTACCAGCATAGTAAATAATTATTAATGTTAGAAGATAAGGAAGAAGAACCCATAGTGTCATTTGGATAGATCTGGGAATAGGGTATATTGAATGATTCTTATTTACTTTCATATTTTTCATAGAATGCCGAATTTAATATTGTATAATTCTAATGTGGACAAATTCTGTAGCAAGTTTCTGATTTTATCAGTCTCTGAAATGTTATGGCATTAAAATTATTGTGAACAACAATAAGTTACTATAATTTATCTTTTCTCTTAATTCACGTCAAAAGGTTTATGCATAAGAGGAAATATTTTAATCATAACTATTTGCAGGTAATTCCCTCTGTAATGGGATATAGTGATAGATGTAAGTAAACCCCTCCCATTCTGATAAATTAACTTATAAAAAAAGACATCTCTCTCTCCTCAAAGAAGGTAAAAACCCAGTGGTAAGAAAAAAGAGTATAATAAGTCTGGGTTAAAATTCATACTTCCAGCACTGCATTAAGAAACACAGGCTTGGGGCTAGACTGTTAAGGAATTTAGAGAAAAAAAACCAAGTCCAGTTCAGCCAAAGAAACAGTCCATAACTCTAAATATCAAATACCTAAATTTAATTTTTAAAAGCAGAATGTTTATTGTTTTTTTTTTTTAAAAGGGGGGATCAAGATAACTGAAAGTAAAGTTTAGTCATATTGAGCAAAAGCTTATTATTGGGCAGAACAAGGATAACTGGGAAGTAAAGTCCAAAATCAAGTCAAACACATCTATAGCAGAATTGTTGACTGCAAAGGCAAGGAAGTTTAAACTCTGTCATCTGTGCTGTTGGCCTTACTTTTGTGCAGTCTGGGGAACTAGATGAAGGTATTTTCCCCTCAGCACTTCAGTTACGGGGTTTGAAGCACTCCAAGAACAGGTTAGATTGCCAGACGCATGAAACAGAAGTAACAGAGGTAATATTAAACACAAATTAAACATACTTGCTCTCAGTTGATATGACGTTCATGTACCCCATCTCATTTCTTTCTGGATCCTAGTGGCTCTTGGATCTCATCTGGGTAAGCGAGCTATTAGGTGCTTATTTGGTATTTCAAATATACATTCTTATGACACTGAAAGATTATTTGTAGTATGTGTAAAACATTGTTTGAGTCAGTTGTTGCATATTTGGCATGATGTCAATTTACAAGTTTTAGAATAATCTATCTTCTCAAAAATGTATCATATTTCTGCAAGTGTAGTGAACTGAATCGGCTCTCCAAGAAGTCAGATGAGCCCCGGTGCCGACAACAGGTAGTACATAAATGTGTGTCTGACTGTGTGGGAGGAGAATGAGGAATTAGACCTCTGTATTTCATCCAGATAAGCCAAAGCCTAAGATTAAAATGGAAAGAGTGTCTTTCTTTTTCTTTCATACATGAACTGTCAGGGGTTTCTATCTTTGCGCTTCCCTGACATCTAGTTTTCCCTACATTAACGTGTGGCACCTTAGTCAAGGGACACTCAGATTCCGAGTGCAACACGTTAACCCTTATACTCAGTTTTTTCTTTAAAATACTCCTGGAGTTCAAGATTTAATCTTCTCCTGAAATGAAAAGTTGCTTTTCCTCTGTTTTCACGACATAACTGTCTAATCAAAATGAACAAGTATCTTTTTGCTAGTCCTGATGTTCTGTCTTGTACTTGACTAGCCAGTGAACAACTCCTTTTCTCTCCATGACTCACTGTGCATGTTTCGTGGTGAAGTGTGCTCTACACTGGATTTTATATTCTGTTACAATGCCTGTGTAGAAACAAACCCAACGGAAACATCTACATGTGACAGATCTGTGTAATCTCCTGTTTCTTGCCTATACATAGTAATAATGGACCTCTTTGGAGTGATAATGAGTGTGGTGTGATTGGTTCCTGAACTTCTTTAAAACATAATGTAATAAAAGGGAAGTAACCAGCTGTTTGCCATACAAAAATGAGCTTCATGTAGGCTGTTCTGACTTGTTTCTTCAAGTACTATTCTGAGATACAAGCTTTCGTGAGGATTTTTCGTTTGGAACGTGGCAAGTGGTTTGCTGATGCACAGCAGCCAGCAAAATTGACCTGATGAGCTGAATGTGTTGAATGACATGCCAGTTCAGAGATTGAAAAGTGTGCCTTTTAATGTTAAGGATGTTGCGCTTCATTACAGGCTAACGAGAAAATGAAATTATTGTTATTACAGCACCAGAAAACATCTTTGAAACCGAATTGAAAATTGATCCTAAACTTGTTGTTGAAATAAAGTATTTTTTAATTTTTCCATTTTTTTATTTTTCAAAATTCTGTGTGTGACTCTTGAAGATACTGATGATTTTGTTCTGATCACTGTTAAAATCTTAGTTTCCTGAGAATTAGAATCACCAGATGAAGTTTAGTGTATCTCATTTGAAGAAATCCAGTTTTGTTCTGCAGCAGACAGACTTCTCATTAATAGCAGAGTTTTCCTCTAAGAACTAACGAAAATACATTAATTTTCATTATAATTTTACAGAAATGTAAGCAATTAGAACTTTTCTTGTGTCCATCTAGCTATCTAGATAAGATTTATTTAAATTATTGTCACAGTATAATGAAATACAAATATACAACTTTGCTATCTATAGTTTTTCTAGTTATCATTTTGGAGTTCCATCACCAATCATTTAATACCATGCTCTGATGACTGTCATCATTACCATGTTTTCCCGTCCTTGACCTTTTATTGACTTGATTGACTTTAATTAATCAGCAAGAACAAAATGTTTTACAAGTGTTCAGTTTTGTAGATGAAGCAGATGAGTTCTTTTTGAATACCAGCCTGTTCCAAAAAACCAGCTGCTGAAATTCAGCATCTTCTCCAGTTGATGCTCCTAGTGGTCCGTCCTCCATGTCATGTACTGTCCCTGTGTATTTACATTATATAGAAAATTAAGAAATATACACATCCCCCTTACATTCAAACTAGTGGGAAAAATTACAAACCGTTAACCATTGTACTTTTCAGGAATGCAACCTCAGCAACCAGCAGGGTATGACATAATTATTTTTTTGTGATTTGGGTATGTTTCTTTATCAATTAGTAATTAAAAACACAGTTTTTAAAAGGATGTTTTAATGGACTCCGATATGCTTCTTCACATGTGTGTTGTTATGAAATCTAAGAATGATTGAGTCTAAAATGTATGTGCACTAGGAGAGAGAGATATATTTTACTTAAGACTTTTTAGAAAAACAAATATAACACACGCAAATCAAGTGTATTACTGTTGATTTTGGCTGCAATACATTTTTAGTTTCTAGGTCAATGATATTATGATAATTTTTTAGCGGAAACTCAGATTAGGAACTATTTCCATCAGGTACATGATACATTTCTCAACCCGCAGAAAAGATAATCTTCAGGGTTTTGAATCATTTAGGTATGGTGGGAGCAGTTGCCCCATGATAACACTGTCTACATTCAGGGAAGTTAGAGTGCTGTCATCTCTAATTCATGTCCATTTATATTCATGCATTTCAGCCCAGTGCTGCAGGAAAAGAAAGTAGTTTCCAGTGAGACGGAGTGCTCCAGACTGCACTGTTCAAGCTAGGACAATCCAGCAGTGATCATATTGTAATTTTAGCTGCTAAGGCTGCTCTTACTAATATAACAGAGCAAAGTGGCTGTAATGCAGGTGAGGGTTTGGGACTCCAAAAAAGCATGACTACTTCTCCTTTCATTTTCAAAATGTTACAGAAAGGAAGAAGCTGATTAAGGCCTGTCTTCGGCTGTCTGTGTCAGTATGACAAAGAATCAGGTTAGAATTTCAGACCTCATTGTTCACAATCCACTAAAGGACCTCCATTGGTGTTTCCTTCTCCAGTATATGTTCAGTTTTCTCTAAAAGGAAGTCCCTGAAATAGTGGGTGGCTGCAAGATATTCTGTGAAGGTGAAGCTGTGAAAGGTGAAGCTGATGGAATACCGGTAAGGGACCCTGAATACTGGCAGCTACGAATCTTGTCAAGGGATGTTGTGGTCTGACTTTTGTAATTTTTCTTTTGGAACAGATTCCTTGTGCATGCTAAAATTTTGCTGTGAGCATTCTTATGGAACTTCTGCAAGGAACAGGCAGCATTCTATATCCCCTCCATACTTACTGGAAAAAATAGCGTGCTCTGCAGTGCCCAGATTACAACTGGTTGTATAGAATGATTTTAATGCATATGAGACTGCTTTGTATGGAGACAAAGTCCTCCGTATTTATTAATATATTTTCAGTCAAGCGTGTGGGTAAGATACATGCTAAGTCATAGTATATGATTATTCTCACAAAATACACAGAAGAGTTCACTGGAGAGAGAAATTTAGAAATGCCAGTCCTTTATGTCACGTGTAAAGAAAGAAGCCTTTACTCTGATCTTTTTGCTGAGAGAATTGAAGACCATGTTCACAGAATTAGTTATTAAAATAAATAAAAAAAATTTTCATCTTATTTTTTTAGAGCATCTTCTCTAGTATACTTTCAAAATCAAAGTTCAGTTGCAGTATTTTTGATATTTTGGTACCATTAGGGAAAGTCAGTATAGAAACTGATTTTCAAATACCTCAATTTGATTTTTTTATGTACTATTTATTCTTTATAGAAAGTGCTGATAAGCAAAGTAGTTAAGCATAGATGTGGTATACTGCTGTGTATATATGGATATACAAGAAACAGAATTTATTTTAAAACTTGTTCATGTAATATTACATAACTCAACTCTTGGAGCTATTACATTATTAACTTTTGTATAGCAATTATCTTTTCCTTGAGGTTACCTGTTAGTATTTATCACATAATAGTTCTGCCCTAAAATAATTACTTGTGAACATGTTAATTTTCAACTTTGTTTGAAAACATAAGAAACTATACTCCACTTTTTTCATACTTACTAAACAAAAAGGGGGGAAAGTAGTAACCGATTTGCTTTTTACTGTAATGTCATTTGAATTGGCACTCGTAACAAGTATATATAAATTATCATTAAATCTGTAATCTGAACACTAAGGGGCATGCTGTGTTCAATGTCTTTTGTTTTGCAAATGAAATGACATGAAATAATTTCATACCTTTTTATTTTACCTTATGGTGTTTCTGGTGCTTATCAGAATAATGAAGTTGTGAGGAAATCTCCAAATATCCTTAAATGTTCTAGCAAGGAGTAATGGTTACTCAGCAGATGGTGGTCTTTTCTTTAAGTTCATATTCTTTCAGTGCCGCGTCCGGACACTTGGTTTTTTCTCAAACAAAGCCAAGGTCCTAGTTAAACCTGATCAGAAAATGGACACTGTGTTCTGAAAAAAAATAATAATCAGATTCTTATATGCAAGGTTGACAACTGAAGACTTTCCACTCATAACCAAAAAGAAACCCATTTATGAGTATCATAGAGTTAGTAAATTAAGTACTTGATTTCCTTGGGATAGCATACATTTGCAGTACTGCTACATTTCAGTGCATAAAATTACATTCAGGGTGTATTTTTCCGATTTCTGATGATAGTCTCATTAACTTACAGGAGATAATGTTAAAAACAGTGTGCCTGTAGTCTTTCCTAATTTCCCTACAGGTCCCTTAATTGATACATTTAGATTCAACTTTTGAAGTAAAATAGTATTCAACTTAGAAGTGTTACATGTCTGTACAGTACAGACTTAAAACAAAAATTGAAAATAAATGGAATTGAGATTTACAAGTTTTACAGTTGGCAGAGCTGATCAGATGTTTTCTTGCTCCTGAGGGTAGCGTGTCTTACAGGTTTTTTTTCTCTTGCTCTGCTTTACTGTCCTCCCTTGTTCCAGGTCACATGCTACTGTCCTTTCCTTTGTGCAGGCCTGGTGCTTGTCAAACTCTCCTGTGAGCTATTTCAACTCACTAGCAAGGCAGAAAACTGACACCTTTCTTGCTAAGCTGGGTTTCTGTTACTTTACTCAGTGAAAGATGCTCATAGAAAGGTCCAAAATCCACCACAGGCAGCAGAAGACATGGGACATGCTGGAGACAGGAAATTGAGTGGGTTATAGGCAGAAAGAAGTAGAAATTCACTTCTGGGGAGCAGTGCGTGTCACGTTACCTTATCTCATACTGAGGCATCTCAAAACTGGATCTTCAAATCTAAAGTCTCTTTGTACTGTGAAGACAGACCTCTCCACATGATAATTCATCTTGTAAGACAGATATCTAAGACAAACTGTAAGAATAACCTTTTAAATTCTTTTCTCTCTATTGTTTAAAAGGGGATCTTGTAGGTGAATGGAGTATTCACATTAGCTCTAAAATGAAGAGAGATTAATCTTATTTTCCTGGCTTGCAACAAGTCTTAGAGTAGGATTTGAGATAGCATTTTCTTTCACAATGTATTTCAGGGGAGGCTAAGAGCACACACATATTCGGTTAACATGGTTTAGCTGGTGAGCGGTCACTGGCTATGGTCTAGTACCTAGCAGCTTGGGGTCACTACTCTGTGCCTTCAGCCTCTGCTGATTCTGTAGTCTGCATTGGCAGGAAGAACAATTTCTGGGGCTGGCTGCTGTAAATTTCTTCTTCATTATTATTGCCCCTGGGAACAAGTTTCAATGCGAATAGTATATGACACAAAACAGAACTGTATCATGTTAAAAGGTATCTGCAACAGGTGCTGTTGTTGTAAAGAGCTGTCACAGGTCAAGTGGAAGAGTGGAGATGATAGGCATCACAGCAGCAGTCAGCACAGCTGTGGATGCGGAGCATGGGCATGAAATTGATTACAATTACTTGGTGTCTTAGAAGCAAGTTTTAACAACAGTTCTGAAATAGAGATGAACAAAATTTGTTTCATTTATACTTCCTTACCTGTAATCTATCTATATCTAAGCTAACAGACCCTGGTAGTATTCTTGTAACAGTTTTCATATGTGATAAAATACTGAGCGTTTATTTCCAGGAAGGATATTGCTGGCAGTACAACGTAATGTCTGTATTTTAACAATTTATCCAATAGATGGCAGTAGCTGCTTATTGGCTGATAAATTAACCCGTTCATAGTACACTATATAAACATAAAGCAGTAAAAACCGAGTATGTTCATATACAGATACTTAACACATAACTGACATGTAATTACGTATGTTACAAGTGTGTCACCTGTTCTCCATATTTGAACACAAAATCCTTTCTGAGTATTTCCCTTTTGAGTCTGTTGGTTTGCTCAGAATTATGTGATAGTATAAAACTAATAAAAGTATTATAGGGCTACTAAAGATAAAGGACAGATATATGTCAGAGCATGCTTAGTTCTGAGGTCATTAGGGTTTGTCTACACTTGAAATCTGTTGTGGGATACCTTGAGTTGGTTCACCTTACGATGTCTTACATCCAGATTAAATGCTTTATTGTAAATTATCTGGCATTAAATTGTGCTTTTATGATTGACATTTTACGTAAATAATATTGCAAGTTTATTTGCACCAAAACCAGTACGGATGTGGTGCAGGGCATGGCAGTGTGACCATATGAAACATGTCATGTTGCAAGACTGTCAAAACCTGCCACTGTTTTTCTACCATGTTTTGCTGCTTCTAGGCTTTGTGTTCAGCCATGGTGCTGCTTCTGTTCTGGAGTCATGGTAGAGAGATCGTTATTGTGCTGATTAAACATTTATCTGAAGATTTTTACACGGTCATGCCTACTTCATAAGGAGTTTACAAACCAGAGCTTCATCTGCCGTATATGATGTTACTGGAGTCATATACTGAGAAACTTGGAGTGGAGACTTTTTTTCACCGGAATGATCTGCATTACTTTGATCTGCAGATATATAAACAAGAACTGTCGTGCAGATGAAGGAATACATAGGATGAATTCTACTTTTACTAAATACTTCATAAGTAGATTTTGGATGAGAATTACCGTGGTCTGCTGTTCCTATGAAAAGTTTGATAGTATCTTGCTAAATGGGCTATGACAGTCTCAGTAACACAAATACAAGAACGTCAGGCACACTGGACCCCATAAACCCTGATAGAGACATGGAGAACTAGAATAGCCTGAAAAATACTGAAGAATTAACCTGCACCACAAGCAGAGGACAAAACCCATGTATGGGGCCAAATCCAGTAAACAGAAATTGATACAGTGGAATATAACTTCAGCGTAGGTGGGTAGTGAGGTTTAAATAACTTAATAGCACTAACACGTTTTTCCAGCCTTTCTTTGTTTCATAGATTTAGTGCCTTTCCTACCACCTTGCCTGCACCCCAACTGCTATTCAGCTGTCCTGCACAACACCTGTTACCACTTCCCTATTTCTGTAAGTACATCCAAACAGAAACAGTGTCCCACTCTATGTTCCCGATCATGGTGCTTCATCTCCTTGCTTCTGCCTAGTTGCCTCTTAACTCCCTGAAAAGGGTGAGCGTTTTAAAGACGTACAGAGAAGAGAGATTCAGTAAGTGATATCTTGGAAAGAACAAAAGGGCACACATAACTCTAAGCTCTTCACTAATGCACCATCATTATGTGGCTTTACAATATTCACAGGAACAGCCAGCTTGTCAGTGATCGTTCATTTCTCCAGGTTTTGAGGGTAACCAGTTTTTGCAGTGATGCTTCATATCACACCTGGGGAGCAGCAATGCAACTTGAGGAAGATATTTTTTTCTGCTTTTTGCCTTATAGTTCTAATGCCATGAAAAATAAAGGGTGGGAAGAGGGAAAGAATAGTGAATGATGTTGCAAAGGCAAACAACTTTCTTGAAATACATAGCAAGGTAGTCTTTTGAATGTACATATTGCTATGAAAGCCTAGGCCAAGATTTGTATAAGAGTAGTATTAATTTTTTGGTATTGCTATGTGTTGAATTGAAAACAGTTGACTTTTTCTTCTCACTCTTTTGGGTCATTGTAAGGGACAGACTGTAAATTCCCTGACGAGGGGCAGAAGGCCCTCCAAGCCTTCAATGGAAGGCCTCAAACACTCACAAGGAAATAAATAATGCAGGCCTGGCCTTCAAAGAGCTGAGAAGGCTAACATTTCTGGTGCTGAAAGGGTGGGAAATGGTCTTGTGAAGACAGGATAGTTCTGCCACTCGTCTGGTGAGCTTGCTAGTTCTCAGTTCTCAAGGCCATTGTGTCCCAGAAGCGACCTTTGCTTCATTATCCACAAAATGCATAGGAAAGCACACACCCCCACGTATGCTAACGAAGATGATAGAGATCATGCTAAACATATAGGACTATGGCACTCGTCTCTCCACCCAAATCATGCTACACCTCACCTGGGAGAAGGCAGAAACCGGACACCAGGCTCTCCTTGGCAAGGGGGGTGGACCATGCTAATGCAGCAGACAGCCAAGGGGAAAAAAGTGCCCCCAGGGGGGAACAAAGAAAAAACAAAAGAAGATAGTGCCTGCCAAGATTCTGCCCAAGAAAGAAGACCAAACCTGGGAAGATTTTTCCAAGAAAGAAGAAGATTATGCCTGGGAAGATTCCCTGAAAAAGACGCTGCAACCAGCACCGGTGATCTCTTCATCTCTGGCTTTTTCTCTCTCTTTTCCTTTCTCTATCCCCCACTTTCTTTTTTCTCTTAGAATTGTTAAGTAATGACCTTAAGTACCACTTGCCATAAGTTGTAGTGTAACTGTTGTTAACTAACAGTATGTATACCCCACCACTCGCCATAATTCGTTATATACCTAACCAATTATTGCGGACTTGTTAAGACCTATACTAACCATTTTGGTAAGCTAATAAATGTTTCTATATGGACCTTGAGATTTATCTCACCTTAGTCCACACCATTGAGAATTTACCAATCTGAAGTCACTTACCCTGCCTCTTTCCTGGCACTGGGACATGACAGTCATGGATCCCCCTTTTATACCATCACATCATATTCAAAGACTGAAATAACATGGAAACTTCAACCTTGTTACAAGAACTGTATTACAAAATATCTGTGAATGTGCAGCAAAAATAACACTAAATGTGATAACACTTAGCAATTCTGATTAAACTGAAATATCAGTACACTGAGCCAAGAAGACATGTAGCATTCCTAAGTTATGTCCTCTATGAAAAAAAAGTATACTGGTGAAAAGCTGAAATTAGTATCAGTGTGTGAGTACAATACATCCCTCATTTTTTGAATTTGTATCATTCCACTGAGTCCACCTTTCTGACTTACCAAGCTTGCTTTTCTCCTGCTCCCTTGTGCAAAATTCTCTCTCTTACTTGCTCTCCTGAGCTTCTGCAAAACACATCAAGCAGCAATCAAAAGGAATATGGTGTTTTTTTCTATGGAATCTCTGTCTTTCCTTCAGTATTTTAGATGTGCCACTGTATTATGTCTTAGTCTTTTCTATATATCTCATTACTGTACATGAACTTTCCATACACAGGCCAAACACTGACATACCATGGAGAAACACTTTTCTCTGTTTATGAACCTTGGGGTATAGAGTAAAAAACCCAAACATCCAAACATTTTTACAATCAATTGCCGCCTTTGATTTAGAGAATGCCAGCTATGTAAAACCAGCTTGCATTATCATGCTATTCTTGGATAGACTCACTTGTCTCTGCTTTGACAGTCCTAATGTTTGAGCCACTTATATGCCAAATTAATTAGCAATCACCAGGGTGGTAAAATAACCACCATAACACACTTTTCTGTCTTGAGGTCATTCTTGTGTATGAGAGGTAATATCTGCAGCCACAGGACAGACTAAGCAGAGAGTTCTAAGAAAGCACGTTTGAGATCCTACAGTTCTGCTGCCATGTCACGCCTGTCTTTTGGCCCATTAGTGAGTAGTATTTGGCTGAGCCCAAAGCCACTGCCTTCCTTTGCAGGTGATCCTGATTCACAAGTTATTCTCCATTTTGTATACGTTGGCAACAGCTACCTGTGTTCATCACAACTTGCTCCAGACTTCTAGACTTCACTTTGAAAAAGAAATAGGGTTATGAAACCAAGATGGTAATAAGACCAATAAATGAGAAACTTTGGTAATGACAGAGGAGCTTCAAGGTTGAATAAAGCTGCAACATAAGCACAGCTGATCAGGCCCACTGGGCAGTGGCAGTACGCACAACAAGCTTTGTATAACTGTACAAAGTCAGACATCAAAAAATGAGTGGAATCTAGTACATGGATGACAGAGGCAAGGTGGGTTACTGGTGAGCAACATCCTGTAACAGATCATTTCCATGTGGAGACTGCAATTACAAAGACAAAGTCCATTTTTGCACAAGTCAGGTAGCTTTGACTCCTGGAAGGTGATCAGCTTCCCCACTCTCATATGGTTATCTTCCACATCCCCAGCAAACATGGATCACTCCTACTGTTTCAGGCACAGTGCTGAAGATTTGTTTCTCTGATGTGGAGAGAGAGAGGAGGCAGAAAGCTTGTGCTGGCCTCACCTCAAACTGGGTACCTTCTCAAAACAGGCCTATGGAATGCAAAAGTACTCCTAGGCAAGACATGGCAAGCTGCCCAAGATGCCAAAATGATTTACTGTGACTCTGCTCCACTACAACTCAGGCAGTGCTAGGTGCAGTGCAGCTTGCCAATATGGATGAATATTGCACTGTCAATGACATATTTCCAGGGAACGTTGTATCTTTCAAGTTGTTGCAGGACTAAAAATAGGAAATACCTTTGGCTTCTAGACTAGTCTGTTCACACAAATTCTAGACAGTTGAGTATGTCTGAGCTTCCTGACACCAATGTCAAGTTTCTGGAAAACAAAGAAAACATAAACTTCAGTAGGCACTGAGCCACAGTGCCACTGCCACAACAGATTGACCTTTCCTAGTCTATGTAAGTGTTTATCATATGTGCATGCACATCTTGATTTCCTGGCAGGAATGTTTAGAATAAATGCAAACTTTGTTGGAGTGCACTGCTTATCGTGGAGACGATAATGTTTCTCTAGGTGTATAAACCCCATGCACTTTACATAAATCACTTATCTGCTGAGATAAGCAAGTAGGTTACTACTCCCAAGCAGGAGTAATTGCCTCCTAGGAGCCAGCTAGCTCCTCTTCCTAGTTGCAGCCTCTAAAATTTGTTTACAGAGCTGTTTGTATAAACACTCCTTTGTCTTTTTTGATCAAATGAGTTGACTGAGCAGCATCGTATCATTCATACTTTTTATCCTGATCCCATCTGAGCTTGTTTAACTATGAGCTTTACACTCAGTATGGAGCATGTGAACAAATATATTGCTCGAGGGAAGACAGTTCCTTATATTCCAAAGATTGTCTGTGTGATAAACATTACTTAGTTTGAACTAACTAACGCCAAGTGCAACGTCCTGCATGTGGGTCAGGGCAATCCTAAGCACAAACACAGGCTGGGCAGAGAATCGATTGAGAGCAGGCCTGAGGAGAAGGACTTGAGGGTGTTGGTGGATGAGAAGCTTAACATGAGCAGGCAATGCGGGCTCGCAGCCCAGAAAGCCAACCACATCCTGGGCTGCATCAAAAGAAGTGTGGCCAGCAGGGCGAGGGAGACGGTTCTCCCCCTCTACTCTGCTCTTGTGAGACCCCACCTGGAGTACTGCATCCAGCTCTGGAGCCCCTAACACAAGAAGGACATGGACTTGTCAGAGTGAGTCAGAGGAGGTCCACAAAGATGATCAGAGGGCTGGAGCACCTCTGCTATGAGGACAAGCTGAGAGAGTTGGGGCTGTTCAGCCTGGGGAAGCAAAGGTTCTGGGGAGACCTTATAGCAGCCTTCCAGTACTGAAAGAGGGCCTACAGAAAAGGTGGAGAGTGGAGTGTAGCGACAGGATGAGGGGTAACGGCTTCAAATTGAAAGAGGGTAGATTTAGATTGGATATCAGGAAGAAATTCCTTACTGTGAGGGTGGTGAGACACTGGAACAGGTTGCCCAGGGAAGTTGTGGATGCCCCATCCCTGGAGGTGTTCAAGGCCAGGTTGGATGCGGCTTTGAGCAGCCTGGTCTAGTGGGAGGTGTCCCTGCCCAGGGCAGGGGGGTTGGAACTAGATGATCTTTAAGGTCGCTTCCAACTCTAACCATTCTTTGATTCTATGATTCTATGAATCAGAGTTAAAAATTCTGCTGCAGTGCAGGAATGCTATAAATGCAAAAATGCCATAAAAGCATTTCCTTAAATAGTAATTTGAAGAACTCATTCTGCTCCTTCTTCTTTGTCCTTAAAAAAAAAATCACTCTATGGCAGATCTGAGTAGTTTTATGTTATAAAAAGATGGGCTGTTTATGTCATTCTGTATATTCACCAAGCCCCAAGGTGTGGAAACATAATGAACAACCTCTAGCAGCAAAAATATTTACAAAGTTTTTCGGAGTTTTCCTCTAACATTTTTTCACTTGAGGAAAGGACGTACACATACCCAAGTGCTATGGGGCATAACCAACAAATAATTATGGTCTGTGAGTGATTGGAAGGCAGTCAAGACACCATGCTGAATCTCCGTTTCCAGTATTGTCTTCTGCTCCCTGCTATAGCATTTTTCAGTAGACAAAAGCAACCAGTATTGAACATCATATATGTGCAAACTGTGTCATTTACAGTCCATTGTCCACATACTGCCACATAGATCTTTAAAAATACAGTCAGGCACATTAGGGCCAGTGCCAAAAGTAGTTAAGATGGTATTGGTCCTCCCTCATTGTCAAGAACTCTGGAGGTGCTTGTGGTTGGGACAGGGAACTGATAATTTCTAGTCCAGAGCAGCTGTCTTGTTTCTATAGTCTTTCCGAATGGAACTGGAGCCTATCTAATCCCACTTTTTCCTTGACCAGAGAGAATTCACTTGGGATAGTTCATAGATCAAAATTGGCTTCCAGGACTGTGCCCTTCAGTTTGAATACACATTCAGCAGGCATTATACAAGTGAAAACAGCTTGTCTGACAACAGTTGCAGACTTAGTGAAATGGCAGGTGAGGTGGAGGAACTTTTGCCTCAGTAAAACAAGATATTTCACTAATCAGCTGGTATAACTGTGAGGGCATGGTCTTTTGTCAGCAAAGAAAGAATTTAGCTTTCGGACAAATGCTGACTCCTGAAAAGAATAGATTTGGCAGGTGTGAAGACAAGTCACCAATTTGTATCCTTTCAGGAGTAAAGAGAATTACTACTTTTTTTGTCACCAATAGAACAAAAAGTTATTTTATTTAAAAGGAAAAAATGTTGAAATAGTTGAGTAATTCACTTAGTTTGTGAAATCAAAAAGCAGCCAAGAACAACTGCTTGATCAATAAACTAGTCCTTTTCTTTAATTGTAAGTCTGACATATTCACAATGGTGCAACCCAGATTAGAAGTACTTAGAGTTTAAAGATTTAGTCTCTACATTTCTATGTAAATGTGAAATTTGAATGATTTTGAATTTTCTTTGGTCGTAAGCAAGATCATAATTCCAAGAACTATATAAGCTTAACTGACCAAACCTGGTATCAGGTTTTTTCCATGAGAACTTTTGAGATTTTTACCTATATTTTTCCATCCTTTAACAAGAGGCAAAGACTTTGCAACATTTCTCTGCATAAAATGTCAGCTTTTGAATCAGAACTTCTTGATTTGGTACTCTCTAAGCAAAAGAGATACAGCAGCCCAGACATCTCTCCTAGTAGAAACTTGGGATTCTAATAGAAACATTTCAGCCACAATGGGACTTTGGGACTTAATGAACCACAGCACCAGAAATTTGTCAGTCAGCTGCAACTGGAAGGCATGAAGTTTGGGGAGAGGGGAAGCAGTAAGCTTGGTATAAGCCACCTTTGCTAAATAAGGTTGTTCACTACTGTGCTGTCTTCTCACAAAATCATGTGTTTCAGGAAGTTCTCATTTCCACATACTAAACTGCCTCCTAAAATATACAAATTAGTTCCATTTTAACATGTGCATTTAACAAGCTTAAAAAATAATACATTTTCAAAATTTCTCATGAACTACATTTCATCACTGCTAAGTCCTCACAGCACATGCTATATGAATTGTTACTACGTATAGTCTTGAGACTACAGTATCTGTTGATTAAAATATTAAATGGATGTATTCTTACATTCTAGTACCAGGAATATAATTTGCTGATGTCTAGTAAGACAGTTGGTAACACATTCAGTGACTCAGAGAGTAAAACCAAGATGGTCCCTGCAGCAGAGTTTAATTCTTTACATGAAGAAAATACATAAATATCAGTAACAGGAAACTGCTGTTGTGCAAACACTGTTATATCCTCTGCAATAATTAAGAAGTAGGAAATACTTATGATTTTGCTCACATGTGCACACACAGACATATCCCCTGGTATGTCTCTAGAATTCTTGCTTTTTTGGCTCAATTTGTTTCAGTTACAGACTTTGAATACTCCACCTAACTTGCGGGAAATCCTTTCTCTGTGTTTACAGACCTTTTTCTTTGTGTTTACTTCATGCAAACTGAGAACAATGGTGGCTTTTTTTTCAATGCTTTTTATCTTTTGGAATTGTTAGAAGTCCCACAGTTCTGCTGTCACTAGGTCACTTAACAGATAGTTTGGCTTTTCCCAGTTGTGTGTCCTGTAACAGAGTAACTCGGCTTTGCTACTTAAAGTCAGGCTTCAAAGGCATCTAGTTTTTAAAGCTGTCTGAAGTGTTGCATCTTTTTAGAAAAGGTAAAACCCATTTCCTTTTTTAGACACGGCTTTTCAGCTGATACAACTTTATCAAAACACTTTAGCTAGCTTCTCCAAGGTGCACAGTAATGGCAGAGGGACGTGGTTACAGTCCTTGCATCTGGTCACACAGTACCCTGACATGTGTCCTGTATCCTGTCACGTGTCCTGCATTAGGTTAAATGACAGGAACACGCTTCTGCATTGACAGCACAGAACTTGAAGACCACAGCACACACCCCTATTACAGCCATTTCTTCTTAGCGCCTGTAGTTTTGTAAGCAATGACTGGGACATGGAGCAGGGCTGGGCTGGTCTCAGCTAAGTTTTGAGGTAGTCAGTCAGTTTAGGCAGTCCATTTTAACTCATTGTATCTTAATTTTCAAATGGTAATGATTAAGACCTCTTTCAATAGCACATTAAAAAATTCCACATGAGATCTAAGTAAAAGTACTGTTCAGCTTCTCATTTTGTGAAAACCTGGGGTCTAAGTATACCAGGGACTTTGCAGTTTATGACAGAAACATATCAATACCTAGATTGTTTATAGATTTTTTTTTTAATTTTTGCATTTTGATTTTTAATTGGATTGTAAATTCCAATTTCATATAATGTGAATTTGGCTACAAGTTGATGATGTGATGTGTACAGATAATGAATGGGGAAATGTTTCTATTCAGAAGAGCTTAACATTAATAAAAGAATGTTTACAAGTCATGATATACATATAACCTTGCAAGAAAAAGTTTGTTCAATTTTGTAAAAAATATTTATTGCAAGTATTCATACGTATAGTGCTAGAACCTAGCTCATGAAACAGAACTATACATTCTTTTTCATTTAGGTGTTGATGTGTAGTACCATGTAATTTGTCTAGGAAAATGAAAGGTTGTCTTGAAGACTTTGTAAACCATTAGTTCTTCACTAGAAGGTAACTCATGTACTTTCTAGCAAAATCCAAAGAAATAGCTGGATAGATAATGTGTAAAGGTGACCTACGTCTTTTGCTTGTAGTTCAGTTTGATTACGAGATCAAAGCATCCTTCTGAGAGATATGTTATTTAAAATATAATACAATATAATGAACAAAATATACATTATTTTTCTGCATAAAAAATAACTTAGTAAATGCAGCTAGTGGGTTGCTTAAACCTGATGTGCTACCTGTTTGAGTTATGTCTTTTTGTGATAGTGTCTGGGGAACCTTCTTCCTTTGTTGATGCTTTTCCCTTCAGACATGATATTATGGGGATTTAAGTATGTCTTAATTGATTTTGAATCTGATCTGTTATTTCTGCTAGGTAATTTTTCCTTGTTTGTAGCATTTCATGCTCAGTAGACCAAAAATCTAGGTCTTGTGTGGTTTTGCACATATGTGCTCTGCTGGTGTTTCTGTTACCTGTTCAGTTCTTCTACCTGTCTGCAGCAGTGACAAACAGTAGTGAAGAGATGTAATCCTGTATCAAACCAGTGATTCCACAAGGAAATATCCTGTTATCTGCTGGTTAAAACCCTACAGGTCACTTTAGACAGCTGAACATGATGATATTGATGGCCAAACTGGAATTCCATAGAGTTAAAAGTCAATGCTATAGGTCTTTGCAGAATAATGCCTTCTGAAAAGAAACACAGTAGGTGTTGGGGTTATCTGACTCTTCTGTGCATACATCTTAGAATATCCTTACTGTGAATGCCTGCTAATACGTTTAGTACGCAGTAAAAAGAGTAAGTGTATCTCTATTTTCAACTTTCTGTGAGCTTTGCATTCTGCATGTGATGCATTTGCATCATGCAGCAGAAGGCTCTTTGTGCAACAGGGATTATAAAGATTTCTCTCTGGTCACACTCAGTGAAATATCCTTTGCTAGATATTCTATCAAATGTTCCAAGTTTCTTTCAGTGAGCAGTGGGCCCTTTTTTCAGTTTTTACTCAACAATTCTGTCAGTTTTAATGGTAGGAAGGCTGCTTTAAAATTACTGTTCTGACTTGAGTTTCTCCTTTTTCTTCTCTATTTATCAGTTTCTTGCTTATAGTCTGTATTTCTCGTATTTCCACTGGGCTGATGGTTCGTGTATTTCACCAAAATCAAGTAACGTGCTGACTTAGTGGACTGGGAGAATTCATTTGAAATGCTGTGACCATCCACTTACCTGCTTTATCTCAATTACAAGTAAGTTGATGCTGACTGAATAATTGGATATTCCCCACACATACGTGTAACCTGACCTGTCTTATATCTAATAAGTCCCTGACTCCTTCAAGACTATTTTAAGTGTTCAGGTTATACTGCTTAAAACAGCAAGCAGAGATGAACTTGTGACATGATGCTTTCCATGGCCTGCTTAATAAATGGCTCATTGCTTCTGGTAGACTCACCCGCATAATGGTGCAATGCAATGGAACCTTACTTTGACAGTCAAGCATATCCTTCTGTCCAAAGCCTGAAACTCTGGATGTGTCTCCATCACAGAGTGCAGCTTTACATAGCAAAGCTAGAGCTAGTTCTGATTAAGCTGGTATGTCTACAGAGGGCAGCTCAGTGCCATACAGATACACCAGCCTGGATTCCCAAAGCAATATAATTACATCAGCTCAGACTCCACTCTCAATCACACATCCTGCTTCCCAGTAAGAATAATTATGCAGCAACAGAGCACTACACTGAGGTGGCCACAATGCTGACCCCTTAGCTAGTTAGTTTTGGGTTAGCTTAAGTATCTTGATAAGTCTGTGCCCCGTGCCGCATAGAGGTATTCTATACTGCAGTGCTGATATATTCTATCATCTTATTTTGTTGAGCGTATATAGCAGCGGGATATGGAATAAAATGGTAAAACTTTCCCAAATAATTGAAGTCTGCTTGGAATTTCAGACTTGAGTTCAATTGATTCCTGGAGTGCATCTGAAAAGAAACACTCTGCTTCATTTCAGTGCTGATAAATTAGTAATTATTCTTTTTCCCCACAAACAACATTGAGTCAGCTATCACAACCCTGAAAAGGGCAGAGCCCGGCTTAATTTTATTAAGGGTACTATCTGCTATCTCCTCAGTGTTCAGCACAAGCCTGTTCTCTGCTCTTTGCCCTGAAAACAGTACCTCAGTTGTGCTGTACTCAGACTATATATAGCACTTAAGAGATATCAAAGGTTGACCTTGACATCAAGCCTGTACAGATACTTAAGCTTTAAGGAGTCACCTAATGGAAGATAACAGAGGTGTTTTAGCCCATTTGCTTCTTTCTGAAAATTTTATTGTCAATGCTTGAGGAGACATGCTAACTGAATATCTTTCTAACTGTCATATTTTATGTGCTTTTATTTAAAAAGCCAATGGAGAATATGGGTGCTTTGAGGATTCTGTTTAACTCTGTTTCTCTATATTGAATGCTTACTTGACAGTGATCCCCCATTAACAATAAAACCTCTTGCCCTCTCATTTTCCCCACCTAAGCTCTTTATAATGAGCGCAGAATATTGCAAGTTTTTTTTCCATTTTTTAGGGAAAAATTACCCATACAGTCCTGAATTACCTGAAGTACCTTAGAAAATCAATTGCCAAGGATTGACTTGCATGCTATGGATGTTTGCTGTAAAAGAAAACTAAGCTAAGTTTATGTTTTTCCAAGTTGACACAAGTTTTTTTGAGCAAATATTATGTAACCATGATTTGTGATAGTGAAATCAATAACAACACAGTGCCTTACCGCAGTAGTAAGCTTTTCCTGCAATAATAAGTTCAGTAATAATAAGCTTTCATGGAGAGCGCGCATGTGTAAATTGGTGTCACATTGCAGCCAAAACCGCTGTCTCTCTGCTGTGTACTCTCCCTCTCTCTTTGTTGTGTCTCTCAATTGTATTATTCCCTCTCCCCAGCTTTTGCCAATACTCCTTTGGTCAAATGGTAAACTAACCAAGAAAAAACACATGTGTTTATCTTGAATAAGCTCACAGTGCAAGCAGACAAGTGCCAGAGTTAGGAGAAGGTGAAAATAGTATTTGGTTAGAAAAGGAAGATGGGGGAAAGAGGAAGTGGGATCTCTCCTTTTGAGTGGTGAAAAACTCTTAATTTGGCTTACTGTAATACAAAACTGTATTTAACTGTATAAGTAGACTGCATGTACAGTGACTGTTCTGCAGAGACAAGGATTATATCAATAAAGAGCATGTTCTAACTCACATTTCTCATTTCTTCAACTTGTGTGCTTGAGAATTTATAAAATACAGCCATTTGCAGAATGGCTTACAGTCATTAATAAAAATAGGCACAGTTTGAATGTAGCTCTTCTTCTGGAGGAAAGTTACACATAACTGTTGAAGTAGTTCGGTTAAAATCCAGTATTATCATCTCCATCGGATATATACAGCAATTTAAGTATTACATTCACAACACCAATTGCTAATGAAAAAAAGGTATTAATTAAATGACTCATTAGGCTACATATTGCTAAACTCTGTTTCTAAAGAAACCTTAAATAAGTGTCAAAATTGTTAGACAAATTTAAGATGACAAATTCTTTGCTTTCAAACAATTTCAGTTCAAAATTCAGTCAAGCTACTATAGAATATGCTTGAATATGTTAAAGAGTAAATACAGTTTTTTCAGAAAAGACAAAGAATATCTGCTGAAGTTCTCTTTCTAAAAATGATTTCCAGAACTTTTTTTTTATTATTTTGTTGTTTTTCCACAAAAAACAGATCTGCAGGTCTGAAGTAGAGAAACATGTAGACCTTTCTTTGAGTAGCCCTACCATTGCCAGCAGAAAAATGACCAGAAAATTCTGTCTAAAAGATGATTGTGACCATTCACTCAACTCCTGCTCAGATTTTGGCTAAGCCAGCTCATGCTGAGACCTGATGTATCCTGGGAGCCATGCCATTAGTTCAACATAGGCAGGACATGGTGACCAGAAATGGCCAAAGGTCATTATGTAGCCACCATCACCTACAGCTCGTGGTTTCCTGCAGCCATAAACCTTGCATCAGCAATTGTGTGGCAGTCTCTCCAGAATCTGCTAAGAATGGATGAAAATACACCACACTTCTAAGCTGGAAGGTATAAATACATCAGCTTACCCAAAACATTTTTGAGGTGGATCCAACAGCAGCTGGACTCCTGAGGCTTTCATGCGTCTTGGTGGGATAAAGGGGAAGCCAGCACCATGACGGGGGAGAGAGGATGAGCACTCTCACCATCAGCTACATAACTATTTTGTTCATAGGTGCATGAGTTACAAGTTATGAGCTGCAAGTTATAAATTAGAGAACCTGTGAGATAGAAACCTCATGAATTAAGTGATGATTTAGTGAATTTATGTGTTAGACTAGTCTGTAAAAAGGGGATTGAGCCCTTGTTTGTCATGTTTGTTAGTTTTCTTTCCTAATGAGCTCATAAAATAGTTTAATTTACAGAGTACATTGTCTTGTACGTTTGAAAGATCCAAACAGACAGTGACAGAAGAACCAAGAAGAACACTGGGACATTTGGTCTCACTTTAGAAAAATCACTAGCAAATGGGGAAGCGGAGACAGGTGTTACAGAGGGATGCAAATTTATTTTGAAATGTGCTGGACAGGTCTGTTTGTTTGAGCCTGACCAAATCCCACTGTGTAGTGATGTGATACTTGTGTCCTGATAGGACAGACAGCTAGATAGAACTATATAGACCACTGCTGTTTCCAACAGTGGATTACAGGTCAAATTCCCAAGCTTCTAAAATAATCACTTTAGGGAAAACAGGTCTGCAAAGTTAGAAACAGAAATATAGCAAAGAATTTTTTAAAGTCATCTTATCTTTAAAACACTTAGATTTAAGAGATGCACCTTATCCTTGTCTGATTTTACTTTCTGTGTGAGCTCAGATTCTCAGTATCCTAGATTAGGCAAAGCTCTCTCCTCTGCAAGATGTTGCTTCCTTCATTACTGCTTTAATTTGCCATCCCATTGCTTCTCAAGCATAGTCCTTCATGCAGGCATCAAACTTTCCTGCAGTGTTGATAGATAATACAGCATGTTAATTGTTGCAGACAACCTAATACATATGTTCAGCTTAAAATGCAAACTGGTATTTATAGGTTTATTCAGATTTTTTTTCTCCCTCTGTCCTACCTCTTCTGTCAAAATAATGTTTTTATAGTATAAGACAAGTGTATCTATATGTACTTTCCCAAAGCACTAAATTCTGTCAATTCAGAACACTCAATGTGGAGTTTTACTTATTATTCAAAAGAATATACTTCAACTATCTAAACTTAAAAAAAAAAAAAGTAGAGTGATTATAGCCTGTTTATACATTTTTTCTTATACACTTCTGTAAGAGAGAAGCATTAAAGCAGTATAATAATAGGTGGGATTTGGATGTCTGCTCATCCCAAGATGGCCAGTCAATAAAGGAACTGCTGTCTTTTTGGAGTTTGAACTGTGATCTGATGATTTGCCTAATCGAAGAATCTCGGTTTTAAGCTTACCAGTCCATTGTGTGCTATCAGATCACGCAAAGTTTAATATATTACTTCCTGTTATGCACCAGGCCTGGTATGAGGAAAGGATTTAGGTGCTTATAGGAAAAGAATTAGATGGGAAGGACATCCCATAGACCACTGAAGGTGCATTTGTCAAGAATGGTCCTATCCTGGGAATGCCCAGGCTCACAAGTTCTCCCACTTCAGCTGAGTTAGTAAACTCTTGAAAATAAATAACAAAAGGTGTCCTTCCTCAGGTTTTGTCAATGGGGATCAACAGTCTACAGAAAAACAAAGCAATAATCACAAGGTTCTAAATTACCTAATTATAAAGCCTGTCCTCACCTGGCTCCTGTTCATTTTCTTAACTATTGCAATACCATGACTGTACTAGCTATCCAGTTGTCATGAAGTCTGTATGACAGGTAAGACAGCAATTTCAATCAGTCTAAATTATATTTTGTATTGGTACAAATATATACATACACACATATATGTAAAAGAAAACAACATCAGCTTTTATTCATAGCAGTTAGTTCCCTTCTCGTATTCCTTTTACAGATTCCGAAGGAAATTAAATTATAATATCAGACCATGTATTTTTCCATGTATTGTAAAGTCAAAACTTTAACACATCCTGCCACATTGTACTTTAGATTTCATGCCCACACTTCATTATTTAGCTCATTGGTTATTTTCAAGCATCAAAGGACTGTGTAAGATAAGAAAAAGAACAAAAAGGATCAGTAAAAAGAACAGGGAAGGCCTAAAGCCTTATGTACAATTGTAATAATGAGTCAAAACCTTGCATCTTGAAGGGAGCTACACCCAGATGGGACAAGATCAGTATTCAAAAATTTCATAAACTAGTTGTGGTTTAAATACATCCCTTAAATTTAATCTGTGCTGAAGTGAAGCCTAGAAGCAGTGAGAATTTTGGATCCCCTTTTATTGTGCCAATTTTTCCCCAGGAGCACATTCTACAAGTCTCTAAAGGAGCAGAGATCAGAATTACTACAGAGAGCAGTTCAGGAGAGTGAGAAAGTCTAAAACTAGTAGCAGATGTTGAGTTCAAACAAAACTTGCTGTATAAGGAATAAGCCAGAGAAACCAGTTCTTTAGCTTAGTTTGACACTGGCAATCAGCAAAAATGTGATAGAGAGGGAGCCTAAAGCCAGCTTTTTTTTCAAGGAAATGGGAAATAGTTGTTTACCTGTAAGGCTTATTGCCATAAAAAATTATCCAGTCTGGTCCAGCACAGTATAGACATCATAGTTCTGCTTTCCCTCCTTCAAATAAGTTTAATCCTTTACCTTGAAGATAGCAATGCATGTGGACTATTGCAAACTAAAAAATTACAATGAAGGCAAAGTATTTCAGGTCTAATAGAAAAAGAATGTGAAGCACAAATACTGCCTTTTTGGTAAAATTGAAACCAGTTTTATCTTCATTGCATTCTTTGCCCAGGAGAATTTTTATGTGTTGGTTACTTTCAAAGTGAAAACCAAGCAAGGAAGCAAACAAAAACTATAGGGAAAGCAAGTTTATAGATGATATGTCTGGCTAATGTTGGAAAAAAATCTTAATCAAAGCAAGCCTTTTAGGATTCAAACTATTTCATATGTTCTAGTGGAGTCTGCAACCTTTTATAACCCTTCTCTGTTATTTTTCAATAATTTTCTTTTCCTAGGATTTTACAAACTATTTTAACTATTTTTATATAGAATTAAAATAAAGTCCAGTATATGAAGTCTTGCTTTTAAGGTTATTTGTATGAAATCATTAAAACGAGCAGAATGCTTATCTTCCCTCCAGACCTCGTCACCTTTTCCCATCAGTAAATAAATATTGCCTTCTATTCTTTTGCCTACAACTACATAAAAAAAACAAACTAGAAAGAAGCAGTAAATATAAATCATATGCAAAAGATGAACTAAGCATCAAAAGGAAAGTGCCAGGTCTTGCAAGAGGCCAGACTTTCTACACAAATTCAGTTGGAGGTTCAGTTCTCCAGTGACTTATCTGGACTAGACATTTACAAAAGGAATTGGGGAAGAAAGACTCTCTCATACACACTTTCTTTCCCTTCTCTGTGCAGGCTACCTACCATGTCAACTTCCACAACTATCTCAGAGCATGGAGGAGAAACAGTCTAAGCCTTACATCAGACATGCCCGAAGATGATGGCCAACACTGCTGATTGAATAGTAAATTATTAGCCCCTTGAAGCAATGAGGAAACAATGTTTACGTTTTGCCCCTGAGGTGTGTCTCTGGGACATAGTGCCTCCTGTGACTCCCACTCCCATAATGAAGGTTAAACACCAACCTTTGCTTAGGGCTGTGCCCAAAGGTAGTCTACTTTTCGGGAGCAGATTCAGGCTTTTATTTCCAGCCTTAACTGTATGCAGTCAGTCAAGATACCGGGTGTATCAATGGAGGCCCTTTCCTCTGTTGTAGCGATGCTAGGCAAAGGCCGACCAGTATTCAGATGTTCCTGAATCAGTTTTGCATCATTGTACTTGATTGTGGGTGAAATGTCGAGGCTTCTGGAGCTCTAGTTTCATAAAGATGCAGACTACATTTAGTTTCACTGCAAATTTTTGTTGCTGCTTTTGTTTCCAAGGGGTGGGCTGAGCTTTGAATCTCAAGGAGGCAGATAATCAATGCAAAATGATAGTGAATAGAATGGGCTGCAGAAAACTTTTAGTTTATGAATCTTATTCTCTAAGGGATTGTATACTCATTAAAGCACTCATGATCTGGGAGATGGTCTTTTGATCCTGCTCTGCTTCCTGTATGTATGTGGTTGTAGAGACTAAATGTTTTTGGGATCCAGACTTTTCCAATATTGCAATATTTGAACTTGGCTGCTAATGTGTCTCAAGGCCATTATATAGCGCTGGCACTTACTATATCACTTATGTGGAAAAAGCTTAAAGGATTGTTTGCTGGAGTCTATGTGTGGCCAAATAAAGCTCTAAAATAGTGTGAATACATTCTACAGGTACTATTTGTTACTCAGGTTATTCAGTAAATATTACTTGTTTGCCATAATTTTCTACAAGGTTTCTGTGGTGCATTTCTCCATAATATAGATTTTACAGTGCAAAGTATGTCTGCCTTAAACTAGGAAGCATGTATAGGCTTCTCACTTGCTTTGGCACTCATTTCATCTTGCTAATTCTGTATTTGAAGTCTACTGGATGGCTTGGGGCAGTCATTAGGAAGTCCTACATCTTATTATCTGCAGTGTCACTAGCAATTTGCTGGACATCCTGAGTTAATGGTCACTGAAGGCAGTAGTGTGAAGGCCAACACCTGATATTTTTCAGTTTGCATATCTCCACCAGGCTAAGCTGTTAAACTTTGGGGCAGGTTGTAAGTCTTTTTCTTCAGGAAGTAGGGTGGAGAAGATTCCAGGTAACCTCATATCTTCTTGTATTAACAATCAAGGAACTTACAGGATACAAACTGATATGATTAATACTGAAACGATCAGCCCAGAGCTTACTGAAAGTGGTTATTAAGCCTCCACATGTGCATATTACTTTAGTTAGTTTATTCAGAGAGATTCCCAGGTAAGAGCCAAAGGTCATGAAATGGCCCTTTGCTCTCCCTGGTTAATGATAGGCTATGGCCAATAGAACTCCCTAGTTCATCAGAAATATCAATATTCCCGTGTCCTGAAATACAGAATGTAATGAAGCGTTAAACAATTATGCACAGTGGTAGGTGACAGTGTAAGAAGAGAGATGTGTTCCTAATGGGTTAATATCCATGCATCAGTCTATTACAGCAGCTGGAGAGCAATTTCCTATTCTTTTGTTTTGGCTATGGTTCCTAATATCCCATTTTTTCTGGTCTATCTCACTTTGATGTCAAAATAATTATTAAACAACTAAGTACCCCCAGTTGGCAAATGGCCTTTGTAGGAAGTCTCTCCACAGATATAAAAGGGTGGGAATGAATTATAAATAAGTATACCTTGTACCAGTTCATGCAGATTTGCTAAAATCCTAGCAGAAGCTCACAGAAAAAGAAACTGTTAGTTGTCTGTTAATAATCCTGTCACAAGGAAGAGTGTGTATGTGTCTATAAAGTGTGAGTAACCTTTTAAAAGTGACCCACTCCACAAGAGCCTTCATAACAGTTAAATGTGGTTTAACAACAAAGACACCACGGTTTAACAGCCTCCTTTGGTAAATTACTGGCCAATTACTAACACATACTAAAAGAGCACATTGCATCTGCCAATGTTTATTCGGGGATCTGTGTACTAACTTTAAGAAATGCAGCCATGTGTTTTGCCTGGTTTCTCTGTATTTTTGTTCCTGTAGAAATAACGCACTGAATTATTTTTCCTCCTGGGCATAGGATAAAGACAATCATACATGTTCCATAAAAGTGATTCCCGCTTGTTTGTTAATGAGTGGTTCACAGGAGTACGACACATGGGCACTCAAGGTGAAATATAGCACAGGGCCCGAATAAATAGACTCTCTGCTTGTACCACAGAGTGCAGTTCTGCTGTTAGCACCAAACTTTGCTGGAAGCAGATGTGTTGAGGAGCACAGTTCAGGGACACAGTGACAATTCTGAATGGCATTAGCTGATCTTGTTTGTTTGGCCTTGGAAGCCAGAAAGTGGAAGCAGCAGCCCTGGAGCAGTGCAAGATGAAGCCTCAGGACAGGAAACTGATGCCAGTGAGACACAGAACATTGGCAGATTTTTTCCAAGTGACACAAGCAGACTCAGAAACCACAGCCTGAAACTGAGCTGGCTGTTACATGATGTTCCAAAGCAAGCAGTTGTGTGTCTTGTCTGTCCGACAGTAACTTCTTTTTTCCTTTTTCTTTTTGCAAATATATAGGAAAAACACTCACTGGTATTCCTGTATATATGTTCTACAGTTTGAGAAAATGCTGCTCCCTCCTAGCTGCAGATTCCCCCAGTATACCTACATATGTCAGGACACTTTTACACTATTACTTTAAGATAAAGGTTTGAGTGTACATGAACACGAAGATCAGTGTGCTTTAAGTCACGTGGGCTTATTGGAGCCAAATGACTTCATTTGAAGTTATTTCAATCAAAATCATAGTCCAATTAGAATATTTCCATGTTATCCATCTAAAGTTATGTTAAACAATATATTGACTTAAGATTGTGGTCATTTGAGCTCTTACTGTGTTAAAGCGACAGGGGGGAAACATTACCACTGAAAGGGTTTGAGTGTATGGTTCTTAGTGCTTTTTAATTTCTTTTGTAGCAGACCATGTATGCACCCCACTTTCTTTGCTGGCAGTAATTCCTTTATCTGCAGTTATGGTTCAAAATTCTGACTTGACTATACCCTCAGATGAGTAGGAGGGCATCACCGTTTCAGGAGCAAAGAAGTTTGCCTCTGGAAAAGCAAAAACATACTACAGGCTTTGCCTCAGGAAATTTAAGCTAGTTTAAAAATGAAAAGCCAGTAGACTGAAGTGAATAGGCGAACAGTGACTTGCATGTGTCTGTACTTCGTATTATTTATGCTATAAGATGCCTTTTTATTTGACCAATGAGTAATAGAAGGAAAGATATTACTAATTTTCTAACGTTATTGTTTTCATTGCAATTTTTGGTTTTAAAAATTTTAATGATCATATAAAATTCTTTCTTTTGTTGCCTTGATCCTTTTATTATTGATGTCATTTTGTTCAAGAAAACAGGAATGTTCTTGTCTAGAAATGCTTTACTAATGTTATTTTTTCTGTTCAAAAATGTCTGCCTCACAAGATCAGATTGTTGGAGGGCTGTGATACTCAGGTATGCAATTTGAACTATTCTGGGAGTGGCAGCTAAAAGGAGTTTGAACAACAAAGTCTACTAAAGACAAATCCTCATGGCTGTGACTAAACCAACTAAGAAATCCGAAATAAAAGTATGGTCTCCACAAAATTCAATTAAGTGTGCTAATGGGTCAGCTAAATTGTCTTGCTTTCATTAATAGCTGCTTTTAATGGGCTCCTGAGCCACCCTACATGTGAACCATAGCTGTAGAAGACATAGTCAGCAGAGCCGAAGTGCCGAATGCAAACAAAAGCAATTGAATTCCGGCTTCTGACACAGATGCAAATTCCTTTTCAGTGTATATCATGGCGGAAGTAAAAGTTCTGCGAGTCACTCCAGAACTGTGGGAGGATGTAAAATAGAGGGGAAAGGCAGGAAGGCAATGGTATAGTAGTTGATAAGAAATCAAGGACTGGAAAATTCAGTAAGAAGACATCTTCCTATAGCGTGCGACAGGATGTAACTAGTGGAGTTACAGTAAATTACTATAAATAAGAAAGAAGCAAAGCTGTATGTATCGACTTTCGAAGCAGACTTTCCTTGCAGTAAAATACTAGTACCAGTATGCTAGTTTTCCTACTAGTAGAATACTAGTTTTATTTTAATGAATCTTGTCTTCATCTTAAAAAGAAAGTATGATCTCTTGGGTCCTAAGAGAGTTTGCTGTGATGGCATGATTCATCAAATCTACAAAGATATGCATCTCCTCTTCTACTCGTGTGAGAAAAAGTCCACCAAAAAAAGGGGATTTTGGTTATTTCTTTCCCCCATCAAAGTCTGATAATGCTATGTGCTCCTTCAGCTGTAGAACTGTAATAACTGGACAACACTATGATAAATCTTACAGTGAAAGGGAAGGAATGGCAGAAAAAAATTTCTTCCTGTTGTGCCTACCTCTGTTCTTAGCTTCAGCCTCTAGCATTACTTAGCTTCAGCCAGCATTACAGCCTCTACCATCACTGACCTATCATGAGACAAGATACTCATTCTAGGTATAAGAATCAGTATAGATCTGAGAAAGAACACTAGTTCCCAGTCAGATAAAATTATGAAAAGGCATGAAGACTTGAGGTGTGTGCCAGAACCATGGCCTCAGGCCAAGCTTACTACATACATTTCTTTCTATTTCAGGGCATTTCCCTGCTGTTCCACATAACTCATCCAGAGTCTCACTGTGCTCTTTTTGTTTCCTTGCCACTGAAAGTCCTGGGAGTCTAATCTTCCCCTCCATGCTGGAGATCCTGAAGTGTTAGTATAGGTTTCACGGCTCTGCGGCTTCTGGGCAGCCTGCAGACTGGGTCTGCTCTGAGGGCAGGTGTTGATTCCCATCCAGGTTGCTGCAGTTGCCCAGAGAAATTGTCATCCCTGTCAACTCTGATTAATAACTTGTTAGAAGAATACTAAGAGGGGCACTTCCCTTAGAATTTCAGGTTCTGAGAGTACAACGAACCAAATAAAATGTCAGACCTTTACAGACCAAATGTAAACAAGAGTAAACAAACCCTGCTTCATAGTGAATCTGACAACTCCTTGTACTTCACACCTCCTTCAGCATGGACTCCATTTTAGTAGAGGTAGTCTAGACACCAACTCAGTCTCTGATATGCTAAACCTTATCTATCTTCTTTTTCTTATGTTACTCTATCAGAATGAGTTGTACTTGAATAGAGACCCTATTGTAAATTGGAAGAATTCCGGATATGTGTTAGGGGATTAACATTCTGAATCAATAAAATGTAAGTTTGTTTTCCAAATATTTCTGCTCCTATTGATCAGTGTAATTTTGTTTATTGTTCTGTGTATTACAATTAATAACAGGAAAAATCTGTTTTCTAGTATACCCAGTAGAACGATGCTGGAACACTTTAATTTTTAATTAACTATGATGGTCAAAAATGAACTCAGTACAGAGAACTCACCCAGAGTTTACAAACAAACTAGTGAAGACAGAAAGGGAACCTGGGTCCTAGGCAGTTATTACTTTATATCAGAATCTACCTTGTTAACCAATCAGTACTGAAAAGCCAACACTCATGGCCAGAAAAAAACCCAAAACAATTAGTTGTGCTTTCAAATTTAGGGAAAATTTTTTCAGCACTAATAATGAATCAACTCAGAGAGTAAAGACAATGATTACTTTGTATATCACCATTTCTCTCTTTGTTATTTATAGTTAAATACAACAGAAATTATTTTTAAAGCAAATTCAATGATAAGCATAATTCCAAGAGGACTGAACTGCTTACTAGAAAATGTTTACTTGAAAAAAAGAAGGTGAGTCACGAAAATATTAAAATGTCTGAACTACTGACTTTGAACAATTCAGAATTAAATATTTGTTTTGAACAGAAATTTTCATTTTGCATTTGTTTTACCATAAGCAAAATACTGAGGCTAAGTAACGTGGAAAATAAGTTTTTGAGGTCTTTTTTCTTCTAGAGTGAAGGATTTTAGGTTTATTGGAACTCACTGAATCTTCCTTTTTAAAAACTTTGTATGAACTTTTATTGTGATTTCACCCAAATCAATACTTTTTTGCTTTGGTTCTAGTGATGTAGCCACTAAATGGAAAAAAAAAATAAAAATTTGCACTGCTCTAAGTATGTCCTTTCAGAAGCCAGTAGAAAATAAAAATATAGGCCATAAGTGTGTTTGCTGAAGTTGAATTTCATAAGTTTTACCAGGCCACAAACAGCAGTCAGGCTGAGAAAAAAGTAGCACTTTTAAGTTTGAACACAGGGTGTAATAAATGTTATGAAGGTGCAGTTTGCCATTACTCCTCTCTACAATGATGGCAGCCCTTAAATCCTAAAGAAAATTTTTTTACAAACCAGTATGGATACGAGAGTATCTGGCCAGAAGAGGTTATCTACTTCCAGATCAAATTAGGCTTCTGAACTAACCTCACACTGAAGAGTTTTGGATTAGGGTGATCTCTAAATTGTTATGAATTTAGGAAAATCCTGATCAGAGTGGTTAAAAATTGTTGTGAATCATAAAGATCTGGTCTGGAAATTATACTAACGACAGTAATATAGAACGTGTCTAATGAAATAATCAGACAGGTAATGTGCCCACTGCAAACAATGCTTTGCATGTACAAAAGTTGTGACCGTGTAATATAAAATGAAGGCTTCCATGCTAGTAGCTGGTTTTTGTGATGCTGTATTGCGTTAGAGAACCTAGAAAATGTCTTCTGTCATTCCCAGTCTGTGACAGATTCAATTAAATGAGCCAGTAAGTCTGTTCGAGATCTTATAGGCAAATTATTTCCCATGAACATGCCAAAGCACAGACACGTAAACAAATATAAAATATTGCTCAATGATGTGCATCCTATGGTAGTAATGTCATTTTGTTTCTTCAAACAACATAACGTTTGCCCTCTAATCTCTAGTTCATATTTATAAAGTAAGGTATCTTTCCTTAAAAATTCTCATTTTGGCTGAGCTTTTGAGATTATTTCCTTAACTGTGCTGAATCAATTGATTTCATGTAGCCCACTTGGCGATTTCAAAGAATTCCTGTAATTTATACTCATTCTTTCGTGTTTGATTCTAAAATGTTGGATCTTTCCCTTGTTCTTTTATGTTGCTTTTTTTTAGAAAAAATTATTTTTTTATATATTGGAATTAAATAACTGACCACAAAAGCAAATATTTCTTAACACTTGGATTAAAATAATTCTTGTCCTATACTCAGTTTTGTATTTCTTGTTATATCAATATTTCATTTAGTCTGTAGTCCTTATTAGAATCTTCCCATGTATAGCTATACTCTATGTTTAAAAAAAAAGAGCACAGAAAAGCTCTCTCTCGGGCATATTCAATGACGATAAAAGAGATTTTAAAAAAACTAATTTCTGGATACCTTTGTGATCCCAGCCAAAAGATTACCTGATTCCACAAGCAAAAACACTGCTGTCTTCCTTCACAGAATCCCAGGCACAGAATAACCATTTGCTTTTCTGCCACGAGCCATCAATCTGCTTTAAAAACATATTTTCTATAGAAAATATTTTAATGGTCATATTGGAATGTATATACATTATAATATTATATATATAAATAAACATACCTATAAATACAAACATATATTTGCAATACAAAATCTAGTGCATAAAAGCAAGTTTTCTGGGGAAAAAAGACATAACAGTAAAGTCAAGGTTTGTAGTAGTTTTTTCTTTTGAATGGAATCTTGTGGTTTCTGCTAAAACATTTCAAATATGCCAGAGAACAATATGACTTCTAAATGATAACATGCAGGAGGCAAAAAAAGTCCTACAAGTAAACAGATCTTTTTGCTAAGTGTGTATTCCCCACTCTTCTGTAATATCTTTGGTGGGGAAGTCACAGTATTCAATTTCCTAAAGCAATACAACTTACAAAGACCCCCAAGAGGGAAAAGAATGACTGAGATTATATTGAGCTTTGTGTTTGATATATGGGAAGTTACTCATAGCTGTAAGGAAGAACAACATGCAGAAGTGGCTTTGTTGTTGTTGCATTTGTTACATTGCCAAGATTAGAGTTTACCGAGGGTTATAGTTCCGTTTGCAAACTAAAGCAATGTCTTATTTGATCTAAAATAAGATCATAGTCTCATCAGTTCAAAAGCAAATATGAGTTTTTATATAACTGTGAAACTGCCTTTGCAGTTTCTTTAAAACCTCTTTAGGTTTTAGCCTTTGCAAATACTGCTTCTGAAAACAAGATTTGAGCTGATATCAATTGATAGCAATTGATTAGCAAATTGGTAGCAATTGATTGAAAACTTTTGAATCATTAGAAATCAAGCCTTAATCTCGCTCCTTAAAAGAAGTAAATGTGTATACCACATCCTGTTTAAAGATGCTTTAATTTCAAATATATTTAAACTGAAGTGCAGTAACTTACAATTTAATACACTTAAAAAAATGCAAGTAATATTACATTACAGAAGCTATTCAGGAAAGACAAAACTGTGAGGAACTTCAGAGGAATTGACTTAGTAATGATGAAAGTCAGTGTTGACTAAAGCAAAATATTTGACTGGGGAAGGGGGGATCTGAACTACCACTCAAAATTCTACATAAATCCTATCATCTTCAGGACAGGTTTTGAATTTTTGTCAATTTGGAAAAAAACCAAAACAAACAAACAACTCTGGCAAGCAAGGTTTGCTTGAAAGAAGCAAAGAAAAGAAAAGAGTTAACGTATGGAAAAGAATAAGAAAATGACACATGTTGAAATTACAATTTTATTTAGAATATTTTGTTCACTATCTATAACTTCAGTCCACGTTCTTCTTGCGTAATTGTAAGAGTATCATCGAGATACCTAAATTGGGAAAGTAGATCCCCTTAACCTTACTTTCAATATACAAAGGATAAACAGGCACCTCCAGGTAATTAATTTTTATTTTTTAATATCCTGAGTTTCCCTATGGACAGCCTGTGTCTTTCCATTGAATGAAGAACGCTGAAGTGAATATAGTCCTAACGTACTGAGGTACCTAGTGTAAAGCTAGATTAACCTGTATACAAATACGAAATACCATAGTGGTAATTCAGAATGAGGCAACACTGAGGAAGCTGGGAAGCATGGGGAAAAAATCTTAATCTAAAGAATAAGTGGAAAGAATTATATGGTTTAAGAGGAAAGTCGGTAAAAGGTATTTGTGGTAATTGTACATGGTAAACTAATAGAGGAAATAAGGCGTAACCTTTTGTTCTTCCTATCACATAAAAGGAACAAGGAAATATTCAGTGAAATTGTAGGATAATAAATTCAAAACTCATAAACAAAAAAACCCAAATCACTCAGTCAATAATTACAATCCTAGAAATGAGAGCAACAAAGAGATTAGTCAGTGCTCACGGGTACCACATTAGTTTGAATAACTAATAAAATCACTGGATGCTCTGCTCTGTAAATCTAAATCCTGTCTTTTTATTTTTTAAGAACTCTCAGTCTTAATGCTTACTTATTTTATGAAAATGTCTCTTGCTCATATAGAGCCTTATCATTCCAAATATTTTGTAAACTCAACCCCTGCTGCTGATTTTAGATTTTTTTTTAAACTGTGTTGTTCATATACTACTGCATTCCGTTTCAGAAACTTTCTGACCTTTTAGAAACCTCACCTATAACGAGATACTGGCAATGCTTACGTTCTTTTTCCTTTGTTAAATTATTTTCTAGGTCATAAAGTTTCATATTAAATGTTACTGATGTGCACCACTGCTAGAGCTAAATGTGATAGATCAGAAGAATATAAGAAAGGTCACCCTAATTCAAACCAGTCACCTATTTTTCTGACAATAGTAAATACCTGATGCCTAATAAGGAGTTCAAGAACAGGATTAAGTATGCCTGTGGTATTTTATTACTGGAAGGGAACTTTATTTATCACTGGAGTTTTGTTTGAATTTTGGTTTCCAATTCCTATTACAATTTTGAGCAGCCTGCAGGTTTTGAAGGAAGTAGCTAACTAGTCTTGGAAGTAGCTAACTGGGATGGACTTCTTTCTCTGTAGATTGTAATCTAGAGAATATCAAAAGTATTTCAATGACTGGCTTCCACTGAAATACTTTTTTTTTGGGCTCTTTCCTCTCTCCCACAGCCTACAAATCATTATAAACATACTCCTGTTGGTATAACTGAAAAGTAAATATGACTTATGTATAGTGTCTCATATTATATCATCAGATAAATTATGATACACCTATTTACATGTAAAGAGAGCAAAATTTAATCTGCCATAATTTATTATGGGAGAGAAAGAAAAGGCATTTGGTCAAGAGAAAAAGTTAGAAACAGGGATGTTTACTAATAATTCTTGTAGATCTATCACCATTGATAATCAAGAGTATTCAATCTTCTCTAAAGATTATAAATACCAGTATAAATAAGGAAATATGGCAAGCAATTTGATCCATCTTTACATAGTGATCAGCCTATAGTATTCAAGGATGCAGTACCCTTATGAAGTAGATCCTTATTAATTAATTAACACAATTAGATCATTTGATGTACAACACAGATATATTCTTGTCTCATACTGTTTACATTTTGATGTCTGCTTTTTAATGTCACTATGGTTCTTCTCAGCCTGGAGAAGAGAAGGCTACAGGGAGACCTTATAGCAGCCTTCCAGTACCTGAAGGGGACCTACAGGAAAGCTGGGGAGGGGCTGTTTGCAAGGGCATGTAGCGATAGGATGAGGGGCAATGGTTTTAAACTAGCGCAGGGTAGGTTTAGGTTAGACACTAGGAAGAAGTTCTTTACAATGAGGGTGGTGAGACATTGGCCCAGGTTGCCCAGAGAGTTGGTGGAGGCCCCATCCCTGGAGACATTCAAGGCCAGGCTTGATGAGGCTTCGAGCAATCTGATCTAGTTAAAGATGTCCCTGCTTCCTGCAGGGGGGTTGGACTAGGTGACCTTTAAAGGTCCCTTCCAACCCAACAAATTCTATCATTCTACGATTCTACATATAATGACTCTCTCAAAGTGACACAACATACACACTGTGACGTTATATTTTCTCTTAGCAATTTGAGAGCTCTGTGTGAGTAGGGCCAGAAAGTCAAATTCTTTCCTTTGACTTATAAATATGTCATCCTTGAGGTTCAAGAAAATCTCTGATTTAACTGAAGAATGAGAACTGTAATGTGTAGCTTGTATTCACATCTGTACTGGACACCACTTTATAGTGGATTATATAGCCTGTGTCTGGTATGCTTGCTTACTTGCTTGCTCTAGAAGGTACTTGTTACTTCAACATGGGCATGGTTATTTTCAGCCCTGATCTGACATGGAGGAGTGGGTAAGTATAGTTCTTTCAAGGTCACTAGCACAGAACAGGATGATGCCAGGTTATGCAAACTGATTTAGGAGAAACCAAGAGTTTATTGTGTGACCCAATATATGGACTGTCATAGTTAGTGTACAAGGTAATAGAGAAGTAATAAGTTGTAGCTTGCATGGTTTCTTTCAGATACAGAATACTGCACTGTTGAAGTAGCATTCCCCCTGTCTCTCTCTCTCTAAAATAAAATGTAGGCAACATTTAATTAATAAAAAAAGGTAAAAATGGAGATGTTAAAGTAGATTAAGGAAGTTTTCAATTTGTTTAAGAGGAGAAAAAAGTAAAGCATGCGGAATGTTGAGATCCTAGTTTAAAATGTTTTCAGAAAGTAGTAAAAATTACTTTACTGAATCTCAATAAGGAAAGTATTAACTGTATTTCTCAGTGATTCCTCTTCACAGTAAAAGTTAAATGAATTATAAGTAATAAGCAGAAGTAAAAATGAAAAGTTTAATTATACACTGTTTTCTACCCTGTATTAATATTAATATCAAGATCAGTAAGTCTGTAAATTTCTCTGGATCCCTACAATAACGTCTGATGCTTTCTTTGCTAAGCACCTAATAACTCTAGGGGTCACAGAAGGAAAAGGTGAAGCAATAAATTTATGAGGTAAGGGACATAGGGGAAAGTAGAATTTTGTTGATGCCCAAGTGTGATGTTGATTTCCCAAGCACAGCATCTTAAAAGACACTGTTGCAGGGAAAACTTTGGGGAATAAGTTTGTAATTTGTGAGCTACTTTGGCAAAATCTTAGTGCTTTATTTCTTTTTTTCTTTTTAATTTATAGTAGGCCCACTGTTTATGATTCACTATCAAATATAGTCCTGAGAGGAACACTTTTTGGCAAAAAATCAATAGTAGACATCTCCACTTCAAGAAAATTGGGCTTTCAATGAATTAAATGACAACCTTATATTTTTAATAAAATAATTTCTTCATTTTAAAAAAACAAATTTTCTTTTGTAGAATGTGATAAAAAATATGGAAAATGAGGGAACACAATGGAGTAAAAGCATCCTAGGTTATTTGCTTATATTTAAATTCATTTAAACTGCTCACTATTGCCAAAAAGCAATGATTTTTATGCTTTGGCTTGTGTCTATTTGTTCCTTTTTTCCCTGCACTGGGACAGATGGCCCTGGTTTCTTCCCTTGCCCAAACTGTAGAGCTTATTGGATCTTCAGTGGACCAGTTCAGCTTACTAACTCAGTAGAAAACTATTCTGGTATTTTTTGCTGGGCTATGAGAATGACATCAGGGATGGTTCTGTTGCAGCACAAGGTAAATGGTAAGCTGTAGTAATGAAGAAGCAGAAACAGATACAAGCTGTGAGGTCCTCCCATTTTGATGGTTAGATCACAGACTCACAGATGATTGAGGTTGGAAGGGACCTCTGGAGGTCATCTGGCCCAACTTCCCTGCTTAACTAGGGTGACCTACAACTGCCCAGGATCATGTCCAGTTAGTTTTTGAATATCTCCAAGGATGGAGACTCCACAGCCCTTCTGTGCAACCTGTGCCAATGCGTGGCCACCCTCACAGTGAAAAAGTATTTCTTGACATTTAGAGGGAACCTCCTGTGTTTCAGTATGCACCCACTTCCTCTTGTCCTGTCACTGGGCACCACTGAAAAGAGCTTGGCTCCATCCTGTTTGCACCTTCCCTTCAGTTATTTTATATACAGATGAGATTCCCCCCAGAGCCTTCTCTTCTCCAGGCTAAACAGTCCCAGCTCTCCCTCAGAGATGAGGTGATCCAGTCCCTTAGTGTTAGATGAGTTCTCAAAATTTCTGCTCTCAATGACGAGATGTTAGGTAAGCTCGCCACGTCGTTTGAAACTGCAGGCTTAGTTCATTGGAGAAGCAAAACAAAGCTTGATGCCTATTCTAAAGTCCAACTCCAAATTTTCTCACATATCTGAAAATTTTATAGGAACTCATGGTTCTTCAGCCTGGTCACAGTTCTTCAATCTGATCATAGCAACTTTTGCTGACCATGGGGTTTGTCTAAACAGTCATAAACTCTGATTTGATTTAAAACTTCAAGGCCTGTTTTTAAACAGAGTTGCTGGCTTTATGTGTGGAGAACTAAATATATTAAAAATTCAAATAGCTAAATCTATTGAGCTGACAATTTTTGAAAAATGTGAACCCAGTGAAAGCTGATTTTGTTTTAACTCAGCATAAATGTTTTTAACTTTTTTTAAGATAATAGTCATGGGGGAAATTTTACCTCATTTGTCAGTGTATACCATGCTGCAACAGCATTGCATGTTCCTTCAGACCATATGTATCTGGAAGTTTGTCATGTATAAGCAACAGAGTTAGAGGTACAGAGAGGATGTTCACATTTTAGGACATGCACATGTTTACCACAACTTCATGCAGGAATACCACGTTCTCACTGTTTTGTTTGTCAAGGTGCTGAGCTACCGTTTGTAGACTGCAATGATCTGTGGAGACTGCTATTGAAAAAGCAGGGTGAGACACAGGCTGGAAGGAGGTGAAAAGAGGAATACCTCAAGGTTACACTTTAGGGACAGTCTCCTTTAATATTTTCATTAATGCTTTTGGCATCCACAACTGATTTGCTGATGATGCAAAGTTTGGAGTTGCCATCCATACAGAGGAAGATTGTATTGAAAGGACATGATGACACTGAGGACTTGAGTAATACTAACATAATGAAATTCCACGCGATGAAATGAAAGATCATGCAGTAGCAAAAAACCAATCATCAGTAAGCTAGAAGCTCATTCATTGGAAACCAGTGGAAAAGAGTAGGACTTGTGTAGATTACTTGATTTCAGGATGAGTATTGTGATAGGTTCCAGGATGTAGCCATTAAAAACAATGCCATTCTGATGTGTTTCAGGCCATATGTTTCAGAGGTGATGAGGAAATATTGTTGCCAGCCCACAAGGCTTAATAAAACCTCAGTTGTGTGTGTCCTGGTGAGCTCTGTTCAAGAAGGAATAATTCAAGCTTCTTTTCAAAGGAGAACTGCTCAGGTAGTTAGGGAGAGGAGAGCCTGTCATATAAACACAGACTAGCTTAGGTTAGCCTAGTTTAGGTGGAAAGAAATGCTGAAAGAGAGTATTATTACTTTTACAGGGTAAAAAAGATCAGAAGAAGAAACAACGGTAAAGGACAATGCTCACACATGAATAAATAGGTTGTGAGATTTCTGATGAAATTTATGCTAGAAATGATATGAGTATTCCTAACCAGCAGAATGTATTTGAGATAATATTTTCAAGACAATACGTGGAAAATTTATGCAGGAAATACATAATTTGATGCATGTACTCCCATGCATGCATGGATTTAGTGACCAGGGCAGCCCTCATAGGCTCATCTTCCTGTATCTGTCTTCAGTATTATCGGCATTTCCACGCGTTTCTCTTCACTTTTTAAGACTCAGGTACAGTACATAAAGTTTGATGGTGTCCTGAAATGAGATTAGGCTGGTGAGGACCTTTCAGAAGAAGTGCCTCTGATTTTAATATCACCTCACTTTGGGACTGGAGTGCAGAATATAGCAGAAATAGCTTATCAAAAGGTCCAGCAAGGAAAAGAAAACAGTAAGAATGTGCAGCCAGTGGGCAAGTGATATGACTGAATCCTTAGTCCCAGACACAAATTCCCCAGCATCTCTCAAAGATGTGGTGTGTCCCTGCGTCATCATATTGAACAATGCCTCCAAGGTGGCGACAGCAGTTAAAATTTGGGAAGGTTTTACAAATCACTTGTTTACTGTGTGGATTCTTAATTTCATGTAGCAGATGAAATTAGTAGCTCTTCTCAGCAACTGCGCAGAGTACTTCTGTATTTTCAAAAGTGTGACTTTGTAGGAAACAGCAGGTTAAAATACATTAGTCTGACAAAACCTGGATCCACTGCCTAATTTTATTAGTAAAGCTTCATGAAAGTAAAATTTTAATCAGTTTCTCGCTTGTTTTCACTTCAAAGTTATCATGATAAAGTTACTTTTTCCATGTATTATTTGATTCTAAAAAGAACTATTGAAAATTCAGTAATAATAACTCTGATCAAGGCTTTCAGATGTCAGAAATTTGTCAACGCAGATTAATGTAGTTAACTATTAAATAAGATAGTATCAAATTAATTTACATGTTTAGAAAATATCCCTCTTCCTGTTTATGCATTCATTCATTTACTGATCTTAGTCACTTTATGGCTGCTGTTTTGGTAATGTGGAAGTGCATGCCATGTATCTGCTGCACCTTGTGGCCTTTGGAACTTCAGTGAGATAAAAAGCAATTCAGTTCAGATTCCCTCAATTCAAAGTAGAGAGCTCTTCCACTTCAAAGAAATCTCTGTCCCAGCAGTAAAAGATGATTTCACTTCCCATTCCACTCCACTACTGCCCCATTGACTACAAAACATGTGCTGCATTCTGGTTAAATTAACATTTGAAACACCACATGCAAACTTCTTCAAATTGATTGTAATGCCTAGCACAGTTAGTGCAAAGATTTGTGTACTGAAATAATGCATGTTTTTAAAAGCTCAAATTGGTTGTAATTTTTTCAGTTTTCAATTGAAGTGTCAACAATTGTTTTTGCTTCAGTGCAGACCAAAATTAAATCAGGACCATCTTGATTTCTTCTGAGCCATGATCAATATCGGGGCATTCATCTGAAATATATGAGATTCAGGATTATGTCTTTGCACTGAATTAGGCAGATTGTTGATGTTATCACTGGCTCTGAAGTTTTTCCTTCCTCTGTGGCTTTAACCAGGAATACCATTCTGATCATGTGAACACTTACTAAAGAACGGTTCATAAAAATATGTATGTTTTGGTTAAAGGTTTTGATTTTAATAAACTGGAATTATCCAGTGAAACTCCCCACCATTCTTAAATACCTGCAGGTTTTAAACAATGTATCAACTACATGGAACCACTGACTGTAATTTGTGTCTGTCTTGTTGATCAAATTGCCATATTCACTATCTTAAGCCATAAATTGTGTAGGCAGATTTTGTTAGTATCATAATTAATTTTTTTACTCTGCTTTGCCTGATTGAAGTTTAAAGTAACTGCTGATTATTACATTATTATTGTTGCACATCAGGCAAAGTTCACTGTTTTCTTTATTACAATTTAGATAAAGAAAAACGAAAAAATAAGGCAAAATTTTGCCCTCACAAAGTCTCAACTGCCTTCTGAAAATACTTCGGATGAAAGCTCCTTTATGTGTAATGACAGAGGAGAGGCTTAGACTGGGCGTTTTGATGTAAGGAGGCATCCTGAAGGTAGGAGCAGTTTTAAAGAAGCATCAGATCCAAGAAGCTCCGGGAAGCCCCATATCCACAGGCTACTGGGTGCCCTCAAACCCGGGCAGATGGCAGGGTCACTCCCTCTGCTGGAATAAGATTTGGATTGCGACAGGTAAGGAAGTGTACTCTTGTTGCTGGGTTTTCACATACTGGTTAAACCATCTATGTGCACGCCATGGCCTACCAATAGAAACAAGTGTGAATCACTACATGACAGTGGCTGCTGACAGCCAAGCAGACCTCAGCACGTAATTTATGAAGGGCAGGGAGAACAGGGCACACTCTTGTTCAGTTTGAGGGGGTGGGGGAAGTCTCCACCTGCAGATATCACACATGCTTTTGAACAAGTTTTATGTGTCTGCCAAAAGAGGAGCTCTGGGGATGACATATTGAATTCTGTACCTGCTCCAGGTGAAACCAAATGGACTTTTTAATGTGAACATGCACATATTAAGCCAGGCAGGGCAGGCATGAACCATGGATTCCAGAAAGGCATGGTATGTGGAGAATCAGAAAAAGGAAAGATTCCCTCTCCATAGGTCAGTCAAAACTTTAGATGAAGAAGCATCTGAGCCTAGATACAAAACCGAGAAATAAATGTTAAATTATTGTGCTAGAAATTGAAACTGATCTATTTAGCTGCCTTTGTTATTTAAGGGTCATTTGTTTTTCACCTAGGCAATTCAGCTGTTTGCTTTGCTTGCCATCTCAGGTTAAGCTACAGAAAGCTGAATACCTGTACATGGAAATATTTGAGAGAGATGCACTTTTATTTCCTTTTTTTTGCCCACTTGATCTCTGGTTTCTAACACAGTCTTCCCCCAGCCTTTTTAATATACAGCCAAATGCCAATTGATTTTTAAAGATGAGCAAGTACAATCTCCTTTATAACTAGGAAAACTAGTAGTGGCATGTCTTGAGTCTAGTATATGCATTTGTGTTGTTAAGGATGTTGTGAATACCTGCAAGAAGGCTATGTGGTGAAAAACGACAAAGCCGAATTTGAAAGGAGAGAGAGAGAGAGTCATGTGGGAGCTTAACCACTGAGATGAAACAACATACACAAATAGCATTTGTGAGTGGTCCTTAGGTCTCAGTATTTGGGATTTTTGGTGAGTATTGACAGAAGACATGCATGAAAAGGACGGAGTGCAGAGACCAGGAGTATAGAGAAACAAAATAGGAGTAGGATGCCAGAAACATAGGAATGCAAACAGTACAAGAGGGAAAGTGTGGAAGATGCAGGCTGCCACAGATGAAAACCTCTGTGGTCATCTTTGACTAGTATCAAGCCCAGAAGAGCCCTAATACACAATAGAAGAATTTTCATTGAAGTTGGAACTTAAAGAAGGAGGACTTCTAATACACATAGCATTTTATAAAAGTACATCTTTTTTCTGAACATAATATGAGAAAATGTGTTAGGTATCTGGTGCCATGTAATAACTTCTTTCCCTGTCCCATTCCCTTTTCACTGCTCATTACACTGAGGGCTCACACAGATATAATCACTTATGGAGTGGGCCATCCTTAGCTGCTGGGGTTAATGTTTGTCACTTGTAGCCTCCCACTCCTAGTAGATGAGCTGCTAATCTAACATAAATGTGGGGGTTCATTAAAAACAACAATAGCAAAAGCAACAAAACAGAAAAATCTCACAATCTGCATGAGATGTCTGCCATTTTCAAAAAGATGTGAGGCTAAAAATGAGTGATCCGGTAAAAATCCCCTCCACTTACTGTCCTTAAACTCAGTCATGTCTTGAAATGAGTCGTGAAAAATACAGATAATTTCCTCTGCCATCCTACTTCCCAGCCAAATCCATTTTCATGTACTTCTCTGATTCCTTCACCCTCACCCTGGTCTTCATTTTGCTCACTTAAACTGGTAGCAATGTGTGTGGGCTGAATTAAGACATGGCTTCTCAAAATGATTTCAGAGGTTCATATTCATCATGCTGTACATAATGCTCTGCAACATTACTCAGTCCAGCAATATTTGTCCAACTCCTTGCAGCATAAACTTGCACAGCTGCACTCATTTCACTTGGAGAGAAGTTGGGAAATGTCAGCTGTTGAATCAAGTAAATTCAATATAAATTTCATATGGTTTTGCATTCATCTGCATATAAACCACACTAATTTTCACCAAATCATACAGTTATATTGGTACAATACCATTCACAACTATTACTGTTCTATTTAACTATGTATACAGTTAGAATTATGGTGTAAAAATATATGCTGGAGCTATATTCCTTTCAAAATCTTACCTTAACCTGCCTATGCATTTAATAGACATTAATATAAAAAGAGTGCATTTCCCTGAGGAAAGAAAGGAATGATAATAAGTGATTTATGATGGTTTATGTTCCATCAGGAGGTTTTTCACAATTCATTTGCCAATTCTTTGCTACTTGGATTTATTTACTTTCCTTTATGAAAGTTCTGGGTTCCACAGGAATGTGTTTCTTAATTTCACCTCAGCTATGAGTATTTCACGTTTGTTGTAAACGCTAATATTGAAAGTTAATTATAACTTCTACCTCTAAGTTAGTAAAACTGAAATACTGTGTGTGCTTTCTAGAAAAAACTAATATGATTTTAAAGATTTTAGTTTATCTATTGGGGGGGAGGGGGGTAACTGAAATTGTCTATTATCTCAGCTTTAAAAAACTCCCCAAAAAGTAATCTTTACAAGACACACATCGTGGGAAGGGTGTATAAGATGCTACTAATTATTTTCTTTAAGCAATTGTTTACACACATCCAGAAGCTAGAATGTTAAGAGTTCTTTCAGTTGCAAAGAAAAAAAAAAAATTCACTCAGGACACAAAGACATTATTTTACAGTAGGTAGAAATATAAAGTAGGTAGGTAGATTCTATGAAATCTTCCTCGTACGGTCTTTCTGGAGAGTCAGGAAACATCAGCTGTCGTGTGATATAATATCTTTATTGCAAACATAGTACTCAAGCTAATGCTTTTTGTACTGATACAGAATCAGGACATAAGAAACTACATAACGCCTCCATAAAGACCCTTCAAGAAAATCTGTTAATAAATACATAAATGCAAATGTATTCTTGTACAAGTATATATTCTGTACATGAGTTCATGTATATACAGTGGACTGTTGGTTTAGCATGTACTCACATACCTGCAGGAGATTCATGGTTGCCAGTTCCTTCCTCTATCCTCTCTGTCTCATTCTACCATATTAATGAATTACACAAGAATTCCCTAATATGTACAGTCATTTGCTATCCAACCTACTTAAAAAAATTCTCCAAGCAGTCGGATGATAGGGCAAATGTCACAGATACACCTTGAACCTTTAACTTGTTACAAAACACAGCGTTGTCATTTTAACAGTGTTGTAAACCTTGTTTTGAGAAGACTTTGTGGCAAGAAAATTATGTACTTTTGTAGCAGTTTGGACCGAGGCCTTAAAAAATCTTTACAAATTCTGAAATTCTCACAACGCCCCTTTAAGGTAGGTTCCAGGGCATTATACTTTCCACTGAGGAGCATATTAACGTTAGCCTGACTGTGCTAAGATGGTACTTCCAACATTTTTTGTTTGCTAATACTGATTTACTTCCACCAGCAAACTCAGAATTGTCATGTAACTTGGTTGCTGTCATCACTATTGTCATGTGTGCAACATTACCTAAGGGCAATCGGAGGCATGATCTTGGCTGCAGCTCCTCCAATTGAAGTGTAAGCCTTTGCTTATCTGTAGAAAAGATTCCCTGGAGAAGGCATTCTCATTTTTCTTGCACAGCTGCAGGTATTCTTGATCTATGACACATTTGTCCTAACATAGTTAGCTTCAACACTTCCAATAGTGAGATTTATTTCTAACCCAGTTATCTTTTTGTGGAACTAGATTTGGGAAGAATCACATATATAAGATGGGACACTGTGGCAGTTGTGGTGCCCTTGTATCAGCTGCAGCTGAAATGTTTGTGATGTGATGGTACTTGGAATAAACTGTGATGATAAAACCAGTGCTGACAGCTTGTCTCTTTTTCTCCTAATATATCAGTGAATGGAACTGACATTAACAGGTAAAAACTCCTACTGTTCACAGGTTACACAGATGATCAACAGCTACTTACTTCCAACTATAGTTCTCCCTCTATAAGGGCAATGCACAAAAATGTTACTCTCGTATTGTCCAGAGTCATTTGTAGAACCTTTAAAAACTTGGGAGCAAATTCTAAAGGACGTTTGGGTGCCCAGGTCATGCATGGAAAAAGATAAAATAATATTGATGGGATTTCAGTTGTCAAAACACTGAAATATTCTTAATGTCTTTGTCTACATTTCCTAAATGTAAAGAAAGTATTTTGCTGTTCTGTCATGCTTCCTAAAAAGAGTTGCCAATTCCACCTTCAGATTGGCTCCTAGTTTAAAAAATTCCTACATAATTTCCCTTCCCTTAAGTAATGAGGCAGAAGGAGAAATAAAAACCAAGGTGTTTCATTGTTTGAAGAGAAGAGGGTGCAATGCAGGGCTTGCACTTGCTTTGAGGTAATAACTGAATCTTCAGTGCACTAACTCAAGAGAACTTTGCTCCTTGAGTTCCTCAGCTAAGATTATTATGTGATAATGATAGGCACCCTTTATAATAATGACATTCCATGCAAATTTATTGTTTCAATTACCCAGTTAATTGATTTATAGAGTGTCTGTGCAGGTCACTTAGACTTTGAAATAGTACTTAGCTTTCCTCCCAGGTGATTGAAATAATCAAAATAATTTCTTAATTTTCCAAACATTTTAAAGGAGAGCTTTATCGTGTTAATTTTGAACTCTTGATAAAACCAACTGTCATGTAAGTAAACCAAAAAGGTAGTATTTTTCCACAGAAAGTCGAAGAAGCAGTGGACTGCACATGTGGCCAGCTAGATTGCTTCAAAGCACTCAATACAGGAGAGGAGCTCCTGCTGCTGTGGTGTGTAGAAAGGTGCACCCAGATCTGTTTGCTGAGAACATGCTGCTTTGCTGCCTTTTTGACTGCAGGGTGATGATTATCATGGGTCCACCTGCCTGCAACACACAGCTATCCAGGTTGTGGACTGTCCAGGATACCAGGCAAATGTCATCAGCAAGAAATAAGGCTTTAAGGGGGAAAGTGAGAACCTTCTAAAAGGTTTCACGTTGTAACCATAAAAAAAAAAAAAAGAAAAAAAAAAAAAAAAAAAAAAAAGGAAAAAAAGCCAGGTAGCTTTTTTATTATAGCACATCTTAACAAAAAGTTGCAAGCAGATCTAAGTGCAAAGCCAAACCTTGCCTGCTGGTGTCATTTCCCCGAGCACCGTGGGCAGAGGTGCTCTCTGGCGGACAGAAGAAAAAGCTGGTTTGAGACATCTGCTGTATCTTCTTCAGTGAGCTAGGTCCTAATGCGATTTGACGCTAAAAAGCGGAAAAGGGTGCATTTCCTCTGTAGCAACCAGCTAGGTTAGCGGATTTGCGGGAGGGAGGCTGACCCATTAGGCTGCGCATCCAAAGCACCCAAATGGAGACTTGTGGATCTCCTGCTCATCCGAATCCGATCTGAGCGCGGATCCCGGGCTCCGCCTTGGACGTGCCCGCGGGAGCGCCCCAGCCTTGGCCCCTAGTGCTCAAGGCCACTTCTTTCCAAACGCCCCGTGCCCAGAGCTGAGCCAGGACGGTAGACACATCCCCCCGGCGGAAGGGAGCTCCCCTGCCGATCCCGAAAGGTGCTCAGTCAGGGCATAGCTGTCTCCGCACTGCAGCCTCCGCGGGAGCGGCAGGAAAGCTCCGCCTCCGGCCCTTCGGGAGCAGCCTGATAAAGGCAGGTGCGGGCAAGCAGCAGGACCCCAGCTCGAAGCATCTGCCTATGTACAGAGCCTCTGACCCCTCCTTGGCCACCCCGTGCAAAGCGGCACCTGAGCCAGCCGGTGCAGCCGTGGCGACGGTGGTGGGATAGGACCCTCTCCGCTGAACGCACCGGTGTCCCGCGGTCCGCAATCTTCGGCCGCGCCTCTGCGAAGGGACAAGGACCTCGCCCCCAAGGACCTCCGAAGAGGCGGGATTTCTCCGGGAAGGGGAAGCGGGATTTTGCCGTGTGGCTTGGAGATGAGGCAGGTATCTGGAGTGCGGTTCCTCCTGGGGCTGATGGTTCTCCCAGCGGCGTTGGGAGAGAGAAGCTCGGGAAACCATATAAATAGCAGCCAGTCTCAAAGCTTTCCTATCGTCTCTTTCAACTGGGATCACGTCAAGGACCCTTATATCATAACACTCTGGATACTTGTGGCCAGCTTGGCCAAAATCGGTGAGTTTGGAGTTACATATTAATACGTGTCCTCTCCCTTTCCCTTCCCCTTCTCCCACCCAACGTAAATGAAGAAAGCTTATCGTAAGTCCACTGACCCGTTTTCAGGGGGTTTACTGTACTCTGTCCTGATTTCATAACACTGCCCGACGCGGTGCTTAGCAGCGTGATGTTCGCCTGCCCCAGTGGGTTACCTGTTCATTTTCAGTGCCTAGGACTGTGACTTCTGCATCTGATTCTTTGCATAGCCTTGCAATTCCTTGAAACCTTGCATTACTGTTGCTCCCGGGAAAAACTTTTTTACAGAACTGAAACAGAAATCAGACCTTATTTCTTATACAATACCTATTCTAGTTTATGATACGCTGTTCTCCTGATTATGATTAGTAGTTATATTAGCTAGCACCATCAGAAATAAACACTGTAAATTACACATATGACCTTAGCATTCTCTGCTTTGCAGTGCATTGCTGAATTAGTGAAAGAGCATAGTTTCTAGAGAAAGGTAATATGTATTATCAGACCATCTGATGCAGCTGAAAAAATACAAGCTTTAGAGCACATGGAATTTTCTTCAAGAAATTGGAATCAGACTAACTGCTTGCTTTTCATTATCTCCAGTGTAGTTTAAGTGAATTTATATGAATGCTCTAATGCTCATGTTCTGAACTTTGTGACTTTTCCAAAAGCAAACTTATATTAATAACAGTGTTCGTTGAACTAGAAGAGTCACTGTTTAATTGCAATGTATTTTATTTGCTTATGTACAGATGATATTCTAAAGCATTTTGCAGTGATATTTGCATCTTGGGTTTCACTTGCTTAACCATGGATATATAACTAAATATCTTTATCTGAATCACTGTTGGACTAAACTTTGCAAATAGTTTGTGTTCAGGTGGTTGCTGCATTACCTAGATTATGTAGAAATACAGTTTTGGTTTTAATTGAGGTTTTTGGTGAATTATATCAAGTAGAAAGCTGGGGAAACAAGATACAGGAAAAAACAGTGATAATGTTGAGTCACTATAAAATTGTGCTAATTAATACACAGGTTGCTCATTTGAACCTTCTTTCTGAGATACTCTTCTAAATAAATATTTCCCCTCTGTGTTATTAAACTTTTGCTGTTTTGTACATGTGCCACACTTGCATGCAGTAATATTAGTGCTGCACAATCATATCCATGCTGTGTCAGAAAATCAATGAAGTTAACAGGAGAGTTAGATTGAGAGTTATATTTAAATTGCAATAGCCTGGATTAAGATTAGCTTGGACTAAGATGAGCCATTTTACGATGCAGTCCTCTGTATAAACTCTTGATAAAACACTAATTGTTTTTGGAGTTCAGGAGCTGAAAGTTACTCATTCTGTTTTTAAATTCTTTGCACTTCTTTCACAGCTGCACAGAGCATGTCACTTATCAGTAGAAAATATCTATCACCAACTCCATTAACTTTCTTCCCTCAAACTCTCAAGCTTCGTTCTTTCCTCTCTTAACATTGGTAATTGCAACCCTATGCTACTCTGGACATTGTCTCTGAAGAAGCAATGGACAACTGCTGTATTCCACTGAGAGCGTATGAATGCTCTCCCCACCAGTCACAAATAAAATACAGAAAAGCAGAGGTGTACGCTCACTGTTCAACAGCTTATTAATGAAGAAAGCATGAAGGTGTTCATGTAAGTCAATGAGAAAAGGAACTGAAAAAAACAGCTTGTCATCCTTCCATCTGCCTTGGTGTGTCAAGGGTTCTGGAAGGCAGGCCAGAAATCTATCAGAAGATTTTGAATGTCAAAAATCTTATGCTAGATCAGAGAAGCCTTATACATTCAAAAAGCAGACATAAAAACTGAGGAAGAAAATATAGAATATCTGCCCTTGTGTCACTTGCTTTACTACCTGAAGGAGGGCAAAGGTAGTGGAGTCAAAATGCTGGTTTTGCTGTGGGTTTTTCAGCAGGGGAGGAGCTGTTCTTATACATACAACCTCACTTCTCCATGGCTACAGAGGTTGGGAGAGTTATTTTACTGGTGGATGATAGGCAATTGGATTAGCAAAGAGTGTTCTGGGAATTGCAATTCGTAGTTGGGGTTGAAAAGTGCATGAGAATACTTTACCTTCTCTTGCATTAGAATAACCTTAGGGTTTTGTGGTGGATTTTTTTGGTTTTGTTTGTTTTGTTGTGGTTTGGTTTTGTCTTTTTTTTTTGTTTAAAGTTTCAGTTCATGATGTTATATGGCTTGGGGAAATGTGTATTTAATAGGAGATTCTCGTGGATTTTCTGGGATGTTGTGCATGTTGTGTACATTCACAATGAAAATTGGTGCTGACAAAGTATTCTGCAACATGAATTACTGGATGTGAAATCTCATAAGCATCCCTAATACATGAAGAAGTGCCTAAAGTTTTGGGCTTTGTGGGAAGGAAGCTGGGTTTTTTGTGTTGGTATTGCTACAAATGAAACTGAGGAAGAAGAGTCTTCGTACAGTTAGCTTTCATGCCCTATAGGAAATAAATAAATTTGTCTGTGTCTACTATAAAACTTCTGATGTATCTCAGTGTACTGTTTTACACACTATGATTGATTTGATCCTCTTCATTTGAAATGTTCCAACTCTTCATTCTAAGGTAGACAGTATTCCACTTTGGCTAATGTTCTTTATTTCCTCTTTTGATAGGCTTTCTTATCACTACAAGTGAGTATCCTCATGGGATAAGGCCAATAAACTCCTTACATGTGTAAAGCTAAGCCAGAAAAACATCTTATCTACATGAAAAAGGTACATGAGGTACAGCTGAGAACCCTCCTAGTGGACTTCAGGTGTCCACTTCCTGGTACCTCAGTTCTCCAGATGAAACAAGCAATACCAATGAAAAAAACCCAAACACATAAATACATGTACGTACAGATAGTTATTGTTATAGACTAGGGCATTTCCTACAGTAACTATGTTGATAAAGGATGTAATATTTTTAATCAACATACTTGAACAGTTCTAATTTAAGATCAAAGACACATGCACACTGACCAGCCTTGCACATGCTTTCTAGGTTCACTTCGTCATGTGCTTTCCTCCTTTATATGTCTTTTATAGATCACATCTTGAAAATAACATTTTAATAAACAGACATGTAGAAGATACAAAGAGTGTCAGCGAAGTTCACTACAGAAAGAGCCAGAAGTAGGAGGGAGATGAGAAAACAACTTTGTAAGCAAGTAGAAGGAAAGGAATAATCAGCTCAGCGCTAAAAATGGACAAGAAATAAATAGTTTAAACTCTGAATATTGTATACAAGCTTTAATATTTAATTGAATCATGATATTTCTGATATTTTGTCTGTTTAAAAAAAGTATGCTTTTTACTTGGGGGATATCCACTGCATGCTTCTAGACTTGTTCAAAATCCCAGGAGACAGAGAGAGATTATATTTTCATTCGATGTTGGGGAACTTGTAAAATTCCTACTTGTTGTTTAAATCCTTTTGTGTACTATAGCACTTTTCAGAAGGATAGTAAATTGCTTGTCCCAAAATAAAATTTAAAAAGACCTAGAAAGTAGTCTTTCTCTCTTTTTAGCCCCCTGAACTTGTTCGATGTGGAGCAGATAAACAACTTTAAGAAATGGTGGGAGAGTGAGTGACTATGAACAGGAATGAGGAAGGGTACATAGCCTTTTCATTATCTGTGAGTCAAGCCTCTTGCCAACTGTTTTTGTTGGTATAGTTTATGTTGAGCCTAAGAATGTCACAAAAGCTTTTTTTTTTAGTGCCTGTGTAGTTGCACACAAATTCTAAAGGCTTTTATATTAGAAATTTTAAAGTGGGAGTGAAATTTGAATCCAAGGCTGTTGGTAAATCCATCTTCAGGAATGCCACAATGCTTTGGAGGAGGGGGAAGAAGTGATTCAATAACAACGAACAAACACTTAGGAGAAGGCTGGCCTAGTGATATCTCAAAAAGATACTGTGTCAGATGGACTTGTTGAGTCCATCAGCTCTTGAGACCCCAGGAGGACCCGAGCTGTAAAGCACACTATATCTCTAAACTTACAGAGATATGGGTTCCTACAAAAGCTCTAGTTTCTGCATGCCCAGGCCCCTTCATATTGTCTCAAACTACTCTGAGAAAGGAGCTCTTCAGAGTATTTTGTTAACACAAACAATTGCTGTGGAGAATTTTAAGCATGTTAGGGATGGGCTAGGGAAGGAACTGTGAAATGCAGGTCTAACAACCCATCCAATTTAGACTCCTGGGGCAATATTTTCTCTGAAGAAATCAATACCCCTCCCTCCAAAGCAAACTGTCAAAACAAAAGCCCATTTGACTCCCAAGTTTCTCCTCCTGGCATTTTAGCTCTAGTGAAAAGAGTGAATTACTTAGAGAAAGTGATTTAGGGTATTGTTTTAAGAAAAGCAAAAAATGTGAGAATAGCTGTTCTGTTGGCAATTCTTCAGTAAATAACACCTTTAGGAAAAATGTTGAAGGATGTTTAGCAGAACTTTAGTGGAAGTATTTAAGTGAAAATGGAGTCAGAGACTCACATGGTGAGGATACTACCAGACTACCCTGCAAAGGTTGAACTACCAGCCTTGTCATGATTGTAGTGTTTTTTAAAAGCTGCTTTCATTAGCAAGTGATAATATGAAAAAGAACTTTGCATTGTGACTAGGAAGTCTGGACTTGGCTACCTTCTCCCATATCCTGAACAAGACAACAAGGAAAAAATATATCTTTACTTTTATTGTGAACTCAGTAGAAGCTGGAACAGGTTGGCATACTTATAAGGGAGGCATATGCATTTCCTTACTGGGTACGGCCTTTCATTATCCATCTTAAAAACAGTTACATAGAAATGCTATGAATTTGTGCAGACAACTATGTTATATAACTGAGGTGTCTTCATTTTAGTAAGATGTTGTATTTCTCCTTGCAAAGTGCGGTTTAGAATACCTGTAAGCTAGGAATGCTAAGTACTGTAAAATCTCTGCCTTCTAAGGAATTACCTTTTGTATGCAACACTTTAGGCAGCTGAAAAGAACATTTCCGACTTAGAATAATAGCTTAGCATTTCCAATCCTAGGAACAACTGTGTAAGCCATGTCTTTATTAAACTTATGAGCTGTAAATGGATGCCTATTTACACATTTTATTTCCATTTTACTCTTGTACCTTACTCATCCTTTTCCCATCCTTCCTGCCTCTCTGAAACACACATCTGTTTTTCCCCTCTCCCCCTCCAAGTCTTGCAAGTCTCAAGTCTTAATTATTTAGAGTAGGGAAGAAGACACCAGGACAGAGTAATTCGACAAGATTCAGATTACATCCCTTGACGAATAGCAAATGTACAATGGCAACTTGTGTGAATTACATAAGAAAACAATGGCATTTTGAGAATGGCCCTGAATTGAATACAGTTCAGGCATGCATACCTAAGAAAGGATCTCTGCCATCAATTACTTTCAGGCACCTGTGTGCAAAGTGCTCGGCGTTCTCTGTAGAACAATGGAATCCTTTTAATACTGTACTCTTAGGGTTGTTGAGACCATTGATTTACTGTCTTCAGAGCTAAAGCCACTTACTACTAAGAGTGATCTACAACCCTGTGAAGCGACTGTAATTCTGTCATGTGGTAATGCAGCACACCACAGGCCTGCAAGTAATACGTGCAAGCAGCAAACCTTTTCAGGTGTATACAGGTTGTTGAAGTGAAAGGCTTTCTGAAGTCCCCTTTGTTTTAGTGGAGCTTTGTGTGTTAGAGGTGCTTAGCAGGGAAGCTGGTATCAGAAATCCCGAAGTATTATTCAGAGTTATTTTCTTGCTGCCATAAGAAAGTTTCTTTTCCAGTTGTTTTGACTCATATCACCAGAAGTCTATCAAAAGTCAGTTTCAGCACCAATTTGCTTAAAGGAAGACCACCTTTTAATTGCTCTGAAATAGTAGGGTAAAGGATTACTGGTTCATTCTATTCCAAGATGAAATCCAAAGTTGTAGGAGAGTATTTCTTATCTGAATATTCTTTTTGCTCTTTCAGGAAACTGTCTCTGATTTTTCTCATCTCTCAGCAGTAGCGCAGTTAAACTGATGTCCCAAAGAACTAGGGGCTGCAATTATTCTTCAGTTTGCTAACAAGTGGCACCCATTTAAAATTACAGACCATTAAAACAGTCTTGGTAAACTGCAAACGGCTGATTGGCGGTACTGTAATATTTTGATTCCTTCTGTAGAACAGCTTACAGAGTATTCACACCTGTGAAAGGAGTGACTTGATACCCAATTGGCTGCTGTGTAAGCACTGTAAAGTCATAAATACTGAAACTACAGGCTGACAAGGAAGTGCTGACCTAGGTGGAATGCAAGACCTCAACTGGAAACACTTTTAATTAAGGCACGAATATTTAATGTTTATTCATGAAAGAAAAAAACTGGAAGATATTCTGAAAGGCCTATGCAAAAGCAGGGTTTTTAAGTAGATGGATCTGGAAAGTTTTCTCCTTCCAGTAACTGAAAGCAGAAGTCATTCTGGATTCACTAATATGTGCCTAGGTGAGTTCTTCTGCTTTTATCTATGGAAAGAAAAAAATGCCTCAGCCTTTTGTCAATGTCAAATGTTAAAATAGCAGTAGTCAGACACCAAGAAAGAAAATCTTAAAGTAGATTGTATACTGATTTTCAAAAACACATTGTTACAATTTTCTGTTTCAATTACAGTTTTTTTTTTAAAAAAGTGGACAGTGGAAGCTTTATGGATTCATTCACTTCCAAAAATTGGGCTTTGAGGAAAATGTTAAATATTCAGAAACCTGTGAAGTTCTTGAGCTAGTAAGATTTCATAATGAAAATATCCCAGGTGCAAACAGGTTGTAAACTGATGGAGGGAGTTGTCTAAACACAAAACCGATTTTATGGTAACTATTTTGTCATAGTTAAAACATTCTAACTCCTTTATTAAAATGAATATTGTTACATTGATTTGGTGGTATTATAGTATTCCAGGGACTAGATGACATAGGATGATGTCAGATGGCTTTATGTTAGTGTAAGTATATCACTACTAATGGTTGTACTGGAGGCATAGTTGTTATGTGATCTTACATTAAAATAAATATAGTTGTGGAATGGAGTTATTACAATCCTCCTAATCCAGTGGAATAGCAGTATTGATAAATATCTGGATGTAGATTTTCAGGTCTTGACAGCTTTGACATATGCTTAACAAATTCATTTAATAAATGTTGTTTAGTGGTTTAAGCGGTTACAATATTCATGCCAGAGTGAACAAAATAGTGTTTGAATGCTTGCTCTTCTGTTCTGACGCATAGTCTAGAGTTTAAACTGCTATAGGACTTGGTTTGAATTGAGTTGCCAAGTTTTCCACTGAAATAGCTCTCATCCTCAGCTATTCCATCCTACTTAGTTCTAGGGATGACTTTGGGGCAATAGTGAACTGAGGAAAAGTAATCTTTCAAATTGTGTCAGTTAGTGATAAGTGACCGTGTTTAAGGCGTAAGTCAGTGATACACTGCTCCTGTGATGTAACTAACTGATGACTGCGGAGAAATACACAAGAATACATGCATGATGTCCTGCAACACCAGCATAAGTTTGATATTTTGCTGGACACTGGATCTCCTGTAAAGTTTACCGAGTCATAGAATCACAGAATGGTTGAAGTTGGAAGGGACCTCTGGAGATTATCTGGTCCAACTTCCCTGCTCAACTAGTGTGACCTACAACTGCCCAGGATCATGTCCAGTTAGTTTTTGAATATCTCCAAGGATGGAGACTCCACAGCCCTTCTATGCAACCTGTGCGATGAATGTACACTCTATCCCATCATCCAGATCGTTAATGAAATGTTGAACAGGACTGGACCCAGTACTGACCTCTGGGGTACATCACTAGTTACCAGCCTCCAATTACACTTTGCACCCTTGCTCACCACCCTCAGGGCCTGGCCATTCAGCCAGTTTCCAATCCACCTCTCTGTCTGCTCATCCAGCCCTTACAGAAAGAACTTGAGTGGCTATGCGGCTCTTATGGGAGACAGTGTCGAAGGCCTTACTGAAGGCCCAGTAGACACTAGCCACTGCCCTCCCCCGATCTACCAGGTCTGCCATTTAATCATGTAAGTTTACCAGGTGGGTCAAGCATGACTTCCTCTTCTTGAAGCCATGCTGACTACTCCCGAGGAATGTATTGTCCTTCATGCGCCTGGAAATGGTTTCCAAAATTAGTGGTTAAGACCATATAAGTTGTTAATAAGTCCATGGACTGGATGAAATCCAGCCACAGGTCCTGAGGGAGCTGGCAGATGAAGTCGCCAAGCCGCTTTCCATTATATTTGCAAAGTTGTGGCAGTCTGGTGAAGTTACCACTGATTGGAAAAGGGGAAACATAACCCCCATTTTCAAAAAGGGAAAAAAGGATGAGCCAAGGAACTACAGACCAGTTCTATCAGAAATATGTACAGTAGTTCTATCTATCAGATCCTGGTCTTTGGATCAGCAGTGTTCATACACGGATGGAACTTTATCCATGTCCTACCTGGTCAGAGAAAGCAATGTTTCTGAATGCTGTTTTGATTAACTGATACAGTATGAGTTCCATCTATTATTTTAGACAAACCAGGATGAGCTGATATTCTAATAACTAGTATTACTTGATGGGAATGTGCAGTGAGATCTATTAATTGGTAGTACCAAGCTCAAGCAGTAGCTAGCTGATTCAGCAGGAACATGTGTAAACCTGGAGTTGGTGGTTGTAGTGTTCCCTGCTTCCTGGGGAACAGGATGACAGATCTGCTTCCTACAAATCTCTCTTCTGCCCACAGCTGTATGCTAGAAAGCACACTTCTGTAGTCCACCTCTGTAATAGGTAGGTATTACTTCTGGGTCTTCCGTTATACCTGAATTGTAACACTTTGGAATCCTATCTCAGTTTCCCCATTCCTAATGAGAATTTTCTCAAGAAGGCTGCCTTTGTCCACCTAAAAAAAGAACCCCAAAACAAAACCAAAAGGGTAAAAATCCAAACCAACCAACCAAACAAAAGAAACTCAGGCAAAACTATGTGGGTGGATATTCCATCATTACGGTTCTTTCCTCTCCTACAGGAAGGACCAGGAAATTTTCAAGTCCATGATGGTTATGGCTATGGTGGTCTCCTATCACCTCCTTATATGGTGCTTATTTGTCTCCTATCTTCATTTCACTTCACAAAAAATTGTGCAATCTCTGACTCTGAATAGGAGGTCATTTGAACTATTGAACTGATATTTTTGTCAAGATACATTACTGGAGTGTAGATGAAGATATTTTGAGACCAGTTTTCTGTTTAGATTAGTTGAGATGGGTGATCATTAGTGGAGGATAGTGTATTCTTTTTCTAAGTAGAAATATTGCATAAATACTGTGTTTATTCTCATGTTTCTTCATACTTGCTACCATAGATGTGATAGATATTTTTATAGGGAAACAATGAATTTAAGTTGCACACACAGTCTTGCTAGTGTAACAAGCTGAGTAATATAGTCTGCATTTTAAAAAAAATGAATACTTTTGTGCTGATCAGTGCACTGATCAATAATGAAAAAAAGTAGGATAGAAACTACTATGAGAGAAAGGGCAGGATGGAAGCTACAGATGAGAGTGCTATGTTGCACAAAAATGAATAAGATTGTGAGGGAAAAAGAACAGAAATTATGTACATATTTACATTTGGTGTCTAATAAATGAATGTATTAATTCATTTCTTATTTTCTTAATTTCTGTTCTTTTATTATCATAAAGAAGATAAATATTTGATTATCATCAGAGGTTTTCTGTTAACATATTTTCCATTCAATGAAAGGATGTTGTCATAAATTACTGCCTGACAGATTCTATCAATATGTCCATTACTCATAATCTCTTATCATGAATTAGCAATGTAAGATTTTTTTAGACTTTGATCCACAGAGCTTCAAGAGGACAGCTTTTTCCCTTGGGCAATCTCTCCTCAGAGGGACGCATCCAGTGACCCTACATGTTGTGATGTGGAGTACGGTGTATTTTAGAGAATGTTACCTTTTAGAGGTATGAAAAGAACATGCATAGCAAGGCTTAGTTTTTTCCCTGCTAAGAGACATTTCCTAGACAAGATGAATAATCAACATCACTTTGTTCTCTTCAATGTCATGCTAAGTATTCCTTCAAATCAGGGAGCCGCCTTTCTATCTGATCCCAATAATCCTATAAATCTTCATTTTATCTGGGCTTTTTAAAGGTGGATTATATATATGCCAGTTGTTGCATTGTTACTGATGTGTACATGATTATACCTAACAGGTTTAAAAAAAAAAACAGTATGATGCAGCTATCCACAGTTGCAGAGTTTGAAGTGCTTTTTTATTTTAGTTTTTACTTTTTTTTTTTTTACTTCTGTGTTGCACCATCTCTCATGTAGCAAAGTCATATGATTCAAGACAAGAACAGAAGATAGGCTGTAAAACAAGGAAGGTGGTAGCTCATTCAGGCCAGTTAAGTGGTTGTGTAGCATCCATAACAGAGCCTGAAACTTGTATTCTTTAGTGGTGAAAATTTACATTGCTTATGCAGTAAAAGCGTCTGGAAAGAGAAGACTGGCCTTGTTACTTTTTTCTTGATAATATTTAGAAAAAAGGACTGCACTCTTCAAAAATTTTTGTTAGAAATAAAGAACATAGCAAGTTCAGAAATTACACTTTTTTTTTTCTTCACAATGTGACAGGTACGTCATTGGAGTCAGTGAAAGATAAATGCTTTGCAATTTACCTTCCCTCTTCCCCCCACCCCTCAAGTTAATTCAATAAATTTTCAGACATTCTCTGATCTGAGGATGACGTTATTACACTTTATATGAGTCTAAAAAAGGGCCTGTCGCATTTATCATGGAGTTAAGGGGAGCAGCAATTCATTAGTACATGATACATCGATCCTACTTTCAACCTTATGTTCCCTAGCATTTCAGTAACCAGAAGTACTTCTTCTTTTCATGTCTTGAATACTTGTACTGGTATTTGTACATATGATTCATGTACATTTATTTCATGTGTTCATGTACACGTACAGGTATTTCACATGTACATGTACACGTGAAAATGGTAATTAAGTGAAAAGCTAAGTTTTTTTCTTTGAGAAAAAATATTATTTTTAAGCTCTCAATAAAGCATCTTACTACTTCAGCCTTTCCTGAGAAATGGAACATAGTTGACGCTACTAAAAAACAAAGTTTTCAAGGCATGTTCACTTGAATACTGCTGTTTGGTGTTTGAAAGTATGAGGATGTAAAAACAGCAGGAGGAAGTATGAAGTTTCCTTCTGTTTATTGTGATTTAGAAGTAAAGATTAAAACCAGTCCAAGATAAACCTGCCACTGCAGTAGAAACTCAGCTTGTGTAAGGGTATTGAAGCTCTCATGTCAGGAAAGACCTACCCAAAAGTAAGGATGAATGGTCCATAGATACATTTTCCTCTTACTGCCCGGTGTAGCGTGTGTTCTCTGTCACATAATAGAGGATCCCAATGCGTTGGAAGTCAGTAGAACCTGATCTATATGCCCATATCTAATAAATGTTTTATGATTATAGTCAAGTGAAGTAGTACTACGGCCAGCAGTAGCATTCATGCTGTAGTGCCTAAAACAGTATCTGCTCCTGGGGTTGAAAGAAGCCTGGTAAAGAACCTCATACTTTGGGAACTGCTTATCAATTAGGGATATAATGGAAGTACAGATAAATCATCAAGCACATTCAGTTGCTGACAAACTAAACTCTCATAACTGAAATTAAAATAGTAAAATATATCCTGTGTATCATATGACTACTTTGATGCTAGTGAACATGTCAGAAAGTGGAGAATCCACAGACTTCAGGAAAATTGAAACTTGGCTTCTGTCTTCACATTTGTTCATCTGTATCTTTTCTCCCTATCAGTACTAGCAGTATATTCAGGTATGGGATTTCAAGAGAGTAATGGAAAAAACAATATTAGCAAAAAATTATGAAGTTGGGTTGTTCACAATACTTTCTGTTTTAGAACAACAGCAGGACTTACCTACCTGCATTTTTTTAATCTATAGTTGGTTTAAAGCAGTGTCAGTTCAGCTAGGTCTTTCTGTCAGGTTGATGCTTTTCCACTCCAGCATATTTTTTTTTTCTAGAAACTATATTGGCATTTACACGTATATGAAGGTGCTACACTGATCCTTTTCGAATTAAATCCACATATATAATTTTTTTTTCAGTTATAAACTTTCTCTCACTTAACTTTCATTTTTATTCTCACTTAACTCCCTTTACTAGACATGAGCTGGCAATATGCACTCACTCAATCAAAAGAAGTGTGGCCAGGAGATTGAGTGAGGTGATTCTGCCCCTCTACTCTGAGACCTCACCTGGAGTACTGCGTCCAGCTCTAGGGCCCTCAGCAGAGGAAAGACATGGACCTGTTGGAACGGGTCCAGAGAAGGGCCATGAAGACATTCAGAGGGCTGGAGCACCTCTCCTATGAACACAGGCTGAGAGAGTTGGGTGTAGTCAGCCTGGAGAAGAGAAGGCTCTGGGCAGACATTATTGTGGCCTTTCAATACTTAAAGGGGCCTTATAAGAAAGATGGGGGCAGAATTATTAATAGGACCTGTAGGAGTAGGACAAGGGGTAATGGTTTTAAACCAAAAGAGGGTAGATTCAGACTAGACATAAGGAAGAAATTTTTTATGAGGGTGGTGAAACACTGGCACAGGTTGCCCAGAGAGGTAGTAGATTCTCCATCCCTGGAAATGTTCAAGATCAGGTTGGACTGGGCTCTGAGGAACCTGATCTAGTTGAAGATATTCCTGCTCATTGCAAGGGGGTTGGACTAGACAACTTCTAAGGGTCCATTCCAACCAAAATTACTCTACGATCCTATGATTCTGCTGAAGTTTAGCTCATATATATGTGTCAACAGAACACAAAAAGAAGCACTACTGTGCATATATCAAGTGTAACATTTTATCTCTTTCTATGACCATGTGACCCACCTTCTGGACGCAGGGAAGGCTGTGGATGTTGTCTATCTGCACTTTGGTAAGGCCTTTGACACCGTCCCCCAAAGCATTCTCCTGGAGAAGCTGGCGAATCATGGCATAGACAAGTGTACTCTTCGATGGGTTAAAAACTGGCTGGATGGCCATGCCCAGAGAGTTGTGATTAATGGGGTGAAATCCTCTTGGTGGCTGGTCACCAGTGGTGTCCCTCAGGGCTCAGTTTTGGGGCCAGTTTTGTTTAATATCTTTATCNACTGGTGAGGCCTCACCTCGAGTACTGTGTTCAGGTCTGGGCCCCTCTGTACAAGAGGGACATTGAAGTGCTGGAGCGGGTCCAGAGGAGAGCTACCAAGCTGGTGAGGGGTCTGGAGACCAAGCCATATGAGGAGAGGCTGAGGGAACTGGGCATGTTTAGTTTGGAGAAGAGGAGGCTGAGGGGAGACCTCATTGCCCTCTACAACTACCTGAAAAGAGGTTGTAGAGAGGTGGGTGTTGGCCTCTTCTCCCAGGTGAATAATGACAGGACCAGAGGAAATGGTCTGAAGTTGCAGCAGGGGAGGTTTAGATTAGATATTAGGAAGAATTACTTTACTGAAAGAGTGGTCAGGCACTGGAACAGCCTGCCCAGGGAGGTGGTTGAGTCACCATCCCTAGAGGTATTTAAGAAACGTGTAGATCTGTCACTTCAGGGCATGGTCTAGTGACAGAAATTGTAGGGTTTTTTTTTGTGTGTGCATGGCTGGACTCAACCTCAAAGGTCCTTTCCAACCATGAAGATTTGATGATTCTATGATTCATGCTGAATTCTTACTGCTCCCTAAAAATGAATTTTTGCACAGATCTTCTTAGGAATACACGCAAAATCTTTATCCCATGTCAGAAGGGCTCTAACTATACAAAGGATATTTTCCTATATAAAGCAAAGAATCCTGTTTATCATGTTTAGTCTGTGTGTGTGACATTGTGGGACGTTGTTTTTTAGTTAGGAAGAGATTTGTGTCTGGGAACTTCTTTTTTTCTTGAAACAAGCAGTCATCTTCGGTAACTAAAAGGTTTGAGTCGTGAGCTACTTCCAATACAGCTTTAGACAGTTGGGTTTTTCCCTTCCTTTTTCCTTCTTCACTATGGAAAATCAGTTTAAAATAATCTCCTTTGAACTTCCTTTTGCATGCTAGCCTTTCTTATTTTCCCTGTGTATGCACTTCGGAACACAAAGGCGTAACTAAAAAAACAGCTGTCTCATCATCACCTTCCTACCCCATTTTGAACTATCAAGCCTATTTTCCACGTACTGCATTTTGCAGTATAAGGACGTGACTTAAACCACTGTCCTCCCCGCTGTTATCATTGTGTACTTCATCTCTCAAATGAGATAATGAAGGTATGAGAGTTAACATATTACTTAATCAGAGAAGCTGTAAGAACAAAAATCAAAAGCCATGTTAAAGCACATTGAATGACAGCAATATCTCAGACCCATTTGCAAGAAAAAATTAAAGTGATATAAATTAAGCTCCACTTTGCTCTTCTTAAATCTGTGGAAAAATAAGCCATGTACCTGGATTTCTGAGCAAAACTACTTCCTTTATGGGCAGGAGTGAGTCTATTCAGTAAGGAAGCATGTAACATCTTCCGCTCTCTATTGCCTAAGCCAGAAACTCCCAGGCTTGATTGGTCAAAACGATGCTTTCTTAACCTTTTGTGGAACAAATAGACAGAGTAGTGCACAAGTATTGTAACATGAGAATCCATGCCTGTTTCTTTCCCACATACCACCTTGCTCAGGTCCTTACCATGTTCTTTCTGACTAGCACAACTGATATTAAAAGAGCCATTCTGTCGTTAGCTGAAACTCCACAAAGGGAATTGTTTATGGACAAACAGGTGAGTGTCAAGCATCAGCATTCTTATAGAAAAAAAGTTTTTACTTGCTTCTCTATTTCCTGAAAAAGCTTTGGAATCCCAAATCCTTCACTGAGGAGCTTCCACAGTTCTGTAAAAATCTTAGGAAAAGACTCTATCCTTTATCTGTTGTAATTCTGGGCACCTTTTGCAATAGGGAGTGTTTCTCTTAAAAGCGTTTCTCACTTTTTAGTGAAAAATAATCTCATCTAGAAAATCTGAGATTACCAAATTCCTAGAAAATGTAAACAGCATACTTGAGTTTCTGAAGCTACGTACAAGAGTTGTAACCCATCATGAAACTCTTATCAGGCTGCTGGGGTCTTTCCTCCTACAAAAGACTGGCAAAATTTTGAAGCCTTGCAGGGTGTGCAATAGTGTTCACTTTCAGTGGAAACTAGCCAGGTATGTTTTCTTAATTTCTCTCAAATGAAGTTTGTTTTCAGTTTTAAGCAAGAGCTACTTGACATTTGTGGTTTTTATTTTTTTTTTTCTGTCTGTGGGCATCACTGCTAAATATGAATACCCTAATGCTTATTTAATTTACTGCTGTAATCAGGAATACTTCCACTGTAATTCCATGCTATTCCAGTTGTACTAATTAAAATCTTGCCAGGGTGGAATGTAAGGGGGAGGAAGCAAGGCAGTCTACCAAGGCTTGAAAAAACATGCTTTCCTACCCCATGACTTGGAGCAGACTTCATAGCTATTTCCCCTAGCCCTTAGGCTTTAATTATGTCCCTCGTGCCCCTTCTAACAGGCAGCAATCCTTACTGTGCCCTGCAAGAAGCAGTACTGCAGAAGTACAGGAAGTTCCTATAGTAGAATGAAACCTTCAGAGTTTCAACCTACTATTGGGATTCATTATATTATTTTTTTTCTTCATCTTCTTTTTCTTCTTTGTACAGTGGACGTGAACCAAGGAGAAGAACTGGTTCTGTTTTGTGTTCAGGTTTTGGTAATTTTTTATGCAATTTGTCATGACACCAGAACAACCGTTTCCTTATATTACTAGTAATCCATTTCTTTGCAGTTCTTCAGCTGTATGAGCAAATGCCAAAACATTCCAAAGGGAGACCTTTGTTTTAATTCACTTATCATACTAAAGTGAAGGTCAAAAGGAAAAAAGTTTCTAAAATTCAGTGTGAAATGACTTAACTCAGGATTTCTTGGTATTTCTTTATTTAACCCAGTTCTCCCCATCTTAGTGGAAAATTGGTATTTTAAAAATAAAAAATTGCTTTCACTATCTGTCAATAAATTTCAGTGAATTTTTGAAGATAATTTTAACACTGGACCAGTTGTAATGTATACCATTAGTAAAAGTAAATTTTATCTTGTTTTCATGCCCCCATATTATTTTTTAATTTACACTGTAAAATGAGCTGGATTTTTAGACCTCAGGCAATCACTTTAGTCAAAACTACCTTAGTGATGAGAAAATTACTGCTAATTCTACTTAGAGTTATTGCTGAACCTTTAACACTGAATTGGAAGAGGTTATGACCAAAACATACTATTGTTATTCTTTTGTATACAGAGTAGCTCTAGTATGTAATACCCTTCAACTGTGCTTCTTTATATTTATATTCAGTATGGATTATCTTGTACTGACAGCATCCTAAACACAAAAAACTTGCAGTAACCCTTAACTGAGTTTAGTCTGTGAGGAATACTAACTTGAGCAAGATTGTCTTTCAAACTTATTTCTAATATCTTTGCATAGGAAATGAAGCAGTTTTATGACACTTTTGCTGTCCTGTTTTATATCCTCTACTATACTTCAAGGAGTTCCTCATGCGTACTTTGCTCTCATTTTGAAATATTATTTTTGACTGTTCCCATTCTTTCAGTGCCGTTCAGTTCCATAAGGCCCAAATGCTACCACAATTGCAGTGCAGTGGGACTGCTCCTTCAAAAAAGAACTATTTGGCATAATTATGATAAACTGTACCTGACTGTTTAAACTTCATTATGTTCTAAGTGCTATAGAGGTAATAGTTGCTTACTCACACACTTCTTCGAATTTGACTTGGGGCTATCTTGTTATGTTATGACCTATCAACTGGGAACCCTGACCTGTATGTTGGTTGCATTTTTAATTGCTAACATATTTTGTTAATTGTTCACCTACAAAGAACAGCAACCTGAAATCCCCCATTTAATGAGCTCATTACAATGCTGTACACTTTGTGAATGGCGATCGTTACATATGTGACAAATAAAGAAAGCTTTCTTGAGCTGGATAAAACCAAACTCAAACCAGTTCATCTAAACAAGTTAAATATGAAGGACTTTCTGCTTTGCTTAGGAAAAATATATCCAAGATTAAGTATGAGTAGTATTAATAGTCATGTTCATGCAGTATATTTTAAGACAGTACCCAAGGACCTATACCAAAAATAGATTTTACTGCTTGTTACACAATACATGTATATTATATATTTGAGACTTTTCAGATAAAAATAGCTCTAAGATATAAAATATATCTGAGTTTTTTTCAATAAATCTTTACATTTTTGCTAGATTGGTAAAAGCGTAAGGTACTGATTAATAAAACAATTTGTGTCTAAGTAATATTGTTTAGAAGAAATTAGTAAAAGCTTTTTTCCTTAAGGGTTTTGTACCACTTGTATATAAGCAATTCACAATGGCAAAATCAGTTCATAAGACTTGCTAAATACCATTGTTGCAAGGTCCACAGAACAAAATCTAAAGGACTATAAAATATGCTATCAGTCTCCTGACCGGGAAAAAAAACCCTGAGTGCACTTTGTTGATAAAGATTAGAAAGGCAAATACAACAAGTAATAATGATCAGCTTCAGCCATGTTGAGTCTGCTCAAACACTTCCTGACAGACTAGAAAAGCAGTTCCCTAATGCTTTGAATCCTTGCTTCAGCCAAACCGCTCTCAGAAAACAATGGAAGACTTTTTTTTCCCTTGATGTAGGCCTAAAGTCATCTATTAATAAGACAAGGGGTAGACCAGCTACTGGGTGGGTAATGAAAAGACAAAACAAAGAATGAAATTATAAGAAAGTTACTTGTGGAAGTCACTAGGGTTCAGTTTTTCAGACTGGTCTTATGCAGGGTTTTCTTTGTTTATTTTTTTGTTTTAAATTACCCCTGCAAAAAGAGGTGAGGTACCCTACTGAAGGTAGGATACTGAGGTATCCTATCCTTTCTGCTGACACTTTTCTCTAGGAATACATTTCAGTATTCGTGTAGATCTGGTACTAGAAAAAACATCTAATCTTGAGGACTAGGGAAGGGATGAAATACAGTAGTATCAAGGTCAGTTTCTCTCAGGGAACAATGACAAGAATTTCTACGTGAAGCTGCAAATGAGAAGAAGAGAGGTACACATCTGTATGAAGTGAATACAGGATGACGGTAAGTCACCAATGTGATAATGAATCCAGGATGTGGCTGGACTATAGATTGTGATAGGAAATTATTAATGCTGTTGGACCTGGTTCTACTCTGACTCATGCAGAATGCAGTCTGTATTTCTGACGACTCTGAGTCCACAAAGGTGAACTCAGATTGAAACAGACAGAGAGAGCTGAAGTGAAGGCTGAAAATAAGGGGCTTAGTTTAACAAACTAAAGACAAGCAACAAAAAGAGAAGGTTTCTCTCTGTGCTTACATAATAGGAAACGGAGGATTTAGCATTAGGGGAAAAGAACTATTTAAGAAAATCGATATCACTGTTACAAAGGAAAATGGATATAAAATAGCTGTGAAGAAGTTCAGCCTAGCAATCGGAATTAAGTCTCTAACTATGCAATGAGGGCTGCTTGTGTCCATTCACTTAGGCTTAGCTGGAGCGAAAATCATCCAAAAATTGTCTGATCATTAAGTGTCGTGGTGTGATAAGGAGAGTATGGCTACACAACCAAATAGCTCTTCTACTTCTTATTGGTCATAATTAAAATTCCTAGATCCTCTGTGCAGCCTACATAAGCAACTGTAATTAATTGGAAGGTATGCCTATGGCTATGCACGCAAGAAATGCTGCATTTGGTAATGTGGCAAGGGTAGAAAACTTATGCAGTCAAGTCATGAAGGAGATCTTAAAAAACAGATCCAGTACAACTGAGGTCAATGCACAGGGATGCAAAACTGGCACGATGCGTGAAAATGATAGAGAGTTACAGAGACAGAGCAGAAAATGAAAGACATATGAGTATAAAGAAATCAAGTATAGCAAGTGCAGGAAGCTTATTAGAGATCTAGTAGGTGGGCAGGACTGCTGAGAAGTAAAGGGAGCCATAACAAAAGATAAGAGAAATATAAATACAGGAAACTTCATTACACAGGAAATTGGGTCAAAAACCTTCTCTTAGTAGAAGAGTGGAGTAAGTAGAAAGTGGACTTATCAGAAGACCATGCTTTTGAACAAATATATGAAATAGATAGCAATTAACACCAAACACTTAAGGACAAGTAGCAAAATCTCTGGAGAAATTTGCAATTAAAGCTGCAGAAGTATCAAGAAAGTTGCCCATCAGACAAGGTGACTTAAGCATGGAAGAGAGCTACCCTTCCTTAAAGGAAAAAAAAAAAGAAAAGAAAAAGGAAAAAAAGTAAGGAGAAACACAGAAAAAGAGAAAAACAGAAAGAAAAGTCATTATTGTTAAGTAATTTTCTAAACAATTGCAACAGTGAAGTTTCCCAAGGAGCTTGTACTGTTTCAGAAACATTCACTATTAGCCTGGACCAGGTGATGCACAGAATGAAACCAACATACATTGCCCTCAGTATCATGACAGGACACCACATAAAGATCAGTGTTTATATGAGAACATTAGGAAACCAAGAGTTAGATGTAATTTTAAAACAGTGATGGTTCAGCTTCTTTTTCGATATTGGGGAGGTGAGGCTATCTGGATCTCCTATGTATACAGCTTAATGAGAAAAAAATTGTCAAACACTAAGAATCAAAAATAACCTTTTAAAGGAGTTTGCAGATAAACCGGGGAAAAAAAGATGCCCCAGCATCTACACACAGTTCCTACACCATGAATGCTGCAATCTCTGCCCAGGGGCTTGCATGGGCCACATCACACACTTCTACAGAACGGATGCTTCTTTCTTCATATGGCAAACGCAGCTGGTTAGTCTGAGCTGTGATCCACTAACTGGCTGCAACTAACGCATGGAGTTATGGAGCAAGAGAGTGGCCAGGGATGCATTCCTTTTAGGGATGGTGGAAGCAAAATGATCCCTTCTTGAAAATGTATGCTCCATATTATGTTTTAGACAATGCGACCATTCCCTAGTCAGGTAGACCAACACAATCAGAATTTCCAGAGGCCTTTGGACTGCATTACTGCCCAACTACACTTGTCTCATTTAGTTCACAAACTGGTATTCCATTATACTTCGAGCTATAATACAGGCAAGGTAAAGCAAATTATTTTCATGTCTGCTATTGGAATATATTTCAGATTTATGATTTTTTTTTAAGTAATAACATACATCTGCAGAAGAGACTACTGAAAAAAACCCCAACATGCAGAAAGGGTAAAAATAAACAGTTTTTAAACAGAATTCCCCCTCTATAATGCTAAGGAGAACATGAACAGGTAGATAAGATAAGATAAATGAAAATTTCATGCTTGCCAGTCAGAGTCCAACTGCTAGAAGATGTTTAGAAGAAAGATTTTCCTTTTGGGCAGAATATTCTTTTGTGGAATTTATGTCTTCTCTTAAGTAGCTTCTGTGTTGTGCCATTACAGGAATCTGATTATATAGTGCCTTGGAGACATTATTATTTGCATCTCTGTAAAGTAAACGTAAAGAATCCCGAAGAAAAGTTTGCAGCATTTTGCTCTCACTTTGGTCAATGGCAAGGATTCTCACCAGTTACAGAGAATCAAGTTCTGTATCTCAAATTAGAAGCACTCGTGGCTTTATTTAATATGATAACTTTATCTTTATAAATGAAAATTTGAAGTCTGAAGTCTGAAAAATAGACTAATAGCATACTATCAGTGCATATTTGACCCACTAGCAAAAATGCATATGGTAGACTCCACACCTGTCACAAGTAGTGGTAGGAGGAGCTGAGAAATATTTGTAAATTCATATCTATGCTTTCATGGGAACTATGGAAATGATAAGTATGAAAAAAGAGGTTGAAAATCTCTCAATAAAACCTAAATTATTTTGTGATTCCTTGAATTTTATCCAAAGATACATAGAATAGAAACTTCAGCAGAGAATTACTAGCATTATTATAAGTCAGTTCTTGATTTTTCTGATGACATGTTGCATACTGTGAACATACAGTAGGCTTTGTGATTTACTGGGACAGTGATATTATCTGAAAAAATTATTTCAGTGTTTTCAGGGTCTTGATTTTACGCTAACAAAGTTAATGGAAATTAACTTTGGAATTTATTAATGCAAATAAATTTCCATTAACGAAGTTTATGTTTATACTTTGTAGAAAGCTTCTAACTCAGTGATGCTCAGCTTGAATTTAAACACAGCTTACCCACTAGCCAGTCCAACCCACTTTCAAGCCAGGTTTAGCATGTACTGAACGGAAGACATATATTTAACTTCTTCACTAATACTGTGCCTAGACATATGTAGATGAATTCTAAATTATAAATGTTAAAATTTATAGATCACAAGATTGCCCTGTGCACTGTTATTTCTTTTATGTCATAGACTGGCTACAATTTTTCTTTGTTCTTTCCCCTCATTAAAATATATTCATGTACTTTTCATTATCAACAGCAGTGAAAACAGACTTAATTTCACCTCTGGGTCCCTCACAGAGTAATTTAGCTGAGCAGCACTGCATGCTATTCTTCCTGATATTTGTAATTTCTTTCACAACAGAATCCCACTAAACTCCTTGTCCGTTATTGCTGGATTGTATTTACTCCTTAGTCATGTGAAACACCTAGTCATGCTAGACATTTAGAGGTAATTAAAGCTTCCAATTCTACTTTGTCATGGGGACATAATTCATTTTGTGGGACTATTTCTGGATTTCTCCTAAGTAAGTAAAGGCAAACTTTATGAAACGAATGCACTATCATATGTCACTTTGTAACACACCAAGAATGTATTAGGGACGTAACTTCAGGAAAATGAATTGTAAAAAAAAAAAAACAACAAAACAACATTAAGGAGTGAATTTGTAATTAATTTATCAACTCTATCAAATTCTATAAATGTAATAACTACTCATAATGTACAATCTTGATTGAATATATTTCATGTACATAGCCAGGAAAAATAATCAATGTAAGTGCAAATATGAACTAAAACATTAATCTTAGTTACAATTACATTTTAATCTAAAGCTATTTCTCTGAATTTCATCAGTTATGGTATTTTCCTTTTGCATATTTCTATGTTTATAGACACTAGGATTCTGCTAATCATACTGTATACTACCTGCCTGCAGAGTTACCTAGGCAGTTACCCTAAAACAAATACGGTCTGGTGTTCAGATTTTGTTTGGGCCAAATGCAAAAAAGACAAGAGACTTCTCTAGAGCCTTATTTCGTGCAATAACTTTCCCGTCCACAGCCTGCATTCCTAAACTAACAGAGTAGAAGAATTTATTGCTGATGATAGCATTAAAATCAGTCATTTGGATTTAAAGGGAGCACAGATAGATATGATGTAGCTGATTCACTGGGAACATGCAGCTTCTAGAAGACAGTGTTATAGCCAAAATCAGCTTGGCTTCTGGGTACTCACCGGGAGAAATTGGTTTGGGTTGTAAAGGTAAGGATTCTACAAAATATGAATTTTTAGCTGGACATCAGGGTTTTTTTTCCAGATGTCTCGTTCTGAAAAGTCTTCATAGGTTTATTTTAAAATTCTAACTTTAACTTCTTGTAGTCATAGCTTATCTGCAAATTTAAGGAAAAACAGACTTGGGCTAGTAAGACTAGCTCAGCAGCATTCATTTTCAGGGATAAGGAGATAATCCCTACTCTGTGAGGTGATAAATTAGTTGATAATTCACTGACTGAAAATTCAAGGAATCAACAATGATCAGTAGGAAAGACTTTTGAGAAGTTAAATACTACAATTTAACTTGGAATAGTAGCCAGTTTTTCTTTCTTCATTTAATTTCTTCTTTTTTTTTTTTTCCGCAGACCCAAGGGATTTTATTAGAAAGAGAGGAAGCTAATTGTGAAAAACCACAGTGTTTGTTTCTCTGAAGTGTTATTCAGCTATTGATTACATGACACACATGATGCAGAAAACTGGCATGGTTTAGCCAGCTTCACTGAATGCAGTTTGCTTTCATGTTTGATTGCTGTTGTATTAATTCCACTCTGAAGCTCTGTTCTAACATGGCTTAGTTTTCAAGTCTTGTCTACAAACACTTAGAAACATGTACATTCATGCTCATTGTTGGTCTAGGCCGGCTGTTCTCATGTTTTCTATTCTGATGAGGCCATGGAGGTTATGCAACTAGTAGGAAACATCTTATTGTGGTACTACTATAATGATGGGTGATACTTCTAACATTGACTGTGTAGATGCAGCCAAGACGAAGGCAGACAGTTCAGGAATGGGGCCCTTAAAACACTCTAAAATGTAACCAGTAAATGTTTGACTAGGACAAATACTTGACTGGGAGGAAAACCAATGATCTTTCAGTAAAGTAACCTGGTCTAAGATCTTTGCATAGTCATGGGAAAGATTCTTCCACTATACCTTAAAAGGCTGTAATTCTTAATGATGGCTTCTTGTCCAAACTAGTTTTGAGCTAACTTGCATTAGTGTTGTAAAAGTTTCAACGCAGTTCTAGACTGATGGTCAAACAGGAGAAACACAGTGGCTTTTGGTGGAATTTTCTTCCTAAAGTGAAACTCACATTTTCAACACAAAGCTATACAAGTAAAATCCCATTTATTGTGTCAGTATCACAAAGTGCCAGGGTTCAGACCATCTGAGACACATCAATATTTAAGATAAGCTGAAGGAAAAGCTCACAGAAATCCCAAGAAAGTCAATTAGCACACCTATGCTTATTATCAAACACCCTGTAATCTCCTCCTTTTTCATGTTCCAACTTCCTTTGTAGACTTGACTTCTCTCTGCTCTTCTGTTTTTTGGGTTTTTTTTCTTTTTTCTGATACCTAACAAGTGCACTATAAATATATGTTGCCACATACATTTGCTGTCTTACTTGTCTTTCTGTCACCTTGAACAGTATATTTTTTCTGTCTTGGCCTTGCCATCTTTCTGTCTCTTTAGATTCACCATGGCACTCTGTAATTTTCTCTCCCTCTAATTATTGCCTAGTTTAATAGCCTTACCACACCATCCCATTACATGTTTTTCTATAATACGTACCATATACCTTTCATCTTTATTAATGCATTTGACATACTACTGTAAGATACAGATTGTGTGACACTTTATACAAAAGAAAGTAGCCTGGTGCTGAATCATTTCCCATGAATATATCTTTATATGAAAAAGGCACCATTAAAGCCCCCATACCTCCAGAAAGCCTCTGAATTAACTGAAACCCTTACTAGGGAGATTTTGAGGAAAAGGCCCCAAAGGGATCTCCTGTGAATCAGCTTCTGCTGCAGGCTACATTATCATACAATATTCTTCACGAATTTAAAAAGAGTTGTCTTGGTAACTAGTTCTTCTTTGAGTATTCTTCTCTGTCCTGGTTCTGGCGGGGACCGGGTTAATTCTCCCCAGGCTCCGGCAGGGACAGAGGTATTCCATCCCGTGTGAGCCATGCCCAGTCTGGAGCCGGGAGCTGCCGGGGGAGGGGGCGGGAAGTCGCCGCTGGGAGCGGGCGGGGGCGTCCCGGCTCCGGCCGGTGAGCGGTGGTACCGTAACAGTGTTTGTACATTCCTCTGTCAGTGTTGTTGGTGGCGTTTTCTTCTTCCCTTTGCTGTTCTGTTAAACTGCCTTTCTCTCAACCCACGAAGTTTTGCCTTTTTCTGCCGATTCTTCCCGTGTCGGGGGGAAGCTCCAGAGAGCGGCACGTGGTTTTTGTTGCCATCTGAGGCTGAAGCACTACATTCTCCCATCCTCCAATAAACCTGCTAGTACACTGATCATTTTTAAAGACAAATGTTGGGAAGTCAGAGGTGTATTTTTAGATACAGAGATAAAGTCATACATTTCCAGCACTTCTACCATTTCCTTTCAGTCTTGCACTTACTGCTTTGCACAGAACACTGTCTTTCCCTAAACAAATCTTGTTTGGAGAAGATAATCTAATAAAGGAAATAAATGTCACGGAATATTGGTTTCACATAAATTGAAAATAAACCTTTTAATTTTATTTTATAAGTGGATGGGTTCTGATATTGTATGTACCCCATGCGTTCCATGCATGCTTTTATGTCTAATAACAATGAAAGCAGGAAGTTTGTGTGAAGTCAAAAAGCTAACAACAGTTGGTTCTCAAATTGTTTCTCCATTCAAATTCTGACAAATTGTTTTCCTCTTTCCTTGCAGTTTTCCACTTGTCCCACAAAGTCACTTGCATCGTTCCAGAGAGTGCTCTGCTGATTGTTCTTGGTCTCCTCCTTGGTGGCATTGTATGGGCAGCAGACCACATTGCCTCCTTCACCCTTACACCAGATTTATTTTTCTTCTATCTGCTGCCCCCCATTGTTTTGGATGCTGGATATTTTATGCCAAACAGATTGTTCTTTGGAAATCTTGGTTCCATCCTTTTGTATGCTGTCATTGGGACAGTCTGGAATGCTGCTACAACTGGTTTATCTCTCTATGGTGTCTATCAGACAGGAATAATGGGTAAGTTTGATCTGTGAAGGCACAATTGTGAATGCTAGTGTATCCCAGCTGTTAGATGGGTGATACTTTACAATTTAACAACTCTTTTCAGCAGAAAAATCCAGTTTTATTGGGAAAAAATTGTAATACTTTTACTAAATTTAAGAATGATCTGAGAAATCTTCTCTGAAGCAAGCACAAAAGGGACTTGAACCTGTCTCTCTCATATTTCCCTGCTCTAAATGTTTGCATACACTCTCAGGATAAAGCTCAGGATTCATTCTGCTAATGGACATCTGGACAAAAGTACACTCTGAAGGGTTTGTTTCTTTTTACTGTGATAGAAACCTTCAAAGGTATTGTGAAATGGAACTGTCTTCCTTCAGTCAGCTTTAATATTAAGTAAGCAATGGTTGCTGAGTGGGTATGTAGGCATGACACATCTCTATTCTACCTCCTGTGTCTGGAAATTGTAACTGAAGACTTACAGAGCCAAGTAGCAAAGGTAAGACGCACTCTATCTTAGTTATACTACGATATAAGCGCACGGGGCGGCTAGAAGAGGCACAGAACAGCAATTCTTAGTCTTCTCAGCCAGTGTGTCAGGCACACAAGATATGTACTGCCACCTGAAGAATAATAATTCACATTGTATGTGGGTTGCATGTGTTTTGAAACAGACATCCTATCTATGCTTTTTTAGCGTCTGTACTGAAGAAGCTCAAGAGCAATTCTAGGACAAAATTCTCTTAGGTTAGTGAGTTCTACAAAATACTTACAGGGCACATCTGGGTGCTGCTGAGAACAGCACAGGTACAGTGTGCTGCTGTGCCTGTGCACTCTGGCCATTTGTTCTTGGTGACCAGTGCTGAGACCTTGGATTGAATGAGTGGCTCCAAGACTGCTAGGGGTATGTTGTGTTGTACAAAAGGCTCAACAGCCAGTCATGGACCTGTTCTCTAACCACAGTGGTGCAAAGTTGACTCAAGAGAAATTTACCGCAGACTTCCTTTTCAGTCCAGATAAAAAGAGTGCCTCAAATGTCAGAAGTTGCAGATGTTGCAGAGAACACTTTTGTGATGAAGAATGAAACTATTAGCTGATTATTGCAGAAGATAACATAGTAGAGTTTTCCAGACTCAAAACTTACTCTCATGGTCCAGCACAGGGAAGTAGCAGAATTTGGAGCTAGATTCTTTGAAACTGAGCATAAGATTGGGATATCTCTTCCATACATTTTAAGGGAAACCTGTGTTGTCCTTTGAAAATCTCAGTCTGAAAGAAAGAGACCACAGACTTGTTCATATGAAACTCATATTACATAACTGCAGATGTTTGTAATATAGGCATCTATGATGGACTGTCATGGTTTAACCGCAGCTGACAAGTAAGCACCATGCAGGCACTCCCTCACTCCTCCCATGGCGGGACTGGGGGGAGAGTCAGAAGAGTAAAATTGAGAAAACTCATGAGTTGAGATAAAGCAAAACCCGCGCATGCAAGCAAAGCAAAACAAGGAATTCATTTACTACTTCTACAGGCCAGTCAGTCTCACCTCTGTGCCCGGCAAGATCATGGAGCACATCCTCCTGGAATCTCTGCTAAGGCACATGGAAAATGAGGAGGTGATTGGTGACAGCCAACATGGCTTCACCAAGGGCAAGTCATGCCTGACAAATTTGGTGGCCTTCTACGATGGTACTACAGCATTGGTAGATAAGGGGAGATGAACAGACGTCATTTACCTGGACTTATGCAAAGCCGTTTCACACTGTCCCACATGACATCCTGGTCTCTAAATTGGAAAGGCATGGATTTGATGGGTGGACCACTCAGTGGATAAGGAACTGGCTAGATGGCTGCACTCAAAGGGTCGCCGTCAACGGCTCAATGTCCAAGTGTAAACCAGTGATGAGTGGCGTTCCTCAGGGGTCAGTACTGGGACCAGTACTGTTTAACATCCTTGTCGGTGACATGGACAGTGGGATTGAGTCCATCCTCAGCAAGTTTGCTGATGACACCAAGCTGTGTGGTGTGGTCAACACACTGGAGGGAAGGGATGCCATCCAGAGGGACCTGGACAGGCTTGAGAGGTGGGCCTGTGCAAACCTCATGAAGTTCACCCAGGCCAAGTGCAAGGTCCTGCATCTGGGACATGGCAATCCCAGGCACAAATACAGGCTGGGCAGAGAATGGCTTGAGAGCAGCCCTGAGGAGAAGGACTTGGGGCTGTTGGTGAATAAGCAGCTCAACATGAGTAGGCAATGCGCACTCACAGCCCAGAAAGCCAACCACATCCTGGGCTGCATCAAAAGAAGCATGGCCAGCAGGTCAAGGGAGGTGATTCTACCCCTCTACTTCACTCTCATGACACCCCACCTGGAGACCGTGTCCAGCTTTGGAGTCCTTAGCACAGGAGAGACATGGATCTGTTGGAATGGGTCCAGAGGAGGGCCACAAAAACCATCAGAGGGATGGAGCACCTCTCCTATGAAGACAGGCTGAGCGAGTTGGGGCCATTCAGCCAGGAGAAGAGAAGGCTCTGAGGAGACCTTATAGCAGCCTTCCAATACCTAAAGGGGGCCTATAGGAGAGATGGGGAGGGACTCTTGATCAGGGAATGTAATGATAGCATGAGGGGTAATGGTTTTAAACTGAAAGAGGGGAGGTTTAGATTAGATATCAGGAAGAAATTGTTTACTGTGAGGGTGGTGAGGCACTGGAACAGGTTGCCCAGAGAAGTTGTGGATGCCCCAAGAAGCATTCAAGGCCAGGCTGGATGGAGCTTTGACCAACCTACTTCCCATTGGCAGGCAGCTGTTCAGCCATCTCCTGGAAAGCAGGGCTCCATCACACGTAACTGTTACTTGGGAAGACAAACACCATCACTCCAAGCGTCCTCCTCCTTCTTCTTCTTCCCCCAGCTTTATATGCTGAGCATGACATCACATGCTATAGGATATTCCTTTGGTCAGTTGGGGTCAGTTGTCCCAGCTGTGTCCCCTCCCAGCTTCTTGTTTTATAAGTAACAATTTTTCTTTAGAAGATGCAAAGGTGACAGCTCAGATGCAGACACTATTGACTTTTATAGGAAGTTACGATGTTTTATGTGCTTTCAGCCTGTAGGCACAATATATTGCATCCACAATCTCACATTTATAGTTAAACACAGGTTTTCAGGAACAAAAAAGATGACAAAAGGATATTGCTATTGCAACTGATTGGACAAGGATTTCTTTCTTTAAATATCCAAGCTGCTTAGAACAATTTCTAAGTAAAAAATCTGACGAAAAATATTTTATTAACATCCTGTTCTGGGAAATACAATGAATGATAATTACTTTAAAAAATATGTTGATAAAAATCATTAAAGTGAAAGCATTGACCTCTTTATGACATGTGAAATGGAAAAGCCAAGTGTTTTTCCAAAAATTTTTTTTAAGTGAAAAATCTATTTATCCCTTGCTCTCCTCTTGCTCTTCAATCCATAAACAATTCTCAACTAACTGTAAAAGCTGGATTTGATGGCTTCATGTTTTGCTTCATCATTATTCAAATCTTTCAGTGACAGCATATACTAGAACTCTGAGCTTACATTTAAACAGGAGAATCAACCCCTACCACAGGTCACAGCTAAAGCTCTACAAGCTAAAAATAGGGACATTAACAAAGGCAAACAATAAACTGACGTGCCTACTGAATTTAAATGTTTAGAATGAGCATCAATTGGTATACTGTGGGGACCTGTATTTACTATCAAGACGTATTATAACCTACTAGAGTTCTAATTTCAGCTATGGAAAAGGCCAGAGAAGCCTGTCCCCGATTCAAACTATGTCATTCTCCAGTAAAGCTAAGTAGGACTTTAAAATATCCACATGACACATACTTACTAATCCACTAAATACATTGTGTTGACCTCCAAGATGTCAGCAAGATCTAGCACCACACTTTGTGAAAAGCCTTGCTGTTGTTACTCGCTGAAGGTAGGAGAATGCTGAGTTATTCTATTTCTAGAAGAGTTCATAGCAGCCCCTGGTTGAAATTCTATGGCATATAATTGTTTCTACCCCACTTTTTCTACAATTGGAGTGAATAATGCTAAAAGTAATATCATTAAAATGTAGGAATGTAAATCCCATACAGACTAAGATGAACGAAAACAAATTACTTACAACTTTACCACTGAATGGCTTGTAGTACTGTCCATCAATATGAGTGCATAATCCAAATTGGATTACATAGATTTCCTAATAAATAAACATAAAAGCAGCTCTTTGTATTCAATATCCTTATATATATTATAATTTGCAGAAGAAAAAGAGAGAAGGTGATTATAACAAAGAAATCCTTCTTTAGAAGTGAAATTAAAAGATCAGCACCTTAACTAACAGCCATACCAGTCTGTTTTCACTGAATAGGAAGAAATATCTTATCCTAAATCTTCCTGGCTGATTGCACCTAACTGTCCACCATTTGCTTGAGAACTAACACATGCAGCACTTCTCTGTGGAATAATTGTGGTTGTAACTAATGCTTAGAACTTCCTGTACAATCTAGGTCATAGCGACAACACGCTGAGTGTGTGTAGAACTCTTAAACTGGTCCCAGCAAATTTACCTTGCTCAGCTGTTACTGCTGGCAGCTAGTCACTCCCGAATCTAGTGAGCTGGAAGAAGCAATGGTCATGTATCACTTGGAAATAACTTGCATTATTAGTCTATATAAAAGTCTGATTTAGAAACCCCATGCCTCTTGGCACTGCTTTGTAGGAATTATAGATGTGTCCTAACCTTTCCATAAATATTTGCTCACTAGCTTTGCAAGTCTTCAAGGAATGTACCAATGATTATAATTGGTAACATATAAAAAAGATAAGCAATCTCAGTGAGCCAATTTATTTTAAAAGCTTATGTTCTATTGTACCCTAGTATCCGATAGTTATTGTCATTGTTCTCTCCTTAAGCATGGCAGAGAAGGACAGCATTTGATGGAACCATTATTTCGGTTCAGGTTCAAGGCTGTTCTCAGAATTTTTGGCACAGACTTCAGCTCACTGCTTCAACCCCTCTCTCACACTGAAATGGATAGATTCAGTCCTCATTCACAGCCCAATATGTCCAAGAGTGAACAAGACTATTTCTCTTTTTGAAAATATAAAGTAGTTATATGTCTATGCAAACTATGAATTTCGGTTTTCAGGGCCTTACCAAGGTCCCTATAAACTGTGTGGAGAACACTGTAGATGCTCTGATTGGCAGACAGCAGCTAAGAGAATATGTACTTCTGCAGCTCCCCCAGATTATTGGCCATTGACATGTACAACAGGGTGTCGTCTACTTCTATCCCATATAAGTGTCCTTCTCTTAAGTAAATATGCCCATGCCATTTTCTATCAAAAATATTTGCAATCTAGTTTCTGTTTCAATTACCTTCCAAGCACTAAACATTCTGAATTTGAAAAACTATCTTGTAAGAGCTCTTGCTAGAGGAGTGGCCATGTTCTGGAAGTACCTTACAGGCAATATTGATCCTTTGGCTACGGCTGCTGACTGTCATTGTCTGACTCACACTTCCAAATCATTTAATCAGATGGATTTCTCTCTCACCTGTAGAAATCATGCCTCATACAACTGTCTATTGATTTTGGGCATGGGCACTGCGTTCTAAAGAATGAACTCTCAACATATTCCTCCTTTGCTTTTTCTCATGTAATGTTGGGCTTCATCACATTTTAGTGAACCTTGCTTCCTCCTCCATCCATTAATGAACACAAAGGGAACTTTGTTCTCTACCCTTTCAAAAATCTGTTCCCCAGAAAAAGTGACTGGGACACCACTCTTCATTGCATGAAGAGGGTAAATCTTGCAAGATATTTAGGAAGCTGAGCAAAGCAATCTTTGTGTCTCTCCCTTTTCTGTTACTTTTAAAATGATAGTGATGCTTGTCTCAGTCTGTTTGCATAACTGAAAAAAAAAATCTTAATAACAAAAAGATTTAAAAATGTAAATAAATACTGGGTTAGTTTGTCACCAGAGTTTTGTAGTTCTAAAACTTTTGAAATCATTGCCAAAATTCCTAAGGGGCTACAACACAAGTATGTTGAGGTAGATTTTAGGCCTTCATCTCTTTTTATGGTCCACTTGGGAACAATTTAACAGTGTCCTCATGAATCATAATTTGGGAATAAGTGGCTTAACTGCACCTATCACTGAATGTCTACTTGAATAAGGAGGCCACAAGTGTTGTTTAACTGCACTGAGTGCAGTTAAGCCCCACTGTAGCAGTTCCTAGTGACCAAGAGTCAAATTTTGCCTGTGGCATGAAGTATTTTGGAGCATTTACTTCAGGAGTACTGGTATATTCCTCTTACCACCTTGTCAGTTCTCATTTATCCTGAGACAATTTACCCAAGTTAGATAAACCATACTACACACAAATACAAAACCAGTTTTGATCTGGAAATACTTATCTCAAATGCCTTGCTGTAAGAACAGGACTGTACTGCTCCCAGAATCAACTTTGATCCACATGGGCCCTTCTAGATCCAACAAACCTTGCAGGATACAAGATGACACAATGCAGAACTTGTTAAGTAGTTTCTGTGCCATGCTTTCCAGTTGATGTCTTAGGATCCCTATTTTCAAGGATTTTGCATTATCTCCAATATCACAGTCTGACATTAGTATAGATAATACAGAGCTGACTCTGCTTATAGTTCGTTTGCTTTGCTTTTGAAGGCCAACTGAAAGCTGGACTGCTGGACTTCCTCCTGTTTGGCAGCTTAATTGCTGCTGTGGATCCTGTAGCTGTTCTGGCAGTGTTTGAAGAAGTCCATGTCAATGAAGTTCTATTCATCATTGTTTTTGGAGAATCACTTCTGAATGATGCTGTAACTGTGGTAAGTAAATAATATATCCCAAAGTCACACAGACTCTGGAGGGTTTCCTCTGAAGTTTATTTTCCGCTTAAGTGAATTACTGTATCAACTGTGCGTGTCTACTCATGGGCTAGTGTAGCATAGCTCACAGTGTTCTCTGTCTTGCTTACAAACAAAGATTAAATGTTTGAGCATGAAAGCTACTTGGAGCCCATAAGTCACACAAAAATATACAGTCCTGGGTTGGATGAGCACTGGCATGGATGAAGGTTCAAGTGTGTATGTTTTATTTGCCTTTGCTGTTGAAGTATGGCTTTCATGACTTACTGGAATTAGTTCCAGGGATTTTAAGCCTTTCTTTGCTGTTGTTTTTTAATGCACATACTCTTTTCCGCATATTTCCATTATGCCCATAATTTATGTGCATACCTTAGATATACAGACAGTGAGAGAATAAGAGTACTCGCCAAAGTGCTTATACCTGTTCCCTCTCTTTTAGTTCAATCAGATGTTTATCAAACAGATATAAAACAAAAACCCGGTTTGGGAAAAACTGTGGGACATTTTAGAAAGTTTCCGACTTGGTTTGGGTTTTTTTGCTAATGTTAATTTCTGGGTTGTTTTTTTTTTTTCATTTAGAAAGAAAAGAAAAACTTAATAGACTTTGCTGGACTTAGAACAATCACAGATTTCTACTGATGTTTTAATTTTGATTGAAACACTCTTTCTTTTCATGCAAGATTTTTCTCAGAATAGAATAGTCAGTAGTTTTGTAGTACAGTGCTAATGGGCAGGGACACAGAAGTCCTCTGGCAGGAAGATGATATGCAACTGAGTTGCTATAGAGCTTCAGTTATCTTCCTGGATCATCTGTTCCTGCTCCTGCGTATCTCCAAAGGAGGGTAAGACATGTTCACAAAGCTCAATGACTAAATTTTTTGTAACCTAGGCAGCAAGGCACTACGAGGTCACTGGCAGCAGCCTAACTGAAAATGCCATTTAGGGCCTCCAGAGAAACCTAATTGCCCTTAGATATTAGTCTCATTAGGACTTTTGAGGTATTACCAGAAACAAATATTAAAATAAAACCTTGATGAACTCAAGGATCGACTTGAGTTGATCCTACTGGCTTTCAGAAGGAAAGTAGTTTTTTTTACTGTGAAATGAATACAAGAACTCGCTTTACAAATAAAAGAAAGTTTGACTGTTTGAAGAAAATCCAGAAGAGAAGAGTAAGCATGATCAAGAGTCAGAAAGTAGAGCCTATGAGAAAGTTTGAAACAGCTGGAGTTCTCACCTTGAAAAAGAAAGAGTGGAGGACAGATGAAAGTGGATGATGTAGTACTCTCTAAATGTAAATCTGTCGAAAACAACTGTTACAGAACAAAGTAACCTGTATGCCATGACTGGGGTAAACATGATAAGAATTAACCAGCTTAGCTGCAACACAGAAAGCTGAGAAAGCCTCCAGCTCTCCTTCATTACTGGAGGAATTAAGAATAGATTAGACAGGCATGTGTCAAGAATGAGGCTCATACAAACCTCCTTAGGCAGGGGTATGAATAAGATGAATTCTTTACTTTCAGCACTGTCACTGTTAGGTAGTTATTTTAAAAGCTTTAGTACAATTATTATAATTTATTCTCTTTTATGTTCAACTTATTTTACGTATGTTCAACCTATTCCAATCCAATATCTTGTTATTAGCATATTATTATTAGCATATTATTAAGTATCTTATTTATCTTATACAGACAATTAAATAAATCTGCCAAATACCTGGATTTTAGAGTAAGAAGTGCTTTAGAAAAAACATCTATATATACCAATCCTTCTTATAGACATCATATTGAAATAAGAAAAAAAAGTTGCTTTTTTAAGACTTTTGTTTCTTCTTGCTCCACTGCATTTCTTCCATTTGAAAAATTCAAAAATCTGCAAAATCTTCTCCCTCCACATAGAATTTCCCTCAGTCATATATAATTTCAGAATTCATACTGTTGGGGCCCATAATGAGACTATTTTAATAGGCTTAATTCAGGAGCAAATATTAAGTTAGTCTACTTTTCTTTTCAGGTGCTGTACAATGTGTTTGAATCTTTTGTTACAATGGGTCCAGCGAATGTGACGGGGATTGAATGTGTCAAAGGCATAGGTGCGTAGAATTGAATTCTGTATCACACCATTGTTATATATATGCAGACTTTTAAACAAAATATTATGATTATGCTATCAGTAACTGTTATCTTTCAGCCCTTTCCCTTGTCACTCATTCCCACGCTCCTGTGGCATAGACAAACAACTTAAGAAAATAACTAAGTTAATATTCCTGAGTATTTGGGAAACTTAATCATGTATGTTTTCTTCTGAGGAGGCTCAACAGATGTGGAGTTCAGTTGTTAAGACCACCAAACTTGACAGCTCTGCATATTTTCTTTGTATTTTATAACATGTCCTTAGTTTCTGCCTATGCTTTCCCTGCATTCCAGGAAAGTTGAGATTGCATATGGGCATTCTTACTCCTTATCACTGATTGCCATCAAGTAATGTTTGCCAGTGACAATTAAGAAATGTTATTTACCTAAAAATTTAGTCACTATTTCCCATTCCAAGCATGACATGATACTACATTATCTTATGAATCAAGGTTTTACCAGTGACTTTGGTATATTCTACAACATGCTTTTGGAAAAGGATTTGTTTACAGAACATGTGAAAAAAATTGTTCAATAGTGAGTTTTGAATAAGCCCAAAATGCTGAGGCTTAACAGAAAGTAACCTTCTTTTTTTTCTACAGAATGCTGCGTTCGCATACCAAGTGGTCCAAAGCAATTCATCTTGTTGCATTTTAGAAATAATTTTTGACATGTCCTCCAAAATTTTATCGGATTTGCTGGCCATACAATAGAAGAGGACTAGTTCAAACCATTATATTTCTACCATTTAAATTGTGTTTGGTTTTGTTTTTCAGTGTCATTCTTTGTGGTGAGCGTGGGGGGGACACTGGTTGGCATTTTCTTTGCATTCCTGCTCTCATTGGTCAGTCGTTTCACCAAGCACGTGAGAATCATTGAACCGGGATTTGTGTTTATCATTTCCTACCTGTCCTACCTCACAGCAGAGATGCTTTCTCTTTCCGCTATCCTTGCGTAAGTCCCTTTTTATTACTGCCTGTGAAGGGGCTGAGAAAGGAATATGGTTTTTAAAAACATTGCAAAGAAAGAACTAAATTACATAGGACAGCTATAGAATATGACACTCATGAAACTTATGCTGACTATTACTATCTTCACACTGCAGTAGATTATAGTTTGCAAATACTGTCATTCAGCCTTGAAAAGGAATGCAAGTTTTCCAGTATCTGCTGTGCAACATGAGAACTTCCTTTGCAAAATACAGACTTGACTCTTTCCTCTTTGTGATTAATACTTCAATAACTAACCGTTGTCCATTTGTATTGACATCTTTCCCTATAATTTGTAATTAAAACAATATTTTTCTAAGGCATTATGTGAATGTCCATTATTTGCTGCTCTCACTGTCTTGACTAGCCTGTTAAGGTTTGCCTGGATCTTGCCTGTTTTGGCTCTGTGGTCTTTCCTCTTTCAGTATCCACTGATTCCTGACATATCTTTCTTCTCTGTTTTGCTTGTTATGTTTGTAGATGCTACAGTGAGTATATTCAAGATCTGAAAATTTTGCTGCAAACAGATCATTAGTTTAAGATTATCTCTAATGTAAACAAGATTTAAAATTTTGCATGTAAAGCAGTACAGTAATCTGAAGAGAATTAAGGTTTGTTACGATCTAATTAAATGCTGTCTTCAGACCTCTTGTGATCAGCTCAGGATGAATGTTTGACATGTGCTTTTTACCTAGATTAGACTCCACAATGACTTCTGAGTGTATTTTTTCTTAGGCATTAATGGTGGGGTTTTATCACTGTGTGACAGACAGATGGAAATAATATTAAATATTACAACAAATGTTTTCTGAACAATTGCTTCTTTTTTTTTCTAGGATAACTTTCTGTGGCATCTGCTGTCAGAAATATGTCAAGGCTAACATCTCTGAACAGTCTTGTACAACTGTAAGATATACCATGAAAATGATGGCCAGTGGAGCAGAAACTATTATCTTCATGTTCCTGGGAATTTCAGCTGTAAATCCAGCTATCTGGACTTGGAATACAGCTTTTATTCTGTTGACTCTGGTCTTCATCTCAGTATATAGAGTTATTGGTAAGGGGTTGATCTTCTTCCTGTCCTTGCATTGTATTGTTGATGCAATCACATATTCTTTTGAAAAAAAAAAATATTAAAAGATATTTTGAGTTCTATATTTGTTCCTTTTAAACTATTCCATTTATTTCGGTTGAATTTATGGTTGGTTTGGGGTTAGGAGGGTAGATCTCTACAGTAAGCTTCATCACATGCTGAAAATACAGTAGGATTTCACTTTTGATGACATGTGAGGATATGACTAGCCCAGCAGTTAACATGAATCGCCCAGTTGCTAACCTCTGTTGACCCAGCACGTGGTATTGGCAAAATCTTCCAGTGAAATGGACCTTGTTTTTTAACTTGCAGCCTAACAAAAGATGTGAGTCCTGTCAGCTATATCCTTCTTTCAGCTCTTTCAATTTGGTAATAAAGAGATTGTCTTAAGCTAATTTTACAGTTGACTTCAGCTTTGAGACACACAGTGATGTAAGACTATATATAATTACACCACAGGTTCTCTGGCTTAAGAAATAATTCTCAGGGGCTGGTGAAAAACTGAGTAAATAAGACTGTGGCCTGTAGGGATTACCTACTGTCAATTTACTGTGTTGATGTAAGTTTGCAAACATGTCAAAATACCAATGACAATTTGCCCAAATCTGTTGTTCTACTATTTAATCACTGTTTTGTGAAACAGAAAAGGGGCTAACCACAAAAAAAGCACAGAATGAAGTACTTCTAGAGAGTAACACATAGTGTTTTGCTGTATCTACTTAAATCTGGGAATAAATTGAACAGGTTTATTTGCCTGTTTGTCTTGAATCAAATTCAAATAAAAGGCAACACATCTATCTAGCTGGCAGTTTTCCCCGACTCAGTAATTCTGTCTAGAGATTCCTGGGTTGAATGAACGGCCTAGCCCCATGTCTTCCTTCCTAAATAGTCTGTAGCCACCTCTCAGTAACCACTGATGTGTGTGAGGTGTTTAAACAAGTTTTCAGTATTTTGACTTTGTCACTTGTTGTATTCCTGGAATGAGTGGTTAACAATGCTGTAACAAGTGTAATCAATAAGTAAATACTAAATATTCAGCAATAATAATATGCATCCATTAAAGTCATTGAGCTTAGAAATTGATTAATTACTAAAGACCTGACGATATTGGGCCTTATGTAATTGCAGCTCTCATACCCTTGGAGGAGTCAGAGCGGTGGCATGAATTAATTTTCAAGGTCCCCTCCACCAGAGGCCTGTATATACAAGACACTCTTCCCTCTGCCCAAGTTCGAAGTTCTCCAAAAAGAGAAATATCTCTTTTGTACTGGTTAGCAGTCCTGGCCTGCTGAGTGGGACACACATGCTGCACCACTCTCAGAAGTGTTGAAGCTGTTTTCCTTCTCTGGGAGACATTGTGATTTCTAGAGCTTTAGTTCTCCTGCAGCAGGGAGCATCTCACCTGAAGACAGTATTAGCATAGCAACACAACCCTTCCTAAGACAGTGGCATAAATGTCATTTTTAGTGATTTGTAAAGAGTACCACACTTACTCCTTAAATCAACACTGTTTCAACACGTTTCTCTTCCTATTAAAAGGCTCTGTGCATATCACTGACTATGGTGCTAGAAATTCTATTATTTGTCAATGGAGAATTTCAAAGGTCAGTACAGCAGAATTTCACCTGTGGTGCCTATGTCAGAGGGCAGCACTCTGAGAAGAGCTGCTGGCTCAGAGAAGCTTCATCTAATTCCTTTGGCTAAAGATAAAGGGTAAGGTACCAAGTGGGTCTGCCCTCCTTGGCAGTGTAGAATGTGGAGGGAGAAGTAGATGGTGTAAAGGATTTTTACGAAAGCAGACTGGTGGTACTGTTCCTGTTACGCACGGTTGGGATATTGACGTTTCATAAGAGTATTTCTAGACATGCTGGCATTTGTTTTTTATAGGTGTGGTTTTACAGACATGGATTCTTAACCACTACAGAATGGTCCAGTTGGAGATAATAGACCAGGTGGTGATGTCATATGGTGGACTACGTGGAGCGGTTGCTTTTGCTCTGGTCGTACTTCTGGATGGCAACAAAGTGGAAGAGAAAAACCTGTTTGTCAGCACAACTATCATTGTTGTGTTTTTCACTGTTATTTTCCAGGTAATTCAACTTCTTATGCATGCTTCTTGCAAGGAGAAGGAGTCCCCCAAAAGTACCGACTGCTTAAAGCAGTTCTCAGCTGAAGGTTGCATATTGTTTCACTGAACTGAAAGCATAATTGAATTTGTAATTTTAGTAACAAAGATCCCATTTTATGTTTTCATATGGCACCACAAGGGACAAAACACAATTTCGTCTGTGCTAAAAAATGTTCAGTCTTAGCCGCTTGGTATTAATAGCACTCAAGTTAATATCAGGTTAACATCCTTCACTTCATGTGAATAACTATAGGGAACAGTCCTTTTTATAGGCAAATACAGTCATTAAGCTGATCCACCTGAGCCTAAGTCCTTGTTTTAAAAGATAACAGTAAGCAGTGGGACAAGAAAGTATGTAGAATCCAAACAAAATAGCACTTTCTGGATTACAAAAACAACATTAATTAAATTGGAGTATATACCAGTATATATCAGCTTGGAATTTTTTCTCAAATTTATTATAGAAAGTTTAACTGTGGTCACAAACAAAAATATGTGCAGAAAACAGCACATTCAATGCTACAGGAAACACTTTAACACCTCCACTACCATATTTTTCTTATAGGAGATGTATTTTTCCAGTGGTTGGTGTCTTTTCAAACCTTTGTAACAGAAGCAGAGGGTATTACATTATTTTATTTTCTAAAGGGGACAGAGATCAACTGAGGAACTATGAGAACCACCACATAGCACAGAAAAATGCTCTATTTCTCTTTAACAACCAGCAGCTGGAGGAAAGCCTAAGATAATTCCTATGTATTTAGTATCATGCTTCAATCCTTAGGGACTGACTATCAAGCCTCTGGTACAGTGGCTGAAAGTGAAGAAAACTGAACACAGAGAGCCAAAACTGAATGAGAAACTTCATGGGAGGGTAAGATATTTTTAAACAAAACTATGGTGTCTTTTTGATTTTTACAGAGTGCCTTAAGAAGAAAAAAAAAATAGAGAAAATTTATTTTTGAAAGGGAAAGGGGAATCAAATTTCGAATGCATAATCCTTCAAACATTTTAAAAGTAGGCTGTAGTTTATCTTTGAGTTGAGTCCTGTGAGGGAATACGCAACTGAAGGTTCTGGTCTTTCACTTGAGAATTCAGTGGGGCTGACAGTACTGGGGAAACAGCACGACTGGAATATGCTTCTTCCTCTTCATCTAAAAGAGGAGGACATTTGATTGAAGATCGCTAGGGCAAAGTGTGTGGAAGTTTATTTTTCCTTCTTAAATATTGTTTTTTTGTGGATAAGATATGAAAGCAGGCTTTGTAGCCTCCATATTACGTAGAAAGGTAGTCTGCTGCCCAGTGCAAATGTTACTTATATACTGAAGTTCCAGGTTAATGTTGATAGTTTTAGTTCAGTGTGAATGCTGTCTATGCGCCTGCATTTCTTTAACCTTTTAAAAGATTTTGAAACATGATCTCTTCCAATTCAGTTTCACACAACATTATAAAGTTTTTACTCAATAAAAGAAAACACACATTTTCAATACAAATATAGGTTAAAGGACAGAAGCCTGTAAGACATCATTCATGGCCTTCTTTAATTCATAAGCTTTTCACAGGTATCCTGCACTGAGTATTTTAACATATTCTTGTATGAGCTTCTCATCTTTTCTGTTCACATTGGAGGTTACCTGAAGTGAATTTACAACTTAATGACAGACAGGGTTTGTTTCTGAGGAATTCTCTTACAGAGTACTGAATAAATACGTTACGCTTTTGTTATCCACCAATTTGAATTTCAATTTCCGTTCAAATAATTTACTATTTGAAAATTAGGATTCTTCCCCCAGGTGAAGAAATACAGTCTGTCTCCATTTATGGGATATAGCCTTACGCGTCAGTTAGTCGTGCAGGCCGAGCAGTAATGTTAATCCTAACACTTTGTAAAGTTGTATGTACTGATTCACCACTTCCTGGAATATTCTAGCAGATATTGTTTCAGGAGGCACAGTGCTCCTAGAACTGTATAAATTGCAGCCTTCAGAGAGAAGGAGCACTGTCTGTTCTCAGGCAGTAGGAGGGAGACAAATTAGTTATATCATTTTCTCCACTTCCATGTCAGATATCTCCTGAGGCAGTAATTAATATTATATTCAGGAATAATCCATATCACCCATTTTGTTCTAAACCTAGCATGCTGTATATTTTGCAGTAATCACTCCAATGTTCAGAGTGAAATGTTAACAACCGTATACAGAAAAACACCAACTTTTATCTGCAGCTGCCTTGGTTTGAATCAAGAATTATAAATCTCAGGATTTCTATCAGCCATCTAGTATACTGAGTATGGGATTTTTCCCTAGATATCAAAAGAATGGTGCTTACTTCTACTGTGAGGAAAGTATGGAGTCCTGAAACATCTAAAAAGAAACGCTAGGGAAATTTTTCAACTGATTTAATCACCAGCACTAATAGTGACTGATATACTTCATAGGCAGAAATGGAGATGGTAAAATGAGTGGTTAAAAAGAGTCTTAAAATTGAACGTTAAAATGGGGGCTTAAGTACCTTCTTGCTGAGACCCTTGTAATTCAAGAATAGTTAGTGAATTTGTAAAGAACTGGTTAGAAAGCTCAGGACCTTTGAAGAAAAGCATATAGTAGTATTTCTGTAAATGGGAAAAAAACCCTGCTTACCAGCAAAAAAATCATTCTGCATAATCACTTGGTCTAACCTGACATAAATTGAGCTGTTTTCTAGTTATGCCTGTTATTTCTGTAAAGGTATTAATTCCACTTTTGCTTTCCTAGGCCTTTGATCACATTCTTTCTGCTATAGAAGACATTTCTGGACAAATAGGCCATAATTATCTGAGAGACAAGTAAGTAGTAACTAACTTGGAATGTTGAAATACTGCTAGGAAATCTTATCTGTAAATTATGACTTTTTCAGTTGGTGGGTTTAGGGAGAGCAAGGATGTCAAATGTAGTTTAAAAGGGTATATACTTAAAAATACTGGAAATATAGCAATTGTGAATATAGTTTATTTTTGTCCCCTACAACTGGAATCATTTCCTTTTCTTCCACAGTTCAGATTAGGCCTTTGCAAATGCCTCAGTTCACATCCAGGGATCAGCTTCTCTCAAGATTTGAGAACTGTCCATTTGCACAAAATTTAACCTGAAATGCTAATGTTGGTCCTTCTCTGTAATACTCCCTTCCATTTCATTTCATTTGATTATCCTATTTCTACAAAGGATGTGTTCAACACCCCTGAAAGTGATGGCAGAGGGTGCTTTGAAATGACTTGAATAGTTTAAAACTGATAATGAAAATTATGGACTATTTCCATCTGTTTATAGTTGATTCATCTTGAGAGATTACTCATCTGAAAGATGCAGACACCATTTTCTTTAAATTACCTGTGAAGAGTTACCATTGTGATGGGCAGACTTCCATAATCTGGACGAATAAATGTGAAAAAAGGACATCAAATCTGGACATCTTGAGTGTTAAGTATAGGCAGTTCTCTCCCTGGACTTAGGTCATTTCATAGGTGCAGTCACAGTTCGAACCTGCTAATGTCCTGCAAACTCAATTCCAATCCAAAAGCCATATGGTTGCGTCAGCTGTCTGCAGAACGCTCCTCTAACCCTTGCTGAGAAGCTGAGTATATTAGTTTAGGTTTAGCTTTATGCTTATATAACTACACAGCTCCTAGGCTGGAGCTAGATTGTATCTGAGCTCAAGTAGAATTGCTCACCTTTCTGTACCCAGTTACAGGGCCAGTCTCCTTCATTTCCTTTTGTTCTTTGTTCATTTATGCAGTGAAGAATTTTCATGACGTATCCCAAATAGAACATCCTAATTCTTTTGGTCTAAATTTTTAGTTTACTTTTTGGGAATGAATTTCAGCAGGCTACAGGGGATACATCCCCAGTTTTGAAATACTGTCTTTAAGATGGAGCTAAATATTTTTAAAGTGGAAGTTCAGAATTTGACTTCTTAGGTGTTAGAAAGTAATCTCCCTGAGTAACAAGAGAAGGAGTGGCTTAACGTAGATTCATGGTTGAGTGTGTGGTTTGATGACTAATGTATTTTGAATGAGATCACCTTAAGTTTGCTTCTTTTGGACTATATGTAACTGAAAGTGCTGCTTCCTCAAAAAAATGGCAGCCCCTAGCATCCTCACTGATATGCTCAAGTGTGAAAGCATGAATTAGAGACTGCTTGTCAGATGTTCTGTCTGGAGAAGAGATATAGTTATCAGTTTTGTGAATAAAGTTTAATAACAAAAAGGCTTCAACAATCCAAATAAAAAGTCATAAACTCAAAATAGCCATTGAGTGAGATGAACAGAATAACTTTGAATAGTAGTCTCCGAAGTTGCCTCAAGAAAATCGTGAGGAAGGCAGATGAAAGTAAAGCAACCTTTATCTTCTGGAGCCTATATACGAGATGGCAGATATCCTACTATCAAATAAGCTTGGAAGTGTAAATCACAGAAAATATACATCAATTCTGTCCCCCTGAGTACATCAGTGGCATGAAGAAGGCCCTCTATAAGTGCTTTAGGAAGGGCACTGCTGTTGTGAACTGATTTTCTAGGCTGGCTGTCCTACAATACAACTGGGGAAAAGCAGATTCCCTTCTAAAGGAGGAAAGAAAATTAAACTTTTAGAATGAAGCTATTAAATATAACAATGCATAATCAGAAGTGGAAAAATAAGGTAGCATGATGTCCCAGAGTATAAAATATCCTAGTGACTCTGAAATGAGATACTGTAATCATAGCACTCTTGCTGTTGTAGTAGTGTTTGGTAAGTTAACCTTTTAAATGCTTTGTGACAGCTGCATAGCTCTGTAGAAGGCTTTTTCTTAACTTTCTTTAAATGCTAATTGAAAAGCTTCAAAACACAAATCCCTCATGTTGATATGTTCACCATTTTTTTAAAAGTGCTTAGCTCACAGAAATATCATTTATGCTAGACTAAAAATGCTGTGAAACTAAAATTGCTTGTTGCCATTAACAAAGTTTGTTTAAATTATCAGGTGGTCCAATTTTGATAGGAAATTCCTCAGTAAAGTACTGATGAGAAGGTCTGCTCAAAAATCAAGAGACCAGATCCTTAATGTTTTCCATGAACTCAACTTGAAGGATGCAATTAGCTATGTGGCTGAGGTACTTATGAACACTTGTTGACATATTATAACATAGTTTGGGGTTTGGGCTTTTTTTTTGATTGGTTTGTTTTCTGTTTTTTGGGGTTTTTGTTAATTTATAATATAACCTAAAGTTGATATATTGCAGGAGATGTCTAAAAGAAAACTACTTTCATTTCTGCTCTGCTTTTTTTTTTTTTAAATGTGTTTTGAGTCTCAGTATCACCTGTTTGAGTGGCTGTAGTTCTCAATATTATGCCTGATCCCCAAGTATGAATATTATGTCGGTGTACTTTTTTGTTGGATTTTACTGAATAACTTTGTTTCTATATTCATTGCATGAAAAATACTGTAATTCCAAAGGGATTAGGCAAACTGCTGTCTTTCTAAATGTGTCAACAGAGTCTGGCTCCTGCAGAGCAGCGGTTCTGTGTGATGACAAATCTTATTTGAAGCAGCTCACTTCCAAATGGTGTGGATATATGACCAAAGTAGTGGACTGCTATAATCTCATTCTGATAGATCACAGTAATGCCAAAAAAAAAAAAAATTGGGAAGGGTAACTTTAATTCAGTGGAATCATAACACCCATGCTTCAAAAATTAAAGTTAAAGTGATATACAACAGATATCAAAAGCAATCACAGAACTGTGAAGTTAGAGCAATTTAAGACTTGCAAGAGGAGAAATTTTTAAAGTTACAGAATGGAAGAATGTTACTGGCCTTCTGCATGAGTACCGTTCTCAGTCTGAAGCAATGTTAAGAGATTGTGTAAGAATTCCTAATCTTTTCCAGTATGGAACTGGCCACCTTAGTTCAAATCACCACAAATGTGCAGTATTCATATAGCTTAGAGTGTAGTTTTAAATGGAATATTTTAAACAGTGATCTTTGAAGTGATAATCTATCTATGCCTGTAATCTCCAGGTGAACTCATTTTCACAGCTACATGATACACCAGTTAATTTCTTTAATTAAAATAAAAACTATTACTATGACTGATATTACTACTAATAATAATAATCTCCTTTCTTTTTTTGAAAATGAGCCATATCCAGGCAGACTTCTCCCAGTGAAACATGGAATTTCAAAGACTAAATTCAGAAAATAAGAGGAAATTCAGAAATTATGTTAGTGTGAAAAATGGGGAGTGGTTCACAAGATAAGCAAATACTTCCTTTTGAGATTCTGTAAATTACCCGTTCAGTTTTCAGACCATTTGAACTCAAGAACTAATGTTCTTTCTCATGATGCTTTCTGGGTCACACCTCAGAGGAAGAAAGTTAGACAATGGCTTTGACTTTGATGAGCATGAGACTTATGTTCAGATTCACTGCTGAATCTGTCCAGTAGATTCATTACAGTATTTTTTTATCTTTAACAGATGCAAAGGGCTCTATAGATAACTAAGCCATCTGGGTTTAGCCCCAGAATCTTTACCCAATAATGTCTTGAATCCCATACAGTAATGTCAGATTAAGTTAGATTACTAACTTTTTAGGAGAGTCACCTTTTTCACTATACCCTAGTACAGTTCTTAACACAAGGAAACTGACTTTTGCTACCCTCGTCCAAATACTATTGGTGTGTATTGTGTCTTGTGGACAAATCCTATTGGCAAATGTCTACTGATCTGTCTAATAATAGTCAAAGAAATTAAAAGTTGTCCAGGTCCTACAAAAGATTTGCAACATGGTTTCTTCCAGTGGAAGTTAGTTATGTTAATATGCCTGATTAGTCATGCATTGTGAATCCTAAAGTCATTCCACTTTTCTCACATTAATATATTTGCTTCAGTGATATACTGCTATAACAAATTTTCCTTGACTTCTGAAATATATGTTTGAGCAAAATATCTGTGAATTACCAGCTGACATTGAAATTGAAGGTTCTTCTTCCAGGAGGAGTAAAGATCTGCCTCCCCCAGCTACTCACTCTCTTCTCACTTGCAAAAAAATGCGGAGTTTAAAAACTATTTTATAAATTTTTCTTTTTTCAGCTCTGCTGTTATGCTGTATCTGTACAATAAACAAGACCTTGAGAGAGTTCAATCTGAACCTAAAAAATTTCCTTACAGTTGAGAGGGGAGAGCCTAAGCCAGGCAAAATGAAAATAATCCAGAGCAAGTGAATAGAAGCAACTTAAAATACATACAGTTAATAACTTCTGCTGGCTAAAATTCCTCCACTGATGATATGGTATGATGTATGTGAAAGATTAAACTTGATTTGAAAAGAAAATTAGATGTGCTTAAGAAAATGGACTGACACTGACCCAGAATTTACTTTTTTCTCTTAAGTTTTCTGCCTCCAGAGGCCAGAGTGTACTTCTTAATGCCACCGATCTGATCCAACACTTTCTACTGTAACATGTATGTGGGCTACCACAGCAAAAGGAAACATTTGTTTTGTTTGGTCTATGAATATAAAAATTTAAAGGGGACACAATACAGTTGAAGTTGGAGAAATGCAACATCTCTTTCAATATTCTGCAAGGGAGATGGGTTTTTTTGGTGTATTCTTTGTTACAGTTTAAAATGTAGAGACCTGCTATGTGATTTCTCTCTGCTGTGATTCAAAACCATAGATGGGTTCAGCCTGTGTAACCACGATGTCACTCAACAGCTACCTTTCACCTAAACAAGAGATAATGCAACGAGTGGGGAAAACTGTGAAGTCTGAGCTTTTCCAGTGTCACTTCCATGATACTAATTTTAGAACTGAAAGCAAATCTCATCCCTTCAGTATCTCATCTCTTCACACTATATCCTCTTTCAAATAGCCTTGTAGACTTCTATCACCACTTAACATTTGCTGCTTCCGGTCTGGTAGAGAACAGAAAACTTAGTGTTGTATCTTTGAAGATGCTAGTCTCAGTGCAGTGATGTGTCGAGTCATAAAAATCTGCAGAGTCATCCCTATGTACTTGTTTGCAACGTGGTACAAAGTAAAAGGTCCATTCCTGAAAGGGTCTGTGAAGAGAAAAGAATTAGACTGCAAAAGTGCAAGGATATAATTTGCAAACAGATTAAGGCCTAAGAAATAATTTAGCTCCTCAAAATCAATTTACAAGAGTGGAATAGTTTTTCTCCTAGCTTTGTTTGTTGGGATAACATCACTCAACATAAAGAAACCATAGCCAAAAAATGGGTTGTATTCATTGCCTAAATACAACTTTTCCCCTGCTTCTTGTGCCATTTGCATACAGCAGCCTCAGAAATTACCTGCATTTTCTGATACACATTTTGCCCTAGGTGTTCACAGCTGTAATATGTCTTGTTTCTTTCTGTGGCCAGGGAGAACGTAGAGGTTCCTTGGCATTTATACGTTCTCCAAGTACAGACAACATGGTAAATGTGGATTTCAGCACCCCACGCCCAAGTACTGTGGAAAGTTCTGTCTCTTATTTACTGTAAGTAATGTGGACTTACTCGGGGCGGGAGGGGTATGTTATATGTGAGGAAATGGAAACAATGTCATAAATTTTCAAATTACAGGGGCTTCATTCACCCCTATTTTGAACTTCAGTTACTCTTTTCTCCCACATAAAATGGGTATACATGCAGTTACATTGTTGCATTTTACACACAAACAAATTTTTGCAGTGAAGGCCGGTCAGATGAAGCAGACATCCACATTAGAGTTGTTCCATATGCCTTTTGTTCATCAACTGCTATAGACAGGTCTACATGTCATTTCTGTGTCTGCTCCAGAAAAAGTCAGGAGAGAGGCAAGGAAAAAAATTTCCCCTTCCTTATGATTCTTTCAGTTAACAGACTGTGTCATGTAAGCTGAGAAATTAATGCTACACCCACCTGAAAGACAAAAACCAATGATCTTTTTGCATTTCCCATTAGGTATTTGCTCACTTATTTTTATCTAGCTGATTTTGACCTTCCCTTTTTTTTTTTAGACTTCATTTCTCTTTCTTGTTCCCCACTTTCCTGTTTTGTCTTCCTTTTCAGCAATTACTGGTTTTAAATACTGCTGTTTGTATACTGTATTCTTCAGGAGAGAAAAAGCTGGACCAGTTTGCCTTGATATGCAAGCTTTAGAGCAGAGGAGGAAAAGCATCCGGGACACAGAAGACACAGTTGCTCATCACACCCTACAACAGTACCTGTATAAACCCAGGCAAGAGGTGAGAGCAGAAGCCTAGCATTGGACTGTTTTCCAATCTAAAACTAGGAGACATTAGGAACCAAAATTTGGGAGCAAAACTCAAAAGGAATCAACCCATCTGCACCCTTGAGGAAGATAGGCTCTTTGTCTATATTCTTTCTCATTTATGAACATGCCTCTTTAACAGAACTAGTGCCTTTGACTTGACTGGGGCCAGTGGAATAGAGAACTGGGTCCAACATAGGTTCTGAAGCAGGATTAAATGGAGTGTATCAACTGAAGTGATTCAGACACTTACAGGGAGAGGCTTACTTTGAATGACAGTCACTCTTACATACTTAAAATTCCTGGACTTAAACCTGTTTCATGGTGAAGAAAGAGAAAGAAAAATAGGAGTTTCATTAATGCCTTCAGACTAGTCTTCAATTCTTTTTTATGGAGTTGTTTACATTTGCATGACACTAACTGATTGCATTGAATCAGGGCATCCAGCTGTATTTCTAAATAAATGAATATTGTCTTCCCTTCCTGGCCACAGCACAAACACCTGTACAGTCGACATGAGATCATGCACAGTGAAGATGAGAAACAAGACAAGGAGATTTTCCATAGGACAATGAGGAAGCGCTTAGAATCTTTCAAGAGTACCAAACTAGGAATAAACCATTCCAAGAAGCTCAATAAAATCCACAAGCGAGACCGGGGCCAAAAAAGGGTAAAATACTTTCACAAGGACCCAGATGTAGCCACCTATTATACAAAATAAGGGATGGGGAGGGCAGGGAGGACTCTGAAGGGTCCTATGTCCTGCATTTATCTCTGTCCTTTAGAACTTCATGAATCTAAAGGGCCTAACCAAGAAGAGATTAAACTATGAGATAGCTCAAGGGGCATCTTCTCAGTGCTGCTTTTCTCTTTGCTTTGGGAGCCTTCTTCTGCGTGAGAGATTTTTCATCACTTGAAAAACAACGGATCTTGAGCCATGCTACAACACTGTGGGGAGATCTTGCAGGGTAGATGTATCAAGGTAGCACTATAGCATAGAGCATTCTACAAAATTTACATTAAACTAAGAGGGAATGTACAGCATACAAAGAGCTGAAGTTTCTTTCTTTTCTTGTAGTGAGTATGAGTGTAGGGGGGAAACTAAAAACATACGTATTGAGTTTCAAGCAAAGATTACAACGGATTTCAGGGTTATGCTGCTGAACTTGTGATTTCCAAGGATGTCACTGCCATTGCTATCTGATGATGGTAGTATTTTTGGTAACGTTGTTTGTTTTCTTTCAGCGAAACAGCAATGTCATACCAAATGGAAAAATACCTTCAGAAAATCCAGTACAAGACTTTACTTTGAAGGAAAAAGGTAAAAAAGACTCATAGACCAGTTTCATTAACTGCATTTTACCAGCTGCATTGTCAGTAAAGCATCACTGAAAAAATTTGTTACATGCAACATTGAAGCTGGTATTAAAAAGGGACTTCTAGTCATAATTCAGAACTCTGCTCCATGCATAAATGCAGTGTCTTGATGATTTAGAAGATGTTTTTCTAGGCAGCTGGATGACAAACCAAATTTTAATTGGTCTCTTTACTCACATTTTTAAAATGCATTTAAATTTTGGAAAAGAAAGCAGTGCGGTGGCTGCAACGTAGATGAACTTTCAGATTCCTTTTTTGGATAAGCTGCACAGAGCAACTTTCGCTAACATTTTTCTTTTTCATCACAGCAGGGTATCTCTGCCTGGGACACCCTGCCATATAAAATTAAGTAGTTGAGATAACATGCTCATCTGAGTTAAGGTCCATTTGTTTAGAAGGGTCTGAATCAGAGCTGACTCTAAGCAAGCACATTAGAACGCAAGGAGAGTGCAGCTTTGAAAGGAACACATAGTCAGAGGCCGGTTTCAGCACTGATTCACCCTTCATGCACAAATTTAACACATGGTTTGGCCTTGAAAGTGTAATGTGAAGCTGACTGGCCTAGGGAACATCCCTAGCAGAAGTTGGTTTTGCATGTAAAGCCCCAAATTCTTTCATCTCATGTTTTAGCCATCTTTTGGCATTGATGTCAATCATAGGAAGACATGATGGAAGTCAGTATGTTTTTTATGTAATTATAAAATAATATATATCACTTGAAAACTGAAATGTGCTTTAAAAGCCACTGAACTAACTCTTTTCCTGTTCTTTCCTTTGTGCATGCAACCCCTTGATCTCAAAGAGAATTGAATTTAAGTAGAGAGGGATTCATCTTTTCTCAATAGCTCCAAGCAAAGATATTTTTCTTTATGTATGTTCTTTGAATCATTTTCTGAGCATTATTTTTATTTGACTGACAGGGACAATACAGGCTAGCTGAATAAGTGTAATATTCTAGAACCTTTTTGCATGGGAAGAGTTTTCCAAATACTTGTAAGTAGGTCATTCAATGCTGTCATGTTAAAAAACACTGTGTATAGATGTCATTCTCTACTTAAAAAAGAAAGCTTCATTGGAGGACAATCTTAACAAGTGGTTTAGCAGCTGTCGTAAAACTGATTCTACTGCAGTAGAAGCAGCAATGACCTCACCAGGTTTGAAATCAGTCAGGATACTAACGCTAACTTCTGTCAAATGATGAAATGTCTGGTCACTGTAACGGATGACATTTGTCAACATATGAGCATTTAAGACACAAAACACAGCAGCAGCAGTGGTGCCACATCATAGGTTGGTTTGTTTCAGCCCCAGGAAAGCAGACAATTCTGTTATCCAAAAGCTTAGCCAGAGTGTGAAATCTATGCCAGCATCAAAACAGCATAAAATAGAATTTCCTATCAGAACTGATACAAATCTCTAATAAAATTGAACTTTCTTTTTTTTTCCAGATTTGGAGTTTTCGGAATCAGAAGAAAATAATGATTATGAAACTTTTCATCTAGGCAAAGGAGTTGATTTCCTGGCTAATGTGACAAAGCAAAATTTCACAGATACTCCTACTGGTAAAAATATTAATTACCTGCAGAGGTTTTGGTTTTTTCTCAAATGTTAAAAAAAATACTAGAAATGCCGATTATTTAGCCTGGGTTTTTTTTGTTTTGCTTTGATGTGTTCTATTAGAAAATATATTTGCTTAATATTAATGCTAACAGATAAAAAATTTTGTCTATCCAGAAGTATGGAGAGCATCAAATTTGCTACTGATAGAAGTTGCAAGCATGACTGCCTAAACCAGACCTAAAACCACTAATTATTTCTAGTAGCACAAAAAGTTATTTTAGAATTGTCCTACCTCACAAAACCAGTTAATACTAGTCCTTTGGAACTGTTTTCTACTTGCATTTGAAGTACTTTGTTGTGATAAATTTCATGCTTCTTCTTTCAGGCCAGATTTCTCCTCTTAAATTCACAACTCCCTCAGATTCTTACAGGCTCATAGAAGTCACTGAAAAGGGCAGACTTGCAGCATGCCTGGAGCATTCATTGGATTTCATTTCCAGCCCTGAAAGGCTCCAAAATATGAGATTGAAACTGTATCACTATATATTATATGATATTATTTATAAAGTTTTAAAGTATTTCTCTTTAGCGCTTTTGTGTTTGAATTATCAGCATGCCACTGTATGCTTCATATGTAATATGCTGCATACAGTGAAGAAAAACACTTGTATCTGTACTCTTTTGGCAGACATGCTGATACAGCCTTTTCCCTGATCCATGACAAATTCTATGTTTGAGAACGTATAATGACATCCAGAAATTGATCCAGAAATAAGCAGGTGGCAAGATTAGACCTAGACTCATTTTTTAAATGTCTTTTTCTTTTCCAACACTACAAACTAGATATCTATATTAAAAGGCTCCTGTAACTTACTTTTGACTGTTTTGTGGCCTGCTTTAGTTCCCTCACACGCATATCATTCCTTTATGGAGTTGTGCAGTTTATGCTTTTGCATTTTTTTTCCATCTTTTTTTTATTTTATATGGGTTTGATTTGAATTTTCTGCAGCTATTTTATATTCTGCTTTGTTTTGCTTAAAATTTGCTGACTGATTTCTTCTTTTATTGATTTTGGTTTTTGTCTCCAGATATGCCAAACATAACTACATATTGGATATAATATCCAGTTTTTCTCTCTAATAGAAATCAAAAATGACTAGCAATAACAAAGCAATCTATGTGTGTATAATGTCTGTGTATTGCCCTAGTCACACCTATACCAGCATATACACCTATATCAGCCTATTTTTTTCCCACGATAGCCATTCTCCTTTCACAAAGCATCTTGCTGTATTACCAAGAAATTATTTTGATTAATTGTATTTGTAACTCGTGAACTTTTTTTAGGAATTGATAACCCAGTATTTTCAACTGATGACGATCAAAGCATCTACATGAAATTCTCGCCATGGTTATCTAGTGAAGATACTGTGGTACCATCACAAAGGGCCCGAGTGCAGATCCCATATTCTCCAAACAACTTCAGACGGCTCACTCCATTCCGGCTCAGCAACAAATCAATAGATTCCTTCCTGCTAGCAGATGGCCCAGAGGACCGACCCAGATCTTTTCTCCCAGAATCAACACATATGTAATATTTTAAAGGATGTTATCACCTTTATTTTTAATCAGCCTTCCTATCAACCCTGACTACAGACAAGTAAACTTACTTTTCTGATTTTTCTTCTCCCAGAGCATCTCTTTCCTTCCTTATTTCTTTGTACAACTAAACTTCTTCTGTTTTTCTCCAGCTTGAATAACAAAACATCTATTTTTCTTTTGCAGAAGAGTTTTCCAACGATTTGGGGTCCAATGACTTGCTATTTTTACAGCAGATAATGGTCCCACTCTTTGTTTTTGCTTGAATACTTAAATGCCAAGAAAATAGTATTCCAAATACCAGAATATTGTGCACCCATTTTCAAGAGGCTCCAGGCTTCTTGGTTAGTCAGTCCTAGAGGATAAAATTTGTACCTGAATTCCCTAACAGGAATCAGGTAATTCTGATTTGACCTCCTTAAACAGTGACAGGTCTTTTCGTGTAACATTGTCACTACTGTCTGCAGATGTAAACAAAGTAATCTGAAGCCCCAGAAAGACAATCCAGTTGCTGATTTCAAAGGATATGGTTTGCCCATAAGAGGTCAGATGAGTCATTGAACCAACTGGACTCTATTGCATTCGGATGTACAATAAGAGCAGCAGGGCTAGACCAGCAACGATCTGGGCTAAGGCTCTCATTCTTAGCATGATTAGAATATGATTTTTGACTCTATTGCTAAGAAGTCTTGAGTCAGTTTTGAACATTTATCCAGGTTATTTATCTAGTGCCCAGGAAGGGAAAATGGTCCCACCACTACAATACAAGTACTCAATGACACTGCTGATATCATCATTAAATTACATAAGAAAGAGTTTAAAAATTTAGCATGTTTACTAGAATGCATCAGAGTTCCCTTGCACAGGTAGAGATAATTACACAACAGCCAGACTGTGGAAAGGCAGAATTACAATTTTGGTTAGAGCTTTGTCCTTAAACTGTGAGTTTATCTTAATGCATACCTTATTTTGAAACCAGAAAAATGCTTAGCTTTCTGATGCAGTGAATAATTGTTGCTTCTAATGTGTTAGAGGCATAAAATTAAATTGACTCTGGGTTTAAATCAATTATCCTAGTTGGCCTTTAATTCTCACTTTGTGGAAATTTTCCACACCATAAAAAGCAGCCTTCATTTTTATAATCAATATGGTCAGTGCTGTAAATGAGGTGTGTCAGGTCACAGTTCAGACATCACAATTGAATAGAACACAGGGCACTGTGGGGATTATGCAATGAAATGCAATGATCAGTTTCATCATGAATTTGCTTTTGTGGAATCCATGATCGCAAATGTATGACCTAGTGTCCTCTGTGCATCAACAAATAAAGGAATGTGGTAAGTTGAAAGTACTTCTGTAGTTAGCTGATGAAACTTTTTTCAGACAAAGACCTCAGGATAAGAGTGAATGCTGGTAATTTTGATTTGAGAAGAACTTCATAACCTTTTGAAGAGAAATAGAAAAGGAAGTTCCGTTTTTCTTCTGTTCTGCCTTCTATCTCTGCGGAAGATGTGCTAGTTCAAGTGTAATTACAGGAAGCACATCACTTTCTTTACTGGAGTGACCTGTAGGTCTGTGGTTGGTTCTAGTACTCAGTTCCTTATTAATGCATCTTCGATTATTTTCTAAATGAAGATTTGAAAAGAACGCCAGATTAATTAAAGAACTGTGAATTCAATTCCAATATCCTGATTGAAAATTCGAATAATGAGCAGCATTCCAAAAGGAAAACTTCTCCTTGACTTCCACATTGGAATTCTCTTCACTTTTTTTTCCACTGAGAATCTTGCACATAAAATACTGTCATATGACTTAATGAATATTTTCTTGCTAACCTTTGTTCTTTTCCTCTATTCTATTGCCTTATTTATAATTGACTTTATTATTAGGAACCGGTATGTGTAAGTTCTTGTGCAAGTGTCTTTGATATATCAAAATCACTAGGTTTTTACTGCTGTGATTGTTAAGAAGTGTTTTGGGAAGTTAGGTTTCCCAAGCTAATAAGCTTAGAATTTGGTTACTTTCTGAAGCACTCCTCTGAATTATCTCCTTAACAAAATTCTCCTAATAGGAGAATGATACTGAAATGTCAATTAAAAGGTTTTAAAAACCCATGTAAACTGTAAACCAAGGGTCGAAATGTGAAGTTTCTCTACGTAGTCTCAAGTATACAGAAAACTGATCATAGGCTCTGATCAATAAGAAATTGACTCCCTGGTGAGACCCTGTGCTATTTGACTCAAAGAGCACAATTTCTTTTAAAAGTTTCTGAAAGATTTCCTTGCTGACCATCAGGACTACATGTTTCAAGATAAAGCTACACCTTAATGACTAGATGATGGCTTCATCTCCTAAATACATGAAACAGGCAGTTGGTTCATCACAAACACTGAACTAAGTTTTGCCGGATACTCAGCAAGGATAAGAAGTTTAATAAACTCACTTTAGGTTGTCTAAGATAGAAAATTGGGAGAGGGTACAGTTCCCCAGCAAAAAAAGCCATCTTAAACCACCCACTTTCATAAAACCTTCATAAAAACAGCCAAAAGCAAAGCCCAATAGCCAGCATACTAGTATAGAATGTATATATTACAAATGTTTCTATTTAATTGTGCTCTCTAGGTGATATGGACCATGATGTTGAAATCACAGAATACTCCTCCTCAGACGACCAACTAAACCAAAACCAAAGCGTTTCAGTGACTCCCCTCCACTTCTTTCCATCTTGCCTTCAAATGCCTTGGACACAAAACTATTCTTCATTGGAAAACAGAGGGAATATATCTCTTTCTTCTGTCTCTGAGTATATAGCTTCTTGTGACCCAAATGTAGCTGATCTCTTCTGGGAAGCAGGTACAGATATGAATAACAAAGAGACAGTAAACTCAGGTTATTGTTCTGAAGTTAGCTACAAGTCAGAGAATTCACAAGAAGAGAATTCTCTACTTATGTTTGAAGGGCTGGAAGACTCTTATATGAAGGAGCCCCAAGAGAAGAAAATGTTGCTTGATGCACAAGGAAATTACAGATCTGCTGCAGCCAGACGTGTACAAAGCCGACGTTCTTTTCACAGGCCAAAACCTCTGCAACACCCTAAGCTTCAGAAGCTAGCATCTCTTCCAGCATCTTGCCACATCCCTCCACATTCCTTGGAACAAGAGGAAACACAGTTGTGAGCCAGGACTTACTTGAAAAGAGAAGATGAGAGAGAACAACTTGAACAAAGGGCTTCTGTAAAAATGGAGAGGATCACAGGATCTGCTCTAGCATGGTTTCAGATGGAAAGGGAGGGGGGTCCCATAATGTCAGCAACCTGGAGCTTTTCTGCTGCACTTAGATTTTTGAGTTCTCATTCATAATGAAAGGGTGCATAGTAAAGGAGAAATATGCGTCCTTGTTATTTTTTTCATGCAGACTGTTACAAAAAGTCAACATTATTTTTGGAAGGCTAAACCAAGAATCTTTTCAAATGGTAAATCGTTGTTGTGTTTTTTACATGGAAATGGTTTATTATGCCATTATGCCACAAATACATTTAAAGAAATAGGCTGCATTATGCTTATGATGTATGAAATGAATGTAGGAGAAGCCAATGGTTAGCCTCTTGACCGCTAAGTCTACCCTATTGATATGGATCAGTGCCTTTTATAAGTGCAAGCTAAAGAAAAATATTTTCCTGCTCTTGAATATTTGTGTCACTGAGTAATTGTGTGATATTGACTCTGGTGGAAAACTTTCCAGGAAGAGGAAAGTCCTAGCACCTTGAAATATAATCAAGGATGCCAGGAAGGCCATTTCCTTCCTTCACCTTCATTTCCTCTACTCACTACCACTGGAATGAAAGAACATCCAGAATTAGCTCAGAATTTTAGTTTGTGTGTCACAAGCAACTCCTTTCACATTCTTAATTAAGCTGCTCTACTTTAAATAGCCTCACTCAGACAGAAGTGTAAATATTTGTCATTTTTGCTGCTGCTTTGGAAGACAACTTCCAAATACACTGTTAGATTATCTTGTTAATTTATGTATCACTTTCAATAGCTGATCGGGATAATGGTCTCTTAGATGCTAACCTGTGTTTTGCCACATGGTTCAAGTGCCACAATGACTCAGGATGTTGATAGTTCTAAGTATTGAGGTAGTTTGGCTACTGTGTTTGGCTACCTGTTTGTGTTAGGAACTTCCTTTATTTTTTTTGTCCCCAGTTTTCTGTTAAATGGTAGCAGTTAAGATTGCACTACATGCCTATTGCATATGAATCTGATCTACATCACCTTGAAGACAGCTGGAGACATCAGTGAAAGCCAACTCAGATGAAGACTAAAAAGTGAAAACTCTGAGACCTCTTTTGGGTGTATAATGCTACATGCTGGAATATAGTCCTCTGGCCTATCTGTATTTTGCCTTGGATGATTCCAGTACTGAAATTTTGGCTTGAAATCTTCAGTGGTGTAAGTTGCAAAGGTTCTGTGACATCAATGAGTGCTTAGCCACTTCTGTGATCCTAATTTGTACCTCATTTCTTTTTGATATCAGTGTAAACCATTTGTAAATGAGCTAAATCACCTGCAGGGAGGTATCTGAATTGCTTAAGACCGGATCCAATGGAGACTTTTCAAATTTGAGATTTACACAAGCAGCCAAAAAGATCGCAGCAATGTGTGAAAATTCGTGCCCATGCCTTTTTCCTATCTTTGTCCTCTTTGCTAAAACTGCCTGTTAGGCTAGTGCAAATTGTAGAGATATGTTAGCAAGTGTCATATAAAAACCCAGATAGATGCATAACATATGCCTTTAGAGACTACATTCAGAGTACTGGTTCTTTTGATATCAACCCACGAGCAGCTGCCTGTTTGCAATCATCTTGGGGACTGATTCAAATTGGAATTGGAAAGCTTCATCACTCAGAGCTAGTCTTGTTAATGAGGGTCAAAAAGCTGTCACCTGTAGGGATGCTGATTTTGTAATTCAGTAACGTAAATACAATTTTTTGTGAACTGAGTACATATGAACACACTGTTTTGATGAAGTAGAGCATACTAATGCTGTTCCAGATATTATAATTGCAACAAGTATTTTAGTCACCGGCATTGATACACAATGAAACCGTGACTAATTGCAAATATTAGCACAGGTAAAGTGCAATGTACCAAAATCTAACATCCAGTCTCATAGTATAATGCTAAAGTACCAACACCGAAGTTGGCAAGATGCTTGTCAGGTGCTGGCTTTGAAATAAATCTTTAATTTCTTATTGCTGTTGTAGAGAGGTCATTGCTGTGTTGCAATCAGAAGAACCACCACACTGTGGACTCTTTTCTGCATGCTTGTTAGAGCATTCTTAATCTATTTGTGTACAGGCTACCTCAAGAAAACATTTGTAAATCAGCATCAGCAGATAGGAGTTTTCATCAGATAAGTAAGTGTTGCACACACAAGAGTATGCAATTTTGAAAACCACAGGATATAAGATTTTGATGTTCTAGTAGGCTTTTATGCTAAACAAGAGAGGATCAAGAGACGCCATAGTGTTTACAAATACGGCAGTCACTGTAAAAAGTCAGCACAATCCTGCATGCTTTCCAGAGGGCTGTGGGCTGTAGGAGTTTTTGCAAAACAGAGAAGAACATTATGCCATTTTTAACAACAGAAGAAATGGAAAGACGCCATATACAAAGGGCTTAACTCTCCATTTACTTTCAAAGGCTTTATGCATAGTTTGTTTGTTGTGTCACCATAGTTGAACAGACGAAGGATAAATTGGGCAATACAAAAAGCAGGTTATAAGAATTCATCATCTGTCTCACTTCCCCCCCCCCGCCCCATACTCTTTTTGTGTACTTTCACATTTCAGTACATGTCCTGTGAGTGCAAGTGTTTGGTTGCTTCTTCAGCACACTTTAATCAGTCAAGCACCACTAACTTCCATCACAGCAATAGAGATTTAGAGCTGCTGAGGATCTGGCTGTATGTATCAGCTTCTTTTTTACCACATGGATTAAACTGAAATGATCAGTTAGTACATCAGTTCACCTCTGGTGAGGTCAGTTCAGTTCTTGCTTCCCTGGCTGAAAACTCAGTCTCTAAATTTTTTATGTGACATGCTCTGTCAAACAAAGGCAAGTTGGGAATTCCACGGTCTCTATTTATTGAACAAGTACCTATGGCCTACCTTGTTGTAAAAATACGAAATGCAGAAATATTCAATGTCTTTTCTATAGATGTTGCTCCATGGAGAAGGTTCTTTTTAATAATGTTTATTATGCTGCACTATGACCTAGCAATGTTAAAAAAAAAAAAAAAAAGTGTTGCCTGTATTCAGATGAATTCTGTCTCTCTGAGCTGTGAAGCTAGTTATTGAAATATATGAAATTGTGTTTTACAAATATATGGTCTAGACAGAAGTTTATGTAACAAAAGTTGCAAAATAATCACGTGCCTTAAATTCTCACTCTTTGGAGTGCTGCTGTTTGGAAATTTTTGTGTGTACTTTCCAAAAGGTGTCAATTTACTGCATATATTTTTAAACAAGTCAAGTTGTTCTGCTAATGGGTCTTTATAGAAAGATTTTAATAGTACACCATAATGAGAAGTTTCGCAATAAATTGTATCACTTTGGTGGAATCACACTGCTTTGGCAAGTGATTTAGAGACTCGTTTATTTAGTACATTTAGAGAAGACTTTCCATACAAGACTTCTGAGAAGTTTGTATTTCTGCTCCCAAATCAAAGTTAAAAAAGAAAATAGTGTGCTGCTGATCATTCAATGTCATTCATAAAACACAAATCATTAAAAGCAGCAACAGAAGTTGTAGATCTCCTGAGTCTCTCTCTGAGAATTATGACACTTTTTTAGTTCTAGCCTCACTGCAGTGGACAACAGAATTCCCATTGACTTTATAAGCCAGTATTTCCATCCTTGGAAAAGAAGAGTTCGCGTCAAGATATACAGAGAAGTCATCATTATAACAACGCTATAATTTAAACTTTACATACTTGCTCATATATAGCATCTCATAATACGTAATTATATNTGATGAATCAATTTTCCCTGAAGGCTCTGTGATCCGAGTGAAAATTACCATTTCTACTATCATCCTGCTGTTAGGATGTTTCCATACCTGACATTGCTTTTTACAAAAGGCAGGAGGCATGAAGTGAAAAAATAACTTCTTCTAAATTTATTTATAGTTTAATGGAATTAAATATTTAATGGAGTTAAATAAATATTATTTTTTAAGTATGGATTTGAAGAGATTTAAAAAAATAGCGCAGACGACCAAACCATATACTAGCAAATAAGATGCTGCAATGGCAAAATTAGATAGAACTGGTTTTTTGTGGTATGCACATGCAGTAGTTAATCAGCTAATAGTTTATTAACTCAAAGGTGGTGGGAGTGTCATCCCTTGTCACCTTTGTTGATACACAAAGCATACAGAAGCCATGAACAGCCACTTCTGTTGGAAAAATTTAAATCTATTGGTAAGGATTCTGATATCTCAGATTTACTGGCTTCTTAGTTTAATGAGGCAAGACGTACATCACACCGAAACAGATAACAGCCTTTTGCAAAACTGGTACACAAGAGGATGAGAGAATTCATTGCTAACCATTGCTCAGAAACACAAAGAAATATAAAGTTGTGGTCAGCACAGTAGACCCAAGCAAGGTGAAGAGTGAATAGTCCAAGAGGTTTTAGATAATACTCCACATGAGCTCTAATCCCTGATAAAAACAGTGAGATTATAACTATTCAAGTGTCAGCTATGTTTTCAGTTTTTTAAAATAGAGTTGGTGGACTGAACACACCACAAAAAGCTTTTATATTCTTTTCCCTTCACATCTACTTGGGGTCCTCCTTACATTCTGAGGCGCATCCCAAAGCTTTGTACCTCGTGGATCTGGAGGTAGAGGAAAGCTCAAAGCTAGTTATTAGCTATTTCAACAAAAATAAGAAGAAATACAGAGTGGCATTTTGGTATTGGACCTGACTCACTTCTCAACTTGAACAGAAGAGAATGGCTTTTGGAAGCTACAACATTCACACTATGAGAAAGGAAAGAAGCGTGGTGTTGGGGCACACGGCATCTATTGCAAAGTTCCTGCTTTGCATCATTTTGTTTGATTGTCATTTTGTTTTGTTTGCCATTTTATTTGTTTTATAAATGGGAATGTATTTTTTTCAAGGTAATTACATTTGTATCAGCTGACGTTTTTGCAGCACTGGAGCTCTATATTTAAAAGATGCACCTTTATCTACTGGTATTAATTCATATTAGCTCCTGCCATCACACAAGATAATGGCTATTGCAGTCATCATACCTATCATAGCTAGTGTCACCGATGTTTGTGTGTGTCACAGTTTTAGCAGGTAAGACTGGAAACCCCACCTTCACTCCAGACATTGCACTTTACAGGAGGATGAAGAAGTTTTTGTTTCAGAGTTTTATAAATTGAGTTTCATATTCAAACCAAGACGTAAAATGAAGTTCAGTCAACAATGGCCTTTTGCCTATCTAGAGTCAAAACTATGTACACTGAGGGTCTTTCCAATATCCTCTCACTCTGAAATTCTAACCACACCTGAGGTTCAAGTTTCCTTACCAATATTACACCCATGATAATCAGCAGTTATAGAAAATGAAGACTGGAAAAGAGCAGTCTTTCAGTGAGGTTCATTTGATACTGTTATGGATCTGAGTGGTACCACTTCTGCCTCACAAAATAGGTCCTTCTGATTGGTTGGCTAGGTGATATGCCACACAGAACTTGTACTTCCATCCACTACAGGTGAGTTGGTTGGCCTGCAATGCCTCTGTCAAGAGCAATCTGGAACACATAACCATCAGTTATGGTTTAACCCCAGCTGGCAACAAAGCACCACACAGCCATTCACTCTGATGAGGGGGAGAGTCAGAAGAGTAAAAGTGAGAAAACTCATGGGTTGAGATAAAGACAGTTTAATAAGTAAAGCAAAAGCTGCACACACAAGCAAAGCAAAACAAGGAATTCATTCACCACTTCCCATCGGCAGGCAGGTGTTCAGCCATCTCCAGGAAAGCAGGCCTCCATCACGCGTAACAGTTACTTGGGAAGACAAACACCATTGCTCCAAATATCCCCTCCTTCCTTCCTTCTTCCCCCAGCTTTATATGCTGAGCATGACATCATATGGTATAGGATACCCCTTTGATCAGTTGGGGTCAGTTGTCCCGGCTGTGTCCCCTCCCAGCTTCTTGGGTGCGCCCTGCCTTCTTGTTGGCAGGCCAGTATGAGGAGCTGAAAAGTCCTTGACTGCTTAGCAACAACTAAAATATTAATGTGTTATCAACGTTATTCTCATCCTAAATCCGAAACACAGCACTATATCAGCTGCTAGTAAGAAAATTAACTCTATCCCAGCTGAAACGAATACACTATCTAACATTGCTCTTCTTAGAGTTACTGCGTTGTTATTTGCAAAACCTGATCCTTCTTATTTGTGTGCATTTACCATTTAATTACTTGCTGTTCTGAAATATTGATGCATTCATCTTGAATCCTGAAAGTGTCAGTATTACACCCAACATGCATTTCAAAGAAATCAAATTTGACTCTGTGTAACTGGGCTGTGAACTGTGGGGCTATGGCTGAGCGAACATTTGGCTGATACTACATAAGACAGAGAATCATAGAAGAAGTTAAGTCGGAAGGGACTTTTGGAGGTCATCTGATCAAATCTCTGAGGAGCTAGCTGAGGTCTAACTAACTTAAAGCTAACTGAACAAAGTCAAATCAGGTTAGAATCTGGAATGATAGGGGAATGGCAGGGTTCACCTCTTTTCATACACACACTTTCAGCTCTCAGGGCTACTTTCTCAGGTCACCAAAGGAATACCTACCTTCCTGGCAGAAGGCCATCAGGGTAATCCCGAGAAAACATTCCAAACACCTGTCATTCCTGGTGTCTACAGGGTTATACAGGACCCAAGAGTCCAGACTGCAGAGGGGCATGGTATGGTATGCTCAGGAAAGAGTGGGCTAGGATCACTTCACCAGCCAAATAAAGCCTTCTGCATATGCTAATCCTCAGAATGTGTGATAGAGAAGTGCTTATTATGCTGGTATGCGTGGCTCTAATTTTGGACACATGCCCTTTTCCCCATAAGCATTGGTTTACCTTGCTGTATGAAAGACACTACTCCTCTGTTCCCCAGAGGTTGTAGCTACAAGTATAATCCTGATCATAGGATTACAGGTAGGTAGCCTTCATTTTCTTTAGCTTTAACTAGCACTGCAGGAAGTTGTGCTGGTAGTGCTGATGTCATGGTTTGGGCCAAGTTGGCNTTGAAGCAGCAGCCCACTGGAGAGGAACCATTGGAGAAGTGGCAACCCAATCCCTTTGGTCCCTCAGCTTTTATACTGAGCAAGGCAGATCTGATGGAATACCCTATTGGTCAGTTTGGGTCACCTGACCTGTCCCCGCATCCCCATAGGTGCAACCCTTCCACAGGGCAAACAACCCAGTCAGCTGACCCTGGTTGCCACAGCAACAGGAGCAAGAGCCTCTCTCACTGAACAGAAAGCTGGCTCTGCTTTACCCAAACCAGGACAGCTGATGACATAACTGCTCTGCAACAGTCTTGTGCGTGGCCAAGACTCTACAGGTGTTAGCGAACTCTGCTTTCCAGTAGTCTTCACCACATAAAAACATCTATCATTTAAAATTCACATTTCCTCTGGAGCTTTCTTAATTCTTGAAACATAAAAAGACCCTAGTAATATAGGTACCCGTTCTTTTCTAGTCATCTTCCTTTGAGAGACAGCTGCATTAAGCCTGCCACCTGAGGATTTTCACACGATGCAATGTCTGCGTGCTGTGTGCAGATAAGCATGGGAATGGGTGTGTGCGAAGGGAAAAGGCTAGAAAACTGGATAACAAGATGGGGACTGGCGCTTGAAGTTGCCTCAGCCATTCTGCCTGTTGGAGTATTCTGTGGAGTCACTGAATCTCTCCTGCAAGCTGGATGCAGGATTTGATTGTTCCAGTTGCAAAGGCACTTTGGGAGTACCTTAACAAGTAGGAAGTGTGAACAGTCAGGGAAGCAACCCAAGCTAACAGTTGTGTACAAAGTCAATGTGTGGTTTATACATACCACCAAGAGTGTATTGTCCATTCATGTCTTCATTTGTGAAAGGTATTCATTTCTACTGAAAGACTTAAATTTTTTTCTTCTATATAAAATGCAAATTTGGGAGGAATTTGAAAGTGGTGACTTTTTTACCTCACAGCCATATGCAGGCTGGGAACTGAAGGAATGGCTTGAACTTGTGAGAGAGAGAAGATTGGAAGCATACCTCGTATCTTTCCAGGTCGTTGGCTTTTAGTCTGGAGTTGTTCTATAGTTTGTTCACTGTGCAGGAAGATCCTTGAAATTGGGACTGATCGCCTCCACTTATGTTTGAAGATCAATAAACTTCCTATTACTACTGATTGGATTAAAATTGATAAAAAGAAAATGTGCTTAGAGCATTGAGGTGTGAGATGTCATTGATAACATTGTCTGTGTTATCAGGCTCTGTTCATGCAACAAGACGCAGCGTATAGGAAGGTATGAGGTTTTGAATAACCCAAATCACCATAGGTAATATCATACAGGTGTACACTGGGCTAAAAGTTTTTCATGGTATTGCATTTCTTTAAGTAGCCATGCTGCTGAAACCAAAAAAGAGGCATAGTGTCAGTTCTTTAATCTTGCTCTTCTTTCCCGTATATGAAGAATTGAGATTTTCATGATAATTGTTCACAGAGTTCTGACTATCCAATTTTTTGTCACCATCTCAAACCTAAGTCTTTCTATAGCAGCTTGATATAACCTGTTATGAAAATTCCCATCCCTAACTATTATATCAATCAGTCTTTATAGTATGTAGTTCACGTTATACACTGCAATGTAATGAGGTAGTGGAATTTTACTGGAGACTTTGGTGTTGTTCATGGTGGTTTTGGTTTTTTTAAGGCCAGCTTTGGGAATTTTTTGTTTGTTTAGTTTATCTGAGTCTGCAACAGTTCTTTTTTCAATGGAGATTGGATTTAACACGTTTCTTTTGCTTCAAGACCAAAGGCAGTACAAACACCGTCAGTTAGCTGGGTGCTTGATGTGATTGCATGTTAGTTTCCCATCTTAGTGTGTAAAAGAAGGTCTATTATTCCTTTTTAATTTATTAAACCCTAAGCCTTCAGAGCAGTTCATTTAGCAAAGTTGTTTCTTTTTGGGTTATATAATGACATCACTGAAGACGCAAGAGTGGAGGTACTAAGAAATTTCCTAGTACTTCCACAGCACTTGCTAATAAGCCGGTGCTGTGGAATATGTTTTACCTTGCAAATTGCACTTACTTGATTTTTCAAATGGCTGTTGAATAAACCAAATGTGTTAGGTTCTATGCTGCTTTGCCTGTAGAAAAGCAGTATGGGACGTAGCTGTAGCTGTTTACCGGGTAACTTCCAAAGCAATCTACGAACCAAACTTTAGTCTTTAAGTATGCAGCTTTTGTCAGGTTTTACTCTAATAACAATAACAGGAAGCAAACAGTAGAACTTCAGAACAAGTCATTTCCACATCGTGTGAAATTCTCACTTCAGGAATTCTCAGCCCCATAACCTAAATACTACTTTTCTCTGGACAGCTACTCACACTCCTACACAGGCGGAATCCACAAGTTTCATTTCAACAAAAGTAATGTCAGCTGAAGGGCTACCTCTTATGGAGAGGTATCTATCAGAAGGCTGAGATACATCTCAGAGGTGCAGGCATAAGAAGCGGGAGAGGAACAAAGGCATGAGTGATCTTTGATAATGTTATGAGTCAGTTGGAAGCTCCATTGCAGTGAGCTTTCCCAAATGGGGTGTATTGTTTTGGGCTCACCATTGTGCTTTAGAAATTTAGATCTTTGGGGCAGCTGAGGGGTTCAGTCTCCTACAACTAATAGTGCAGATACAGAGGGTCTGGAATCAGGTGGACATGCAGCTCTCAGAGCTGTATGTGGCTTCAGAGTTTCACAAACTGGACAGGTAAGTGAGAATTGCCTTGAAATGGGCTCCTCCCAGGCTCCTGATTTGTATGACTAGCTACGACATGACCAATAGTTGCTAATGTATGGATGTTCTAGTCTCTTGTCTGTGCATCTTCTCATCATGAATTGTGTGATTTTTCTGTGCCACATTCTTCTTCGGGTAAGAATAGTGACAGTACAAAGTGTGTGTCTCACAGCCTTAGTTTATTCTGGTAAATAATACTTTGTGAGATTTGTGTCTTGAGAGTCACCTATACTCTTGTGCTTTTACTTACCCAGGCTAGAATCCGATCACCTTTCAAAGGATTGCTGTTTTTATTATCTGCACTTAAAAAAAAAAAAAAAGAAAAGGAAAAAAAAGAAAGCAAGCCATGTCACAGAATATTTGCCTATGTGGTCCTGAGAGTCTTTCATTTGAATTTTAACTGCCATCTTGTGGTGGTTCCCTGACTTAGCCACAGCTTTGAAGTGGATAAGCCTAATGACTTTTTGTTATGGTGAGCCTCCCTAAAAGAGATGAGAAGACATAAAACTTGGTGTTTCAAGTTAGAATAAAAACGAGGAACATAACTTCCTTTAAAGAGAGATCAAAACCACTAGGTGAGACAAAGTAGAAGAAAAAAGTCCAAATACATAATGATTTTCCTGCCCACTCTCTCATTGCAGGTGGGTTTATTGCTTCCATTCTTTACAATTAGCTCAGTATTCAAGAGGTTAGCAGATCCTGCTCGGTGCTAAGATGTTCCTCTCAGGTCTGGCAGCCTGCTCTTAACTCTTCATTGCAGCTTCTGCTTCTGTTGTAATCTAGAAATTCCCAGATCCATTTTGTGATTCGTATCTACCAATAGCTTGCTGCCTCTTTAGAACCCTCTGTCCTTGAGTGGATTTTGTACTCCAGTGACAGGAATGATCGTCTCCCTGAAGGACTGAATATATACCACCTGCTTTTCTGGGCTATTTGAAGTGAATTAAGGTGTTTCTTAAGGTGGTATCATCCCCCCATGCAGCGAAGATACCTGTTCTGTCATGATCTCATGCACAACTTAGCTTGTAGTGTATGCAGATGACCAAGGATGGGGAAGGCTTATTCTAGCCTTGCCTGCTCCTTACATATCTGAGCAATGTTTGGAAGCATGGAGAACTGGTGGTCCCTAGGCTGGTTGTTCCCTTGAAAGCAGAGACTCCTGTCTCAAATTTTCTTTGTGCTAAATGCATTTGGATAGATGACTTATGGGGGTAGCTAAGTTGCCAGTAAGCATGCCTTGATCACAAACCAGTCCAGTTCTGTTCTTTGGAGGGATGCCAACATCTACGGTGTGTCTGTCTTCCACTGCTGAATTCCCTTAGTTTCTATGCCCCCTTGTTTTTGAGTGTCTTAAGTCCATCTCTGTATGCAGACCAAATAGCTGAAATAACTTGATAATCCTCAACTGCTTAAACCTGATGCTTTTCCACTGTTGTCTACTCCTCTCTCCCTCCCCTCAACTTGTTTTCTTTCAGAGCCTACCTTCTTCTACCTCTGGTTTATAGATGCATACATCAAGGACGTAACTTGATTTGTTACCTCTAGATAGCTTGCTGGTCTGTAAATTCATGTGTTTCAGCAGACGCACACCTGGATAAATATAGCTACCAAACTGAGGTGAGGCTTCTTAATCAAGCCCTGCCTTTTGTTTGGGAGGTGGGAAGGAAGAAGAGAGCTGGCAAAACGGCTTAAGATTTGCTCACCTCCTCATCAGTGCCCTGACATAGTGCTGCTCTTGTTGTACATGAACTATACTTGTCTTCTTCTGTCTAGTACCTATGACTGGGACCTACCTCCCTCATCTCTGTAATCCTCATAGTCTGATACCTTCTTTCATCTTCTGTATGCTTTCTTACAGCTTTTGGTATCTTCTTCCTCTGACATTTTCCAAAGGGTTCTTTCCTGCAGTGAAACAGGAGTGGCATATACTTTCTGTTCTTCTCCACAGTTCTTTGGAGCTTTCATGAGTTCCTTCTTCTCCCCTTCTAACCATGGTCATACGCATACAATTTATTGGAAATTTTAAACCGAAAGAGTATAACTCACTAGATTACTCTGGATTTTGGGGGTCTATATGCTAGCTAAATTTTTCTTCTTTTCAACACAGGGCTACAAGTAGCTGGGAAGATCTCCTAAAATGTGAGGAATTTGCAGCACTCCTTAGGTACCATCTTTTCAATATGACTTTACACTGAATTCTACTCTTGTTTTCCCATCCTACCTCCAACACAGTGCTAGTGTAACCTTATGCAATAAGAATAGTTACCAGGCTTTGGCTTTTGAAATCAGGAAACAGAACTCTCCTCAAGAAGAGAAAAACAATCATTTTGCAGATTCGTGCATCACTAGATCTCTTCTGCATATTTCTCAAGTTCAAAATGAGTGCAGTCTTAAAAGAAAAATGACAGCATTTTACAGTGCTGAAGCTGAGCATGGGAAACTTCAAGATGATACAAGTAGGCTTTGCATAAAGTGTCAATTTGTGTTATTAGCATAGAATAGCTTAGAAGGGAGGGTGTTTAACTACTGGAGTCTCTTCAGAATCCATAGGTAGTATTTATTGCACATGCTGTGAAAACATATGCCAACACTTTGTAATATGAATAAATAACTCCAGTTGCATGAAAATGGATTAAGAAGTAGCATAGAAGAAGAAGAAGAACTGTATTACAATTCCGACAGAATTGCACAATGGAATTAAAATGCAGCGGCTTGGACTGTGATATAAAAACTAACTTTTACACACTGTTATGCAACTTAGACAAGAGAAATTCCTCATGAGTGGTGACTGAATGGAATGTATAAAGACAACAAGGTGGAATAAATGCATGGAGAATTTGTGTCTCGTTTTCTGAGAGACTTCTTGAATTACTATTTTAATGCTTTTATTACAGGACTCCAGTTCCCTTGACACTTACATTCAGAACATGCTCTTTGCCTTGTATGCATCTTTTGAGGCCACAACTGCCCCTGTCCTGTGGCAGCAATTAGGTGTGATGATAGAAAAGTTTTATGGAGATGACCTCAGATGCCTAATTGACTTCCTTGTTCCAGCTAAGAGAGCCTTACAATGTATTCAGCAAGAAACCCACTCCCGCAAAGCAGAGGCCTCCTTTATCCCTGAGTTAAAGAAAAAGATAAGGTTGAATTTAAAAAAGATAAGGTGGAATTTAATCACTTAACTGCAGGGATCTTTAGATCTGGCAAAGAGCTCCAAATCTAGTGATCAAGCCGTGTTGTAAACTTACAAATGAAACGATTAAAAGCTTAGTAAATATTTCTTTTCAAACTGTTCACCTCTACAACAACAAGATCTAGCAGATATGTAAAGGAAATGTTTTCTGCAAAACCTTGGAAACATCCAGGAAAATGTAGCTTTGTTATTACTTACTTCAGTTTAAATATCCCAGTTTTATTTTAAATCATACTTCTGCAGTCAGAGGGGCAAATACTGCAGTCAATACTGCAGTGGGGCAAAACATGCAAACAAACAAGTGTTGTGTTTTCCAAACCAAGAACTTAAATTCTGGTTAATGAGTGTCTTTAGGATGAATTGGCTGTAACTTCAGGAGGGGACCTTTATCAAGGAAACTTCCTGGGGAACCCATGCTGCCTGCAAGTCCTTCTTTTTCTGAAACAGATTCTGTTGGAGGCCAAATGAATCCTGTGGGCTGGGAAAGTTAAGAAAAACAAATCCAAGAAGCAGTGTTCGTTCTCTGTTTTGTTTTTGGTTTGGTTTAGCTTTGTGTGTGTGTGTGAGAAGTTTTACTCGTTTCTTCTCAGCTCATGACTTTATTTTTACATTGTCTTAATCCCTTACAGCTGTTGTAATATTTAAGATTAGAAAAAAACCTGTAAAGAATTTTATTTCCTTTTCTTCTTCCCAGTTTGAGTTGCTAAACTGAAGTTCAGCTACAAGTCTGACATCAAATTGTATTTTATTTTTCCCTTCCCCCAATGTGCTTTTGTATATGATTGAATCTATTTCTAACCTCCTTTATATTGTTTAGTGATTGAGAGGCTTCACCTTAGGTGAAAGCCTTAAACAGGGAGCAATAAGAAAGTGTATATAAGCAATAAGAAAGTGTAGAAGTTAAATGTTTCACTTAGGAATAGAAGAATATTTAAGAAGTGATCTCAAGGTACTGAAACCTGTTGGAGAAATACTTCTGTGAAAATAGTCAAGGGCAATATTTAGTTTATATTAGTTATCTCACCTTATCAAAATACAGTGTCTCTTCATAAACATTACACATAAAGTAGGATATCGTTATCCTTATTCTCTAGGCACAGTGTTCTCTAGGGGTTTTTAATTAATTGTTATTTTAAGAATGATCTCTTAGAAACCTCTGTAAAATCCTAGGATTCTTCCCTTGTAGGAGTCTTAACAGAAGACACCTTTAAGTTCCCTGGAAAGGAGAGTGTAGAAAGGGAAAGCATAGAATCCTACAAAGTTTTCTAAGTGATCATTAAAGTTTTGCATCATATTGCATCAAATTGCCCATGAATTTTTGTTAGCCTGTGTCCTGTCATTTAAAACTGAAATTCACTACAAATTATAACTTGCTTATTCCACATTTTTAAAATGATCACAGAATGGTAGGGGTTGGAAGTGATCTTCAGAGATTTTCTAGTTCAACTCCCCTGCCAAAGAAGGTTCACCTAGAGCAGATTGGACAGGAACGCATCCAGGCGAGTTTTGCAACAACCTCTCTGGGCAGCCTGTTCCAGTTCTCTGTCACCCTCAAAGTAAAGAAGTTTTTCCTCATGTTGAGATGGAATTTCCTGTGTTCCAGGTTGTGCCCCTTGCCCCTTGTCTTGTCACTGGGCACCACTGAAAAGAGCCTGGCCCCATCCTCCTGACAGCCGCCCTTTACATATTTATAAGCATTGGTGAGATCCCCTCTCAGTCTTCTCGTCTCCAGGCTTAACAGACCCAGGTCTCTCAACCCTTCCTCGTAAGAGAGGTGCTCTGTTCCCTTGATCATCTTTGTAGCCCTCTGCTGGGCTCTCTCCAGTAGTCCCCTGTCTTCAGACACATCTGTCTTCGCATCTGTTTTCACCACTAGAGGCCGTCGTTGCTTTACATGACTAATTTGCGACTAATTTGCAACTGACCTGTCAATAAAGCAGATGCAAGGAAAATTTTGTGCATCCTGACTGAAACCAAAGCAATAACTGTATACCTTTTGGTGACCTGTGTTACAGTACCCATGTACAGTAAAGTTGACCATAAAATTAATGCTGAAAAATATTTCTTAGATTCCTCCAGTTTATTTTGAAGATAAATAAGATTTATTTTTAATTGTAACCTTTTTTTTAACCAGAGCCCACTGAAACATGTTCGTGAAGTGCTGCAAGTTCAAGAATGGAATCTTTCAGATATATCAGATAGAACAGAATAGATTTTATCACAGTTTACTAAGATTGGTTTGTGTCTTTGTCATGTGTCTTGTCTTGATGATACTTGGTCAAATATAAATTCTCAGTGTGTTCCTGATCTTGTTTTCAAGATGATGTTCCCCTCTTTTTTTCCATAAAGACACAAATGTCTTTTTCTTACAGAGCCAAGATCTCAAGCACCAATAGCAATATCTGTCTTCGACCATTCCACACCACTAAGGAGGCCACATTCTACTGTCACTAGTAGTAGCACATCTTCGTCAAGCAACCAGACATCATCATCAATTATAGGTTCATTAAGCCTGCATGTCTGTTCCAGCCCATCACATTCAAGGTTTCACTGGTTGTATGATATTAGTACCTGCATTGAGGAAGATGAACAGGAGCAAGAAACAGGAAGTCAGCCTTCAATGAGTAAGTGGACTTCAGCACTGGCTGAACAAGATATTTTTCACATGGTCAGCGGTTCAGATTGTTAAGGGACAGATTTACAGATGTACAGTGGCACAGCTGAATATCAATGAATTGTAGTTTCTTACTTAAAGTTGTATCATTGCTCAAATGAGCTATATATCACATATTAGTAGCAATTCCCAATGCACTCTCAATGCATCACTGTTGCTCAGATAGGGGCACTACTTAGGCACTATATTTCTTCTGCCTTCAAGAACAACATTCTTCCTATTTTTGGCTTTGGCAGTACATAGAACCATAAAATCATTTAGGTTGGAAAAGACTTTTAAGATCATTGAGTCCAACCATTAACCAAACGCTACCAAGTCTACCACTAAACCATGTCCCTAAGTGCCACATCTACAGGTCTTTCGAATACCTCCAGGGATGGTGACTCAACCATTTCCCTGGACAATCTGTTCCAATGCTTGATACCCCTTTCAGTGAAGAAATTTTTCCGAATATCCAATGAAAACCTCCCCAGGTGCAACTTGAGGCCGTTTCCTTTCATCCTATCACTTGTTGCTCGGAAAAAGAGACTGACACCCACTGGTGTCAGCTGGTTTCAGTTGGGAAAGAGTTAATTTTCTTTCTAGTGATTGCTGTGAAAGGAATGTAAACAATGCATATTGGTTTAGTTGTTGCTAGGCAATGTTTATACTTTTCAAGGACTCTTTTCAGCTTCCCATAGAAGCTGAGAAGGAGCACAGACAGAACAACAGAATGGCCAATGGAATATTCTGTACCATAGACATCATGCTCAGTATATACATGGGGGTCGGCCAGGAGGGGAATCCATGATCACTACTCAGGAAAGTGCCAATTCACTGGGTGGTGAGAGTGACTTGTGTCATTATTGTTGTTGTTGTTATTTCCCTTTTCTGTTATTGTTCTATTAAACTGTCTTTGCCTCAACCCATGAGGTTTTTTCCTCTTCCTTTCCTCTCCTTTTCTCCCTCTTCTCCCTGCTCTTCCTGGGGGATGGGAAAGAACTGCAGGAACAGCTGCGTGGTCCTATCTGCTGTCTGGGGTTAAGCCACAACACTCACCTTGCTACAATCTCTTTTCAGGTAGTTGTAGAGGGTGATACGGTCTCCCTGAGGCTCCTTTAAATCACCACAGTTCCCTTAGCCCCTGCTGACAGGACTCGTTCTCTAGACCCTTCACCAGCTTCGTTGCTGTTCTTTGGACACAGGCATTGTAATGACAGTATTTCATCAATGTACTGTGCTGTCAGACAGGTAAGTAGTGCAAGTCCAGAAGCACTGTCTTTCATGTTATTAAAATTCAGTTATATCATCTCTGGAGGTTTATGTTCAGTTTGGGACAAAAATGGCCTTAAGATTTTGGAAACCAGGTGTTAACTTTCTTCTGCTGTGTTGTTGGAGTTCATTCTGGTTTATAGTGCATTTCACTTTTTGTGTGCTTTTATTCCTGTTCATAAGTCACAGAGAATTTGGAGTCATCTCAGTGCACTTAAGGTGAAAGTGTGAGAGGTTTTAGTACTTCTGCCTGTTCTGAGTTGTCACAGCTTACTACAGAGAGTTTTTGAATGAAGGCGTTTCAAGTGCTATTCCAATATATTTCACATATTCCTCGCAGTGCACAGCTCCTCTTCTCCCTGAGAAGAATCACAGAGCAAAGTACAACAGGCAGTGTGTTACATCTGTAAGTACTGTTACTGGCAAAAAGTCAGTCAATTTTTATTTCACATATCTTTGTCATCTTAGAAAAATGGCAATATTGAACTAATGCTGAGATCTGTTGAAGATCCAGATCCTGTGGACGTCAAACTACTCTCCATGAGACAGGTAACTAAATTAAACTATCAGTTGCTCACCTGCAGTATTTTGATTTCCTTTGTGTTGCAAAATTGCCATGTTTTGCTTTGTGTTGCACTGTTGACATAATTGAGTATAAGCATGGTATGCTTTGGCTTTTAGCATCTTACTCCATATAGTGTTATTTTACACTTCTGTGGTTGAGGCATTTAAAAATCCATCTTTTAGAATCAGTTTTGGAGAAACTAGAAATATTAGTCCCACATACAAAGGTGTCAAATGATTTTTTTTCAACTGAATTTACTTAAAGCAATTCACTGATTTAAATTTCTGCATTCAGTTATGTTTTTGCTGAGTGACTTGCTTGAGTAACAGAACAGATTGTATTCCACATTAACTCATGGTGTAATTCATTACATGAGTGCCAACATTTATCTTTAAGTTATTTTATTGGCCCTGTTCTACCACGCTGTTGTTCTTTTTTCTGGGAATGGTGATACAGATCTTTCAGTAAGACTTCTCATGAGAGAAGTCCAAGCCTAGAGTGAGGATAGCAGAGTCTGGGCTTATGAGTTTGGTTTAAACTGTCGAGATAGCATTACAGGAACAAATCATATCAATACTGATTGTAATTCAGCAGAACTTCTGAGATAGCGTATCTTCTGGCTGAAACGAAACTGTTTGATAGCAATGTGCTCTGTTCTTTCAGACAGACTTTTCAGATCGGAAGGGTTTACGAAAGAGTGTCCAGATGAAAAAGACATAAATCCATAGGAGTGTATGAACACTCTGAACATCAGTTCTGTTAAAAGCCCTGAGTATCAAATGGACAGTCTCTTCTGAACACCTGTTACAAGCTGTCATCACAAAGACATCATTACAGTGCTTGTTCTCTGTAACACCAGCTCCTCCTAAAAACTGGAACTTGAGACAGGGCATTTCTGTCTGTAGAGCTACATGTGACACTCAAATAACATTTGTATGCAAATACAGACTATATCTTGAACATTAATATACTTACAGTTACAAAAGAGAGCAAAATGGAACACTGTCCAATGGGACATGCGCCCAAAAGAGGCAGAGGCTGCATACTATTTATTTACAAAGAGATTCTTGGTTAATCAGACACAAAAAATACTGCAAGTTCAATTTTAGAAGTACCAGTAATTTTAACAACATATTGTAATGCTGAGGCAAACTGGAGGTCAAAGGTTGCATGGTACTAAATGAGTGCTAGTCAGTCAGAGCAATTAGCTCTTTAAACTTAACTCGCTTATACATGAATTACAAAGTAAGGTGCAGGCCTATTTAATCTGTAATAAAAATCCCTGTTGCCTCAAGGGAGCAGTGGCAGGAAGATCCCCATCGTGTTTGATCCCCTGAAGTCTGCAAGATTCTGTGAGGATAAATGAAATGTATGATGTAAGGATATGAGCATTTTTTTAAAAGTCACAGGACAATACAAATTACAGCTCTTGTAAATATGATCTGAACAAACAAACAAAAATCTAAAAATCAGGGGATACTCATTGCTTTTTCAATGGTCCAAAGCTGAGGATACAAACAAGTAGCTGACCCTCTCATTACATAAAAGCATTCAGGAATGCTGCTAAATGTTCTTATTGGAGTTACAATTTGGAGAGCAAGCAGTTAAGGGATTTTTGCACAGGAATGAAAATAAAATGTCTTAGCTACCTCATGTGAAACGAGCTGTTTTGAAATCTCAGATAAGTGCTTAAACTAAATTTTGTCTGTATTTGGAATAGGTAGAGAAGAGGTTGATGCTTGGAGGAAAGTTAACAGTTTTGATTATTAGCTGTTAGACTGCTGAAGTGTTAACATAGTGGGAATTTATGTTCTCATAATTGGAAATTAGGCTTTCATCTAGGCTCCCTTTCTCACAAGAGGCTGGACCTCAAAAGGGATCTTTTGAGGTCCCTTCCTACTGAGCTATTCTATGATTCTATGATATTACATGACTTCTGGATCTTGCAAGGACATGAATTTACAATCAAAATCGACATCTGACATCCACCTACAGTTGGATACAGCTGTGCATTACCAGCACTTCTGTGTACATGTCCAGCTAGATAGAGAGAAATATAAACCTGGTAAAATCAGTTTTGGAATTTCAGAGTAGCTGAAATACCTGTGTTCACTGCATATGTGCATATATTCGCATGTATACAAATGCAACTGGCTGAGGTCTGCAAATTCATTCAAGGAAGTAGGCAAAGTAGAAGGAAATATTACTGTTACTAAAAGTAATAGTATTTTATAAGGAGATAGAAGGAGATAGGAAAGCACAGTTAAACCAGATTCTCTTTATTAGTCAAATATGCAGGTAGAATAGCACTACTATTCCCAGCTTCTATTTGTTTTTTATTAGGAACATATGTAGATCTGTTTCATACATATGGCAGAAAAAGGACTAGAGCTCTTCATTATGGATTAGACCAAAGCTAATGTGCTAGCCAACAGGGATCCAAGGCCAACATACTCTGTTGAAGTATTCCTCTACACAGCCCATACCCAGAGATTGCTTTACTTTATCCTTCATCCCAGTTATCAGCAATGGCCTGTATTGGTTATACTAGTCAGCCATCTGGGAAACCAAGAGCACCGCCTCTGAGGTATTCCAGCATACATTGTCTGTGTTAGTTCACAACAGTCTTGCAGGTTTGGAGTGGTGTTAGTACTGAGCTTGGCTTTGACTTTTATACATCCTGAGGTTAATGTGTTTCCTTAAAGTGCTTCTGCTTTACAGCTGACACAGAATCATAGAATCATTTAGGTTGGAAAAGACCCTTGGGATCATCGAGTCCAACCATCAACCCCACTCTACAAAGTTCTCCCCTACACCATATCCCCTAATACCACATCTAAACAACTCTTAAACACATTCAGGGATGGTGACTCCACCACCTCCCTGGGCAGCCTATTCCAGTGTCTGACCACTCTTTCTGTGAAGAATTTTTTCCTAATGTCCAGTCTAAACCTACTCTGTTGCAGCTTGAAGCCATTCCCTCTTGTTCTATCGCTAATTACCTGTGAGAAGAAACCAGCACCAACCTTTCTACAATGTCCTTTCAAGTAGCTGTAGAGAGTGATGAGGTCTCCCCTCAGCCTCCTCTTCCTTAAACTAAACAGTCCCAGCTCCTTCAATCGCTCCTCATAAGATTTATTCTGCAGGCCCTTCACCAGCTTCGTTGCCCTCCTCTGCACTTGCTCCAGCACCTCAATATCTCTCTCGTATTGAGGTGCCCAAAACTGGACACAATACTCAAGGTGTGGCCTCAGCAGTGCTGAGTACACATGTTGCTGTATCTCTGCTTCTCCTATTTTGTCAAAGGAGCACTTTTGTGGAGGTTGGGAAATTTCCTCATCAAGAAAATTGCTGTTCTGAGACGCTGTTCTGGTTCCGGCGGGGATAGGGTTAATTCTCCCCAGGCTCCGGCAGGGGCAAAGGTATTCCATCCCGTGTGAGCCATGCCCAGTCTGGAGCCGGGAGCTGCCGGGGGAAGGGGCGGGAAGTCGCCGCTGGGAGCGGGCGGGGCCGTCCCGGCTCCGGCCGGTGAGCGGTGGTACCGTAACAGTGTTTGTACATTCCTCTGTCAGTGGTGGTGTTGGTGTTTTCTTCTTCCTTTTGCTGTTCTGTTAAACTGCCTTTCTCTCAACCCACGAGTTTTGCCTTTTTCTGCCGATTCTTCCCCGGGGGTCGGGGGGAAGCTCGAGGGGGCGGACGCGTGGTTCTTTGTTGCCGTCTGAGGGCAAACGACGACAGACACTAATTACAATCCTTGTGTGACACAAGAAAACAATACTGTAGTTAAGACGAAGGGAGTGCTTAGAAATGCTTTTCCTAACTCCTCCATGAGCAAAGAGAATGTTACATTGATTAATTCCTGTGCCAAAAAAACCCATTCTTGTGAGCTTTTTTTATGGATTAATGTGGTCAGGTCATTCCCACTAAGCAGTAAGGTTTGTTTAAAATAGATTTCCCTATTCCATCAGAACAAACCCTGTCATGTATCAGATCTCTTGAGAGTTGTTTGACAGGCGTAAATGAGTAACCAATGCATTTTTTCTCTTCAATACTGGAATGATGAAGGGAAAATAATAAAAAGGAAAACGCTGCTTGTTGCTATGTTAGTTTTAAAATAGCCAATTAAATTCGGGTATGGGTGAATTTCCTAAAGTTGGCTTGAATGCTTTAACCATATTAGAAACCTTTTTGAGCTTGAATCACCTCTTTAACACCTTTTGTAAGGGTAGTCTGGTGGAATGCTTATATGTACCTCCTCCTTGTAAATTTTTTTTCTTATTTCACTTGAATGTTCAGTATTTGTCAGACCACTGTCACTTTCATGCAGCAGCTCGCTTTGGGAGCTGCTTATAAGAATATGAAATTAAATCCATTTTCTGATATAAGGCAGAACAATGCATTTTTACCTGTGTTTTGTGATTCATGTACAGATAGGTGTTTCAAGTACTTCATTTTAAACAATGATGGTTGCACCAATGTGATAATCAAACAGAAAATATGCAACTGTACTTCTGACTCAGTACTTCTGACTTTTGGACTGGATCACGTTGTTCAAGCTATGGAAGTCTGACAGACTCTCTGAGTGTGTGGAAGGCTGAGTTGGCCAAATCGGTATTAGTCTGTCGCTGTGGGGCAAATAAAACCTCTACCACTGCTCTGTTAACTTTCCTACTTCCCATGCTCATTAGCAACCTTTGTCATCTCTGAGTTACCTATAGATAGTGTCAGAATGACCTGTTCCAGTGTGGTAGTTTTCAGAGAATTAGGCATGAGCTGTCTCCGTCTTTCTGACCATTGGGACCAACAAGTACAACTCAAGGCTGTACTTCATGTAGGGTGGACTACAAACACAACCTGGACACAAACACAAAAAAAGATAGCAGCTTGCTGAGGGAATACATGGAATTTTCTTGCATAGACAGAAAAATTTATTGATCACTTCAGGCTTAAACTGTTTGTAAAACATTAAAAGACTTAAACTAAACTGGAAAATATCCTCACACAAAATACAAATTTTTGCAAAAAAATAATATATTTGAAATGAAAAAAATGTAAAATATAGTTAATAGAACCACAGAATACTTTGGGATTGGAAGGGACCTTTAAAGGTCATCTAGCCAAACCTCCCTCTACAAGGAACAGGGACGTGTTCCTAAATCAGATTGATCAGAGCCCTATCCAACCTGACCTTGAATGTTTCAAGGGATGAGGCACCTACCACCTCTCTGGGCAATCTGTGCCAGTGTTTCACCACCCTCATAAAAAATTTCTTCCTTTTATCTAGTCTGAATCTAGCCTCTTTTAGTTTTAAACCATTGTCCTATTGCTACTAAAAATTCTGTCCCCATCTTATAAGCTCCCTTTAAGTACTGAAGGGCTGCAATAAGGTCTCCCTAGAGCCTTCTCTTCTCCAGCCTGAACAACCCCAACTCTCTCAGCCTTTCTTCACAGGAGTGGTGCTCCATCCCTGTGATCATTTTTATGGCTCTTCTCTGGCCCTGCTCCAACAGGTCCATGTCTTTCCTGTACTGAGGGCTCCAGAGCTGGGTGCAGCACTCCATGTGGGGTCTCATCAGGGTGGAGTAGAGGGGCAGAATCACCTCCCTTCATCATGCTGGCCACGCTTCTTTTGGTGCAGCCGACATGATGCCTTTCTGGGCTGCAAGCGCACATTGCCAGCTCATATCCAGCTTTTCATCCATTAGTACCCCCAAGTCCTTCTCTGCAGGGCTGCTCTCAGTCCCTTCATCCCCATCCTCTATTGATACTGGGGGTTGCCCCAACACAGGTGCAGGAACTATGACATGGCTCTGTTGAACCTCATGAGGTTCACACGGACTCACTTCTGGAGTTTGTCCAGGTCCCCCTGAATGGCATCCCACCCTCAGGCTTGTCAATGGTACCACTCAGCGAGGTGTCATCTGCAAACTTGCTGAGGGTGCACTTGATCCCACTGTCTGTGTCATTGATGAAGATATTAAACAATACTGGTCGCAATACAGACCCCTGAGGGTCACCATTATTCGCTGATCTCCATCTGGACATTGAGCTGTTGACCACCACCCTCTAGTGGCAGCCATCTAGCCAATTCCTCATCCACCAAACAGTCCACCCATCAAATCCATATTTTTCCAATTTAGAGAGAAGGCCTTACAGAAGTCCAGATAGATGACATCCATAGCTCTTCCCCTGTCCTCTGATGTAGTCACTCCATTGTAGAAGGCCACTAGGTTGGTCAGGCAGGACTCGCCCTTGGTGAAGCCATGCTGGCTGCCTTGAATCACCTCCCTGTCCTCCTTGTGCCTTAGCGTAGCTTCTAGGAGGATCTGTTTCATGATCTTCCAGGCACAGAGGTGAGGCTGACAGGTCAGTAGTTCCCAGGGTCCTCCTTTCTACCCTTTTGAGAAATGGGTGCAATGTTTCCCTTTTTCCAGTCACCAGGGACTTCACCTGTCTGCCATGACTTTTCAAATGTCATGGACAGTGGCTTGGCAACTACATCAGCCAATTCCCTCAGGACTCTGGGATGCATCTCATCAGGTCCCATGGACTTCTGTGTGTTCAGGTTTCTCAGGTGGTCACAAACATGATCTTCTCTTACAGTGGGAGGGACTGCTCCCCCAGTCCCTGTCTTGCAATCCATCCTCTCAAGAGGTGTGGGAAGAGACACTGGCAGTGAACACTGAGGCAAAAAAGTTGTTGGGTACGTCAGCCTTCTCCTTGTTCATTGTTAGCAGTTTGTCAGTTGTGTTCATCAGGGAAGTACACTTTCTTTGACCTTCCTCTTCTAGCTGACATACCTGTAGAAGCCCTTCTTATTATTCTTTGTGTCCCTTGCCAAGTTCAGCTCCAGCTGCGCCTTGGCCTTCCTGACCCCATCCCTACACAACCAGGTAGTGTCCCTATACTCTTCCCAGGACACCTGTCCCTGCTTCTGCTGCCTGTGCATTTCCTTCTTGCCCTTTAGTTTGACCAGCAGGTCTTGACTCATCCATGCTTGTCTCTTGCCTCCCTTTCCTGATTTCTTGCACCTGAGGATTGAGAGCTCTCGTGCTCTATGGAAAGCATTCTTAAAGATCTGCCAGCTCTGTTCTGCTCCCTTGTCCCTAAGGGCAGTTTCCCAGAGGGATCCTATTGACTAACTTCTTGAACAGCCGCAAGTTTGCTTTCCTAAAATCTGGGGTCCTGACTTTACTCTTTGCCTGTCCCATATACTTCAGGACTGCAAATGCCACCAGTGCCTGGTCAGTGCAGACCAAGCTGCCTCCAATCTTGACATCTCTGATTAGCTCACTTGCGTTGGTGACTAACGGGTCCAGTATCACATCACCTTTGGTAGGGCTGTCTATTACCTGGCTTAAGAAGTTATCCTCCATGCACTCCAGGAGTCTCCTGGATTGACAGTTTCTGTGGGAATTTTAAAACATTGTCAAACCATTTTGCTTAATGTAACTATCTGAACTCTACCCTCCTAAGGATCACAAAATCTTATATGAAAGATGACTTCTTAACAAGTGAGAAATCTCTGTAATTTTTTAGATGAATTTTGATTGCCATTTCTGTAACACCTCAAATAAAATATAGATGATAATCGTCAAAACAATTTTGCAGAAAATGTTTATAGTGACAAATTATTTCTGGACTGAAAAATTCCACCAAAATAAATAGATCTGTCATGCCTGCCTTCCTACATTCTCTACAGAGCAATCTTCTCAGTATTTTCTGAAGTTAGAATGAACTTTGTTCATTGTGTTGTTATGTAGTGTTATACTCTTTTCTTTGCTTAACCTTCATTCCTTAATAAATCAGTCCTCTCTGTTCTTCTCCCTTAGTTATGTCAGAGCTGCATCTTTGCAAACCGGAACCTCTGAATTGTGTTTTCACATGGCTATGCCAATAAATGTTGAATGTAAACAGTATAAACTGGCAAGATCTGTGCAAAAGTAATGGATTATCTGTATTCTCCCATGCCCTATCTCATTTTGATCTGACCCAGGAGTGCTTCCATAGCTGCTCATAGATGTATATATCCTGTAACGGAATATAAAAGTGAAATTCTTAATAGAAATTTCTCCCATATTGGATCCACTTCAGCAAGAATTAGTTTCTTCATACATTTAGGATGTAGTTTAGTTCTGAGGTTCTCAGTGGTAGCCTACTTCAAGTTAATTTGAAAACCAGCTACTTCATCATTAAATACTTTTATTTTTAAAATACTCTTTTTAAAGGTTAAAAACCTATTAAAATACACTTGATGAACGTTTTTTACACTGATTAGTCTTTTCGTAGTAACTGAAAAATTGTTAATTTTATTCTGTTAAAAATAATTTACTATTTATTGCCATACAAGCAAAAAACCAATAGTTAAACAGCTTGAATGCTAGAATATCATGAACTTTACTGTTCATTAACATTTTAAAGTGATTTTTCATTATTTCTTCTGCCTTTAAATAAAACACAAAATGTTTAATATAGTAATTGTTTTGACAGCTCTGAATCACATGACAATGAAGACTTCTGTTCAAGCTGTGCTGACCCTGCTTTTCTAGATAATCCCACATCTGCTTTGCTGTGAAAAATTTACGCCACACTTAATGGATTCAATTTTTTCTTTTTTTTTAAGTAAACCCATTACGGAATATTTTATCAAAAGAAAAGAAAAATTCTAAATATGTTTTAAATGACCAGGGAAGGGACATCTTTATTAGACTGTGTCATTCAGAGGAAGGTTTTTATTTTTGCAGAGTTTTTTGGTTTGTGTCAGCTTAATTTTGCCTTCAAATAGATGAGTGGCATCGCTAAGATAATTAAAAAGCATGTAAGATGAAATAGATAGAACTTGTCAAGTTATTAAGTATTTCCTCTGTTTTTCAACTCCAGTTCATATATAGCAGATGATGATGTAGGTATTAACATATTTTGTGCAATTTTGTAAATGCTGGAAACAGCAACATATAACTAATCCCTGTATGACAAGAAAAATGCACAAATTGCTGGAAACTTTTGTAAATATAGTTTTATTACCTTTCAAAATTTAAACAGCTAGTTATTAAGGTATATACACACAACTTTTTATCTGCTTACCTAGTATATTTGGACCAGTTTATCTGCTAACCTAGTGTGTTTGGACCAGTGGTCCAAAAGTTCCATGATAAACTGCTCTAGTAATGTCCTGGATTTTTATTAGAACAGAGCAACAATTATAGAGGTAAAAAACTGAAATAAGTATTTGTAGTTGCTTCTATATATGAAAAATTTATTGCTTATTTGCTGGGGAAGACAGTTTGACTCTGCTTCTATGCTTTTTCATAATTGTTTTAAAAGAAACAGTAAATTTAATACTTTTTTCCATGTTAAATTTGGTACTATCATATGCATCTTTTTCAGCACAGCATGCTACTGTGAGATCCTGATGCATTTCTCAGCAGGAGTTTAATCTTCAATATTGACCATTCCCAAGAGTAAGGTGGGGCATGGCATGGAACTCAAGTCTATAAATCTGACAGAACCTTCTCTGGATTTGAACAAGGGCATCTCAAGACAGTCAGTTTTGCCAGCCAGGCAGGTGATCTCAGAAACCTTTGTACAAATGACATTGGAGAAATGGGAGGTGCAAAACAGAAGAGGTGTAGGGCTCATCTGCAGAGGGTAGAAGGTGAACAAGAGAATGGCCTGGGGAGCAGAAGGAATGGATGATGTGAGTTGGGGCTGTAGGCACTTAGAAACTATTTAACATTATTGATTTGAGAGTTTTTCTAGATGACAAAGGAAAAAAGAAAGATGTTTATGGGATTGTCTTGCACTCAATGTTCAGTCAATAGCTAGTAGAGGATAACCCAGTAGATATACTGAAATCCCAATTGTATGGCAAAAACCCTCACAACTCAAATATAAGGCACCCTCCCCCCGCCAAAAAAAACCCCAACCAAACAACAACCCAACAAATATAAAGGTTCCAAGTAACTCAGTAACTTCAGTCTGTGCTCATTCTCTGTCCCACTGGTTGCTCAGCAAAAGACATGAGAGGAGACCATAAAGGAGGTATCCAACGTTGCTTCCCCCGGCAGGCAAGTACCAGGTTGAAAGAAAGAAACATCATCTCTGCTTTTGTGACAGCTGGGTGAGACAGGTTTTCCTTCTGGCCTGAAAATATAATAGATTTTGAATGCTCTCCCTTTCTTGTATCACAATGAAACCATGATTTCTCAACAGGAAAGAAAATACCATCTGTTGCTCAAAGCAACAACAATAGGTTGGTTGCCTGGAAGTTATCAGAAAGTTTTAACTCTGTGCTCTGTCTTGTTCAGCTTGTCTTGTACTTAACCGGCAGTCTCCTACCACAGGGAAGTGTCCTGGTCACCAAGTCTCTGAGCTCTTCCAGAGTCTTTGGTCTTTTCCACTGGAGCCACTGTATTTAGCTATTCCTTGGTGATAGGAAGGGCAAAATGGAGGGACATTGTGTAGCTCAATGACTGTAGCACCTCAGTCTTTCCTTATAGCTATAGTTTTTAAGAGAAGCTCTATGCTAACTGAGAAATCTTCCCCATTGAAATCAGCATGTGAATCCTCAGCATACCATCTTTCATGGAAGAAAGTGGAATACAGATCATGTTATGTGTTTAAGTTGGACCCTGAGTTCCTTTTTGTATGGCATAGGAAAGATAAAGAAATATTCTCATGTATGTGTGCTGCCCTGATCTTACTGTTCCTGCTGGGCAGTGGTCTGTACTTAGCTGAGTTAGCTTATTATAAATAAGAGGACTTAAATGAATAAATGATCTCTGATGACAGATCTCACAGTTAATTACTGCAGAATCACAGTATAGCACCAAAATAGAAAGCAGAGGATTAGCATGTGACTGTTCATTCTGCCTTCCCAGAAAGGCTTCTGTTAGCAGCAAACAGCAGCTGCAGATAAAAATAGAAGGTGATAAACAACTAGGATCTTCAGTTAAACACAGAAGTCACTCTCCCTGACGGCAAGGAGTCCAGAGCAACAATGAAGTCTCTCCGATTCATTAGTGCTGAAGCATTTGTGTCAAATGCAGAGTTTGCCAGGAAGAGTCTCGGCAGTGTTGCCCATAATCTTTTTCCTCTTCTTTTTAAAGCCAGCTATTTACTGGAGCAAGGGGAAGTGATTCATGACTTGGTAGAGAACTGGCCATTTGTTGACTTTAACATGGGAAAACTTTTGGGAACTACTGTGGACTACCAGGAAGACCTGAGCCATAGAACATGTTCAGTGTGCTTGGAAAGCTGTCTGACAGGGCTGAGAGACTATGTGCTGAATCATCCTTCTCCCTACGTGAAAAGGTTGAAAGTAGTTGACCTGACGGGTATAAAAGATGTTGAAGTTCAGTTTTGTGAGTGTAAGAAGACAATGGGCAGATGGGCCAGGACACAGCTGCTCTCTAAGCTTTGTTTAGAACTGATGGTTTACCTCCAACAAAGACGCTGCAATCCAGGTATCTTTGAAATCAGTATTGATGTGCTAATTGACTTGTTTGTTACTGAGCGAAACTATGAGCTGGTAGTGCAGGCCCTGTTGAAGAAATGCTATTGTCCACTGAAGATCTGCTGTGTGGCATTCAGATCTGACAACCTGGCTTTGCAGAAATTCTTCTATATCACAAAGCTCATTGATCCCTCTCTGTTGCGCAAACTGGAAATAGTTCACAATGTTCGCTTAGAAATGGAACACTTGGAAATGCTCTTCAACAGTATCCACTTCCCTCTACTGATGTCCTTGACCTTGCCAGCACGAACATTTAATGTGCGGAGGTTTACAGCTACAGATGAACGGATGCTTACTAACATTGGAGAAAAGATGGGCAAAATGACGCAGCTGACTGAGCTGAGTATGTCATTTTCTATACTCACAGGAAGAATACAGAAACTGCTCAGGTAATTTGGTCATCCTGCTTTCAGTCAAACTGTAAAGAACATCCCTTTGTGCCATCAGCAAGCTAAGAATCTCTGGGAATAAGGACAGTGAGTATATCTCAGGGTATGTGTGAGTAGGGGCAGCAGGAAACTAGGAAAGAGTATTTGTTGGGGAGAATTGGAAGCCAATATCTAATACACTTAGAAGAACTGACTGTTCTTATTAGCCTTCCAGAGCCCATCTGATGAGTATGATGAGAATATTCTTTTGGCTACCAAATAACAGAGGGGTACACCCAGGCATTTTTGATTTGCCACATCTTGAGCTTGTATCTCAATCAGCTTAGGCTGGCCTTTCGTGCAAGACCTGAGTCATATTCCAAGTATTTTTCAGGGTCTCTAGTGAATTTTTGTCATCTTAAAAACAGGCAGTAAATATACTAAGATTCTACAGATACTGTATTTTTAGGTGGCCAGGGGGATAGTAGACTTTGATTTGAGACTTTGATTTCAGTTGTTTGTTGTGTCTGTCAATCTCAAAAAAAAAAAAGGCAGACAAAAGTTTAATCAAGATAAATCACCTTGGTCTAAAATTTCTCCTGTACAAAGAAGTCATTTCATTTCAAAGTTGCGAATGGCACACTGCTTAAAATGACAGAAATAGATTACAGGTTTCTAGCCTTGATCCATCTGAGGTCTGTGGCAGAGGTCTCACTAAGATTTAGTATGTGTGAAAGGGATCGCTTGATTTTTATCTGTCAGAACTATTTTATATTCAACTAGAATATTGGCACATAATCTCAGGTACACTTCTTCTGTCCTTCTTCTTCATCAGAAAGTCTCTTTGCAACTCCAGAACAATACAACATGTAAACCTCTTGGGCATTTGAAAACTAGTAGAAACAAAACTAGGAAAAAAAGCAGATGTCTTGTTAGAATAGTAATTGGCTTTCATTTTGGAATGAATCCTTCCTTAATGGAAATGATCTGAATAACAGCTTTCTACAAGAAGCGGCCACCAATGCTTTTGTGGTAGTAATGATCTGCTGTTAATTCAGGAAGTAATAGACACCTGACAACATATAACTGGTTACAAAATAGACACATAGAATGTCACCAAATTAAAACAACACAGTTGGAGTCATGTAAAATAGGAGCTAATTCATGGAACTGATTTCAGGAGGAAAATATTCTTGTCATCGTTGGCACATGCTTCTATTTCTCAGGTTAGAAAAAATAATGAATGTGGCAGATGGCTGCATTCATAATGTGGATAGTTGTATGATATGTTGTAAATGTAGCTTTTCAGGGTTTTATGCCATAAATATTTTTTTTCTCTTTAATTCTGCAGCCCACTAAAGACTCCACTGAAGATGCTGGATGTTTCTAACTGCTCATTGAACCATGCTGATATGGCCTATTTAGCCAATAGCTTCCATGCTAATCACTTAGAAGCCCTGGACCTGAGTGGTCACAATATACCTGACCTTTACCCATCAACATTCTTTAAGCTTCTCAGCCATTCCTCTTCAGTGCTCAGGAGTCTTACCTTGGAGGACTGTAACATCCAAGACACTCATGTCAACATGTTGATTTTAAGTTTAAGCCCTTGTCAGAAATTACAGGAGTTTAGGTTTCTTGGAAACCCGCTGTCATCCCAAGCACTTAAACACATTTTCACATTTCTCTGCGAGTTGCCAATGCTGAAAAACGTGGAGTTCCCAGTTCCAAGGGACTGCTACCCTATTGGCATCACCTACCCAATTGATGATGCCTGTCTCTGCAGATTTGATCACCAAAAATATGAAAGTGTAGCAGAGGAGCTTAACCTCATTTTACTCCAAGCAAATAGGGAGGATGTGAAGGCTTCAACTCCACTCTTTGGCAGTTACGATGCAGCTGTTCAGGAGACGAACAATGAACTGGGAGCTTACTTGATCAAGTCCTTCAAAGAAACTTTAGAAAAGTTCACTACTACTCTTAGCAAAATGAGTTAAAGGTGTAACATAGTGGTGATGATATGCTCTGTCAAATCATAAGTTAGTCTAGTCTTTTCTAGAACCGCGCCTTCATTGACCAGTCTTGAGATTTCTTTAACTTCTCAGCTGAATTTACTTCTGTTTGAATAAGCTCTGATCATCTGAGGCATTTTAACTATGCTATATCTATTGCATACACCTTACATAAGCACTACTTGCTCTCAAAAGAGGGGAGGACCCTTAATAGTTTATTATTTTACACAAAAGCACTTTGTTTCTCAGTAAATCAACGGGTGTTCAAGCTTGGCTGATTCCTTATACAGTTTCCTCTGGATTTGGCAGTGAGGCTTGTAGCCCTACAAACAAGACAGGAAAGTCCTTTTCCAAGTCCAGCAGGACGTCTCAAAGATTGTGCGCCTATCCTCACCTATGGCTCCCAAAACCAATTTTGTTTTTTGCCTTTGGCCCTCCGAATTCACCAGTCTGTGTTTTATGCAGTACATTCACAATAGTGGGGGATGTATAACAGCCTCCACGTCTCTCTGCTTCTCTTTTCTCCTTCAGAGGCAAGCACAATAAACCGTTTTTTTTTTTTGCGTGGGGAATTACAGAGTTTGTCTAATACGTTGTGCTGGTGAGGAGTAAAGTTCTGTACTGACGAGGCCAGCAAACCAAATGACTGGCTGACAGTAGGGGATTTCCCCCTACTTCCCCCAGGAATATAAAGCAGCCTATGAGGACTCTGCTGAAACTCTTGCAGAGTGTATTTTACAAAGGTGTACCAGGCAGTGCTGCACAGCCATGCTTGTGATGTCGGAGGTAAGTGCCTCAAGCTGATCCCTTTGTTGAACCAGCTTCTTGGCTGGTAGAAGGTACCCTGCTGCTTTCAGCTGTTTTAAAAAAAGTCTAGGACGGTGGTAATAATGCAAAAAAAGACTAGTGTAGGAAACGCATGTAGAAAAATGCATCCAATGCCAAGTTCAGAAATGTGTAAAAGGGACAAGGCTCGTTGCTGACTAACCAGAAGTTCATCTACATAAAATACTGCCCTCTTCTGCCAAGACTGTGTATTGTTCTCCTACAGAATTATAACCAGTGCCTGGAAGAGCCACTTTTATTTTGCAAGCTCCAGTGCAAGAAATATATTTGAGTGATGGAGTAAACAGAATCCCAGCCCCACCCCTCCGCACTGTGTTGGAACGTGGGTAAAGGGGCCAGCAGGATGTCAGGATGCAGCAGTAGGGCTGCAAAACAAGCCTGAGGAGAGTGCTGTAGTGGGGAAGGAAACCCTGGATACTAGGCAAGTGTCAGAGTCTACTCAGCTCCCCACCTGTAATACTGCAGACAGAGCAAAAAGAAAGATATTAGCAAATCTTACTTATTGTCAGCCAATTGAGATCTCTGCTGCCAGCCTCTGTCAACCCTACCAGTGCCCAAACTGTTCTGACGTAGAACGAGAGGCTTCGTTAGCTTCCAGGTGATCTGAAAAAAAAATAAATAAGATGCTGAGGTTAATGCCCAGCACTCTGCCATTAAATATACTCTAACAGTTCATGAAAACTTGATTAAACAGCACTGAAAGTGAATGTTGTAGCAGGAGCTGAGGTATCATTGTAGTATTAAAGATCATTATTAAGATAACAAAGGCAGCTTGCTTGAAATAATACTGGATTTCATCATCTCAGGGTAAGGAAGAACCTTTCTTCATTTAGGCAGTGCTGGTTTGTGAAGCTTTCTGTTTATCCACAATAAGAACATGAAAGCAGCTACTAACATAGTTTACAAGAAAAAATAAATTAATGGATCGTGTACTGAGCAGAGCCTACAGCATGTATTTAAATGATGTTTTGATGTCTTCTTAGCATATGGTCTTTCTTCTAACATGTTTTATTGATTAAACATATGATGGTAAAATTGAAAGTGAATAGATGTGACCTGTTTATGTTTACAGAGCGCTGAAAAAAAAAAAAAAAGTAACCTAAGTTGCTGGGCTAAGTAGCTGCAATTTAGAAAATGCCAGAATTGGGTTCCATATGGTCTTGCTTATATTTGGACAGAGTTCCACATGCTGCCTTGTTCTTGCCTCTGCTCTTTACCTTTCCCTCCCTCTGACCTTGACATTCTTTCCATCTTAGATTTGACCCATGACTTCTCAGCCAGATGTAGTGATTTGAATTTTGCTAGGCCAAGGATCTACTCCTTTGGGATGAGTAGTGGCACTTTCTGTTGCTGGGAGAGGATGCGCCATGTACAGCAGCTGCAACCTATGTGTAGTGATTCTTCCACCCTGTCAGCAGGGCCAGCTAAGAGGTTGTACCTGGAGGTGAAGGTTGGCCATTTTGGAAGCATGTTGTGCTAGAAGAGCAGGTCCCTGCCTGTTTCAGTACACAGAAAATGGACAGCTTGTTAGGAGATGTCTATTCAGCTCTTATTTTAGAATATTTAGATGTCTTTGTGAAGACTCCTGCCTATGCAGCTACTTCTGCTTTCTCCTTGCTTAAAGCCAGTCCTGGTCCGCTCCTTTGTTTTATTTCCTCCTTCTTCCCACAGACTCCTGCCTATCTTCCATTTTCAGTCTTACATGTATATATGCTGTCTATTTATGACTTTATGGGCAGGATGAGGATGTAGAGGCCATAATTTGTGTTTTAGTGCCCAGTGAGGATCAGCACTATGTCTACTTCAAATGTTCCCATTGAGCTGGAGTATGGAGGGCATTGCATTACAGAAGTGGTGCACGTTTATCCCTCTGTGCATAATAGCTGTGAATGACTGCCAAACAGTTAGAGCACGTGGATCCATGTGCAAAAAGGATTTGGATCCTGTTCCTGGCAAGCATGCAGACATTTTCAAAGTTTTGTGATCTTCTAAAATACATTTTATAGGAATAAAGCAAAAGTTTTATTGTTTACAGTTGCATGTTAAAATTTTATTGCATGAAATACGGTATTAAATAAAATGCATAACAGGTTTATCAGTACTTTGAATACTATTGAATCCAAAAACCTGAACTGCAATAAAACACTGCAGTATATGACAACAGTATTTTACTGACACAAAACTATATTTACCTGAGAACTTGTTAGGAGAAAATGTCGTATTTTGGGTGTGGAGGGATTTGTACCCTTTTGGAATGGAATCAGATATTTTTTCTCTTTTAAATCAGTTTCCAACTTCAGAGCCAACTTGTTCCAAGTTCTGAAGAACTTCAGAGCAGCTGCGTGCAATTACCTTTGCTGTGGTGACAGGTGCTCCTTTGTGGAAATCCTGTCCTTAGCTCTCACATATCCTACCTTTGTCTCTTGAGTTTCTTTCTAATTGTGGTTGTTATTGTTGGTTTTAAATACAGGACAAGCTGTAGCATTTTGGTGTACTGCAACATGGATGTGTGCCATCTCTCAGAAGGATTCCTGCACCTCTTCTGCCCCAGCAGTGCTGATTATGGCTTGGGCCTACTCTTTCTTCCTTTTTCCATGTGTATGGGACTTGGCATTCTGCTATTAGAGAAGAAGGACTAATGCTATACCTAATTAAGCATGTGAAGTTACTCTGTACTTTGCAAGTACAGCCAGATATTGATTTAATCCTGCCTTGTGTACCCTATCTTTCTGATTTTTATCAAGCCGGAACTATGCAGTTGATAACGCCAGCTACGGCTATTTAAAATCATGGACCAGAATACAAAATGCTGTAAAATTTCAAAGTAAATTTAGCTTCATTTTATCTTTTATTTCCATTCTGTTACTTACAGTTTTATGTTGTAAGAAATCCTAATTTTTGAGAATTATCATTAAACACAAAGTTCAGTAAAGAAAGAGGATCAATTCCTTTTGTTATTTTTGTGAAAGCTAAAATTCTCACATTTTCAGTTCAGTTTTACCTCAAACCAGCACATCAGGACAAACCGTGGACCAGTCAACAAGACTGTCTCACTAACATTCCAGTAGTATTTATGCTCAATGATCCCTTTTCTAAGATTTCTGAAGTGGCAGCTACCCATCAGTTTCAAATGCTAAATGCTTGTAAACAAATACCAAGAAACACTAAGAAGGGAGAGAAAAAATGCACAAGTCTGCCCTCTGACCAGCTTCCATAGTGTGATAGAAACTATGAAGGTCTTCTAAGGTGAGCATGGTGTTCTATTAGAGGATGCAGCTGGGCTGAGACTGTTGGAAGAGTGACAGACTGCTACCTTTCAGAGAAACAGTCTTCCTCAGTCTCACGTGGTCTGCAAGGGTGTGTATTGTAGTCAGATTGAGGACACTTTCCAGCTTGGTGTCCTCTAAGACCTGCTTCTGCCATATGTTGTCTGTTCAGACCATTTATCTTGTTGACTCTGTGTCCTCAAAGCCTCTGTGTCCTGAAGCTTCTCCTCTGTCCTTGGCATAGTTGATCTTACTGCTTCCCCTGGTTTCAGCATTTCTGCAAACCAGACACCAAATCTGAGATGACAAAAAAGGTCTTAGCAGTCAGAGATTTGTCCCTTTAAACAACATTCTATACCCCTCTACCATTATCCTTTCATCCTGCCCACTGGGGACTAACTAATTTGAAAATCCTGTGCAGTTAAAGTTGCATCCAAGAAGCAAATAACTATTGCCACCAGGACTGCCAAGAGCAGACAACATATCCTATGCGTGATTTCTACTTTCAGCTCTAAACAACACAGTCAGTTCTCCTTCCTTCAGCCAATGAGGCATTCATATTCTTTCTCCCAGTTCCTCTGCATCTGGAGTTCCTCCCAGGGACTTTCACACCCCTCATTTTTTAACCAAAGTGCAACTATAGGCCATTTGCTTTTCTCTTTAAGCCATTGCTGGTTTGTTTTTTTTTTCTGAAGTCCCTGTGCTACTTCCGTTGCCTTCTCCACCCCACCCCTGATAGCCCCCTCCTTTTTGCTTGCTCACTTAGGATTCTGTGTCTCTGAAGCAACTGGATCATTCTCACTACAGGGGTCGGGAGTGTTTACAGTCCTAGTTTAGAGATATTGCTCCCTCACCAAAGGTGCCAGGAGGGAAAGCTGTGGCTTGTCCTCACTGTCTCTTGGCAGCGCTCTCATCACCCCACAAAATTGGTGCTCCGCGGTTTCCTGGTGACACAAGCCTCAAAACAACAGTTTTTAACCACGGCCAGGCTCAAAAATTGCAAAGGTCCAGCAATTGCTCCCACACCAAAGGTGCCAGGAGGGAAAGCTGTGGCTTGTCCTCAGTGTCCCTTGGCACTGCTTTCATTGCCCCACAAACCTTGCTGCTCCGCGCTTTCCTGGCAACTTAAGCCTCAAAACAACAGTATTTAATTCCAGCCAGAGCCACGCTGAAAAACTGCAAACATCCATCAAATGCTCCTACACCAAAGGTGCCAGGAGGGAAAGTTGATACTTGCCCTCAGTGTCCCTTGGCAGCATTTTCATATCCCCACAACCAGTGGCACTCTGCGCTTTCCTGGCAAGTTAAGCCTCAAAACAACAGGTTTTCAACAGGGCTGGGCTCAAAAATGGCAAACGTCCAGCGATTGCTCCCACACCAAAGGTGCCAGAAGGGGAAGCTGCAGCTTGTCCTCAGTGTAACTTGGCAGCACTTTCATCGCCCACAAAACCTTTGGAGCTCCGCGCTTGCCTGGCCATATAATCCTAAAACCAACATTTCTCACTCTTGCCAGAGCCACACTGAAAAATTACAGATATCTAGTGATTGCACCCACAAGAAATGTGCCAGTAGGGAAAGCTGTTGTTCGGCCTCCCTCTCTCTGGGATCCACTTTCATTGCCTCACAAACCTCGGGGTTCCATGCTTCCGTGCTTTTGACCATGACTGTAATGGTCAAAACAACATTCTTTGCCCTAACATTTTTCTTATCTAACCCTAACCCTAATCCCCAATTCCAACTCTAAGCCTAACCCTAACCCTAACCTAACTGAAAAGCTAACCCTAACCCCGAACACTAACCCTAACTTTTGCCAGGAGGGAAAGGTGTTGCTTGTCCTCACTGTCCCTTGGCACCCCTTTCATCACCCCACACATCCTGGTGCTACACACTTTCATGGTGACTTAAGCCCCACAACAACAGTTTTTCACCAGGGCTGGTCTCAAAAATTGCAAATGTCCAGTGATTGTTCGCACACCAAAGGTGCCAGCACGGAAAGCTGTGGCTTGTCCTCACTGTCCCATGGCACCACTTTCATTGCCCCATAAGGCTTGGCAAAACAAGCTTTCCTGGTGACTTAAGCCGGAATACAACAGGTTTTCCCGCTTACCAGGGCTGGGCTCAAAAATTGCAAACATCCAGTGAGTACAACCACACGAAAGTTGCCAGACGGAAAGCGGATCCTTTTCTTCAGTTACGCTTGGCAGTGCTTTCATCACCCCACAGACCTTGGAGCTCCGCTCTTACCTAGCCACTTAATCCTAAAAGCAACATTTCTCACTGTCGCCAGAGCCGGGCTCAAAAATGGCAAACATCCAGCGATTGCTCCCACACCAAAGGTGCCAGGAGGGAAGGCTGTGGCTTGTCCTCAGTGTCCCTTGGCACCGCTTTCATAACCCCACAAACCTTGCAGCTCTGCTATTTCCTGGAAACTCTAATGGTCAAAACAACATTTTTCTCTCTCACCACAGCCAGGCTCAAAAATTGCAAACATCCAGCCATTGCTCCCACATGGAAGGCGCCAGGAGGGACCATTGTTGTTCTTCTGCACTGTCCCTTGACAGCGCTTTCACAGCACAACAAAGCCTAGTGCTTGCCACTTGCATAATGACTTAATCCGCAAAACAACATTTTTTCATTGTCTCCAGACATGGGATCAAAATTTGCAAACGTTCATGGATAGTTCCCAAATGAAAGGTGCGAGGAGGGAACTCTGTTTCTCAGATGCACTGTACCTTGGAAGCGTTTTCACAGAACCACAAACCTCGGAGCTCCGCTCTGCCTAACAACTTAATCCTCAAAAAAACCCTTTTTTCGCTCTCACTAGACCTGGGATCAAAATTTGCAAATGTCCCATGAATACTTGCAATTTTTTAGGCCGGCCCTGGTGAGAGTTGAAAAAGGTTGTTTTGAGGATTAAATCGCCAGGAAAAGCAAGGGGCCCCAAGGTTTGTGGTTATGTGAAAGTGCTGCCAAGGAACACTGAAGACAAGCAACAGCTTTCCCTCCTGGCACCTTTAGTGCGGAGCAATCACTGGACATTTGAGCCCCGACCTGAGGAGAATGAAAAAATGTTGTTTTGAGGATTATGTTGCCAAGACAGCGCAGAGCCCCACGGTTTGTGGGGCGATAAGAGCGCTTCCCATAGACAGGGAGAACAAGCCACAGCTTTCCCTGCTGGCACCTTCAATGTGGGAGCAATCACTGGATGTTTGCAATTTTTTAGTTCCACACGGGTCAGTGTTGGGACCGGTGCTGTTTAACACCTTTGTAGCGACATGGTGGTGAGGCGCGGGCACAGGTTGCCCGGGGAAGCTGTGGAGGCCCCATCGCTGGAGGTGCCCGACACCAGGCCGAACGGGGCTTTGAGCTCCCTGCTCCGGGGGAGGCGTCCCTGCCCGTGGCGGGGGCTGGACCCAGACGATCTCCAAGGTCCTTCCGGCCCAAACCACTCCCGCCATTCCGCGGCGGGGGCGGCCGCG